>CP139506.1:423774677-424188589 GCA_021014915.2 Artemisia tridentata subsp. tridentata
ACAAGCTCCTACTTCACTCCTATGTCGAGCCGGCTAGGAAGCTCCTAACATGGGATCACTAGAATTCGCTTGTGCATTAAATACAACCATAAAAACCTTTAGTACGCGTTTGGTTCATGTTTCTTAAGACGTTCAAGCAAGTTACCGAATAGGAAGTTAGCCAGTTTTCTTAAGCCTAACATAGATAAACAATCATCCAATACAACTAACAACACACTAACAACCAATAATCAATAGCTAGGTTTCATTAGATCTAAGCAAACACAAGATAAAATTAGCCTAACATGTTAAACAAAAGACAAGCATAAGATAGAATCAAACAACACATAGACATATTGAATGATTAATTGATAACTTATCTTTCAATGAAACATGGAAGATCTCAAGGCAAAAAGCCCTGAAAAAGTAGCTAAAATCGTCTTAGGGTTTTACCCCAAAATTCCACACACTAAGCTCTCTCTAATGACAAAAAATTAGAAAACTATATATATATTTTTTGATCTGACGGCGTCACCTTATGGAGTGTGACGCCGTCACCTCGCCGCTTTTAGGGTTCCCGGATGACCATCTTGACGCCGTCCCTCTTTAGCTCTTCAAAAATCCATTCTGGCTTATCAAGGCTTGACGCCGTCTAACAATGAACGTGACGCCGTCCCCTTATGATTTAAGCCGTGACGCCCTCGATCAAGTTAAAGCGTGACGCCGTCAGAATTCACATGCTATTTTCACTGGCCCGTCATGAGTAAATTTCACGTCCAACTTTTCTTGCCAAGGCATGACGCCGTCCCATGTTAATTGTGACGCCGTCAAGAGTAACTTTTAGCCGATTTTTGAGACTTTGCCGTTTTCTTCACTTTAATGCTCCAAAAATGTCCAAAATGCCTCCTTTTCCAGATTTCTCCTCAAAAGTACCTAAAATGACAAAAGGAACGATTTAGGGCAATATTTGATCAAATAAATACGATTTAGGGCTTAAATGACCCCTTAAAAGCGGTACACTTTTCGCTTCATCAAATACCCTTACACTTGAGATTTGCTTGTCCTCAAGCAAATGCGCTTTTATTCTAATCAAAATACAAGTTAGGGGTCATTTAATGCTAACATAAAAGTAATTACAACAAATATTCGTACCACTTCAATCATAATAAGCACGGAGATTATAAACTAGCACCTCACAAGTAGTGTTTAGATACTCACATCTCTCAAGTGTCATCAAAATAAATCTCATAAATGAAAACGGAAAATATCTCTCACTACCTGTCATAGCAAATAGATTACCATAGGCTTGGGAAAGGATCGAAAACCTCCTCCACTAGGCGTAAGCACCAAAGATAAACTATCAAAGAGGGCTTTTAAATGGGTTATAACGTTAGGTGTAGGGAAAAGGAAAACACGGTTTTGTTGGATAAAGGATATTTTACTGGTGGCGAGTTAAAAATCTTGATCAATTACATGTACTATACAATGTTGCTAAGCCAAGACTAGACTCGATCTTAAGCTAGAAACAAAATGACAAAATAACAAAAATATAAAACAAACATAAAATGAAACGGGATGGTAGTCCGTATGTTTTTTCTACTTTTCTTTTTCTCATTTTTTTTTGTGTTTTTCTTGATTTTTTGATTTTTTTTTTTTTTTTTTTTTTTTTTTTTTTTTTGCATACACTTTTACCCTACCATCTAAAGAAATACATCATAGGGGCGTTGCATTCCCCTTACACTTGAACTTTTACATAACTTTACAAATACAAATCTAATGACTCGAATTAAGATAATTGAAAAACTTGGAGTACTTTTAAAACATTTAGCACATATGGGGGTAATAAATGATGTTCTTCCCCATTACTCCATTATACTAGTACTTTACCCATGAGTCCCAATCGTCCCAAAACAATATGTACAAGGATATGACTCGACTTAGCAACCATGTAATCAACTGGATAATTAACTTGGGTTTAAATAAATGTTGTAACAATAATGCACTAAAGATGAGTGCATACAAGGTAGGCTAAGGCGATTTGGGTGTACATTTAAGTGGGGTGTAACAAATTCTTCCTTTAAGTAAAATGCTTAAAGGTCGAAACGAAAAGATAGGCTCTGAGGGGTGTACTAGGGGTATCGTGTACTAAAAATGAGTACAACGCAAAGGGTGTGGGAGAATTACTTGACCAATGTAGCCAAAGTAATTATAACAAAAACACAGGTGTAAAACAATGGGTTAATCCTAATGCCTCTTATCATGTAGTAAATCTAACTACACGAATGTAGTCTCACTTGTGGCCTTGGAATGGTCCTAACGCAAGTTCTAGAATCTAAGTGCTACCGGTACACACATCATAGCATAAATGCTTTTCCTACCAATTCTAGGGGTGAACCTCACATATTTGGGGTGGAAAATTTTTTAGTAGTACGGTTTTTGTGCTAGTTATATAACTCCTATCCGTGAGACGCTCATTAAGATCAAAGTTTCACTCCTAAATGTTGTAAAAAATTTTAAATTTGGCACTAAAATTACTTTAACAAGTATTTCTCTCAGTTTTATTACACATCTACTATTAAACAAACAAAAATCAAGCGCAATTGTATTCTCTAAAATCGTACTTTTACCCTCCCCTTACACTTAAGATGAACATTGTCCCCAATGTTCAAATAACAAGATGTAAAAGCATAATGTAAAAGAATGAAATCAAATACTCCCCTGATTCGCTCGGTGGATAATGAAATTACACGGTTAAATCTTCCTCCAAAGAGAATGTTGAAGCTCCATGATTAATGCATCGCCATAAGCTTGATTCCAAAAACATCTCCTTGTCCAAAATAACCTGTTAAACCTGAGAAAACAAACACGAAAACCTGCATAACATCGGCGGGATAAAATCTATATATAAGGATATAATGCTTGTGGAATGATAATTTTGCAGATTCCTGGAGATTATAAGTTGGAGATTTTAATAAAAACTTTTTATGAAAACAAAACTTTCAAAAATTTCTGGAAATTAAATCTGACGCCGTCAGGTTATAAACCTTGACGCCGTCAGAAATGACCTGACAAAAATTTTCATTTTAAGTTTCCGGAAAATTTCTGGAAAAACCTTTACCTTACTTCCTGGAAATCCTGCAAAACATCATTATGACTCGATACAAGCATTTGACTCAAACAAATACTAATATGTATGCTAATTTATTATTATTACGATTCATGTTCATTTGTGCTAATAAACCTATTTGACTTTCCCTTACACTTATCTTTTGCAAAATACCTTTATATGTAGTTAAGACGAAGTTAAAAACAACATAAAGCATTTTCACAAATTAGTTTTTAACATGAATCAATAATGATAAAAATTAAACACACATACGGAAACAAATAAAAACAAACAAACAAACAAATAAACACACAAAGCAAATAAATAAAATAAAGCTTGGGTTGCCTCCCAAGAAGCGCTTTTCTTTATTAACGAGTCTTGTAGCTAGACTCAAAGTCACGTACATTACGTGACTCCATCATCGGTCACGGTTCCTAGGCCATTCTCCTTCCCGGTTTTATATTCCGGTCCTAATTTCAAACAATCCTTGTAGAAACCGAATATCCTTTCCATAACATAGTCTACTCCTTTACTTCTATCCTCATCATTCCTATAGTAGACCGCTTGCTTGAGCTCCTTCTCAACACTTGACAAGTGTTGGGATTGTTCTATCTTATATGGCATTTGGTAGCTTACTTCATCGGTCTCATCCTTAAATCTAACTATCCCTAAGGAAGGTTCATAAGTCATTCTAGAGACCTCAACAAATGGTTTTCCAAAAACCACTTGAGTCAAGGATGCATCGACTATTGGGCGGATATCTTCTACAATTACAAAGTCGGTGACATAGGTGAAGTTTCCTACATAAACCGGTAATCCCTTAACTCTTCCCGTGAAGTTACTCATCCAACCCTTGTCAGGGAACATCCTATACCCAAGTTGATTCTTCATTATCAAGTTGTAGTGGGCTCTAGTCATGATGTTTATGGGTGATCTAAGGTCGATGTAGGCTTTCCACACATGTAGATGTCCGATGTTGCATGGTATGTTGAGATTAGAAGGGTCGCCTATTTCTATGATTGGTCTACCTAGGAAGTATGGTGTCTCGGGGTCATCGAATAAGTTTGTATGATATGCGCGCTCTTCCTTAGTGGGTAGCCTATTGAAGTAGTCCTCATCATTATCTACTTCCTCAATCACGCTTGTCCTAACTTCCTTATCAACCTCGACTTTCCTATCCTCATCCTTAGGTTCACTTTCTATCCTACCCTCATTCTTGTCACTTTCTTCCATGCTCCTATCGATTGGTCTAATAGTGACAACGTTGACGAAGTGGACATGTTTGGATGAAGAAGGGTCTTTGACTTGGGGTCCGCTATTTGTGTTCCTAGCGTCCTTATGCGGAGGTGATAGCACTTGGTTATTGAGGGCTTTCAACAAGTAGTCAATTTTATTGGTCATCTCAGTTTGTTGTTGATTGAATTCGGTCTCGAATCTAGCTATCCGAGCTTCTTGAGATGCCATAAATTGGGAAATCAATCCTTCAAAGTTATTGGTACTACCATTGCCGGAAGGATTGTTGTTGAAAGTACGGTTCGAGTTGGAACCGCTTGATTGGAAACGATTAGGTGGGTTGGAAGAATTGGTTTGTTGTGAGTTTTGGTTTTGTTTCCACCTAAGGTTCGGGTGATTTTTCCATGAGGGGTTGTATGAATCACCATAAGGGTTTGGCTCGGGTTTGAAAGTGTACCACTTGTCTCCCGCTCCGTCGGTACGCGAGGATGCGTAGTCCACAAAAGCTTGTTCGGGGAGTTCCATGCAATCACGAGTGTCGTGGGGACCACTACATAATTCACATGAAGAAGTGATTTTGTTCACTTGGCTTGAAAGTTTAGGAGCCTCGTAGGATTTCATGAGAAACTTGACTTGGTCTTCAAGTTCTATGATCCTACGGTCAGAAGTGCTTGAATTGTTAGAAGGCAAAGATATTGCCTTGACCGTTTTATTCAAATCACGGGGATCACTCCAACTTTCATTGTCATAAAGAGCAAGATCCTCTAGGAGAGCCCATGATTGTTCCGCACTTAGATCACGTAGCTTGCCACCGGCCGATTGGTCAATGGTTTGCCTCGTGGAGAGATTGATATGGTCATAGAAGATTTGGACTTGGAGCCAAAGTTCTATGCCATGGTGAGGGACTTTTTGGAGTAAGTCCTTGAATCGAGTCCATGCCTCGTAGAGAGTTTCGCCTTGACGTTGTTGGAACATCAAGATATCATTCCTTAGCTTGGTAGTTCTTCCCGGTGGGAAAAACTGAGCAAGGAAACGAGTGGTGAGATCATCCCAAGAGGTGATGGATCCTGCGGGTTGACGTTCTAGCCACTGACTAGCTTGGTCCCGCAAAGAGAATTGGAAGAGACGCAATCGGGTCGTCTCTCGAGTGGCAACATCAAGGTCTATAGAATCAACGATTTTAAGAAAGTCCTTGAGATGTTGATTAGGATCTTCAGAACGAAGTCCATGGAATGCGCATCCGCTTTGCACCAACCGGATGGTGTCGGATCGCAAGGGTGTGATATTGGCTCCTTGAGTGAGCTCAATGGTGTTTCGATAGCCATGGTGGCTAGGACGGGAATACTCTCCTAAAGTACGGGCTCTAGGAGGTGGTTGTGGTTGTTGTGGTGGTGGGTTGTGTGGATTAAGGATATTACCATCTTCCATGATGTCGGATGGTATGGTTACGAACAAAGACACGAAGAAAATAGATAGACTAAAGAAAACCTAGAAAAATAAAATAAAAATCTCACTAGAAAGGAATCTAGTGAGTAGACCTAATAGAAATAAAAATTCAACCTAAACAATAACTATTCCCCGGCAGCGGCGCCAAAAACTTGATTGCGTGGTTTTGCGACCTTACAACAGGTTTTACCTCTCGAGGGATCTCAAGAGGCTTACAACCCCACCAGGCAGTGTACCTGACCGATGTAGTATAGTGTAGTGGTAAGTACGGGGGATTGATCGTTCTCCACAGGGAATAGTGTTCGTTAGGTATGAAAGGCTACTCTAATTAGGTCTAAGGGTTGAGGAAGATTCTTTTTATGGTTTTTTATATTTTATGAAAAGCAAGTAAAATCTCGGTTTTGAAGGAGTGGGCGGAATTAGTTGCTAGTCAACTAACCCAAATTACTACAAATGCAATAAAATAAAATAACAAAAATGAAAATGTGGTGAGAAACTTATGTGTAGAGAAATGTGTTTACTTAGATTTCCTTACTCCCTAACTATCTTTTACCGGTTAATTAGTGTGTATTAGTTGCGTGGATGACGGGTGTATTCCTTAATACCATTCGTGGGGTGGCGTACTTACTTCCCCAACTCTACAAGCTCCTACTTCACTCCTATGTCGAGCCGGCTAGGAAGCTCCTAACATGGGATCACTAGAATTCGCTTGTGCATTAAATACAACCATAAAAACCTTTAGTACGCGTTTGGTTCATGTTTCTTAAGACGTTCAAGCAAGTTACCGAATAGGAAGTTAGCCAGTTTTCTTAAGCCTAACATAGATAAACAATCATCCAATACAACTAACAACACACTAACAACCAATAATCAATAGCTAGGTTTCATTAGATCTAAGCAAACACAAGATAAAATTAGCCTAACATGTTAAACAAAAGACAAGCATAAGATAGAATCAAACAACACATAGACATATTGAATGATTAATTGATAACTTATCTTTCAATGAAACATGGAAGATCTCAAGGCAAAAAGCCCTGAAAAAGTAGCTAAAATCGTCTTAGGGTTTTACCCCAAAATTCCACACACTAAGCTCTCTCTAATGACAAAAAATTAGAAAACTATATATAGATTTTTGGATCTGACGGCGTCACCTTATGGAGTGTGACGCCGTCACCTCGCCGCTTTTAGGGTTCCCGGATGACCATCTTGACGCCGTCCCTCTTTAGCTCTTCAAAAATCCATTCTGGCTTATCAAGGCTTGACGCCGTCTAACAATGAACGTGACGCCGTCCCCTTATGATTTAAGCCGTGACGCCCTCGATCAAGTTAAAGCGTGACGCCGTCAGAATTCACATGCTATTTTCACTGGCCCGTCATGAGTAAATTTCACGTCCAACTTTTCTTGCCAAGGCATGACGCCGTCCCATGTTAATTGTGACGCCGTCAAGAGTAACTTTTAGCCGATTTTTGAGACTTTGCCGTTTTCTTCACTTTAATGCTCCAAAAACGTCCAAAATGCCTCCTTTTCCAAATTTCTCCTCAAAAGTACCTAAAATGACAAAAGGAACGATTTAGGGCAATATTTGATCAAATAAATACGATTTAGGGCTTAAATGACCCCTTAAAAGCGGTACACTTTTCGCTTCATCACTGCCAAACCTGGAAACCAAGGGACTGAAGCTGTGAAAACAGTTGCAAAGGACTGAAATTGACATATTATTGAACTTCAAGCCTTATATGGACTATTGGACAAGTATTGGACTGATATTGGAATATGGACTGAATAAGAACTAACGACGTAACGCAAACCACGGTTAGGGTAGAAAATGTAAAACCTGGAAAGATCAAGGACCAACTGTTATAACTTGTCATTCTTAGTTTATTTTCCATTTTTGCACCATATCTTTACTTTATATGCACATTTGCATTATATTTGCATATTAGTTAATAGCGATAGAAATATTTCATAGTAATATTTTATTTACTCGTTGAAAATATGATCTTACGAGAATACGAGCATCATAAGCATATAACATCTTCATTCTCAACGATTAGATCGATGAATAATCATCATCCACCACTCATACACATACACACTAGAAATTAGCCAAGTTCTCAGTTATTTATATATTTATCAGGTTTTATATCGAAGTTATTATAATCATCTCTGAATTTATTTTCATCATCATCAGTAGCGCGTAAGGTGAGTCATGGCCTCACTTTTTAAACTCTTTATACTTTTTAAACTCCGTGAGGGGGATACATGCTATAAAATAATCACAAGTATTTTTCTGTATGCTACCTGACTTGATATATGCCTAAGTTACCTTATTGCCACAAGACCCTTTATCATGAGCCATTAATCACTGCGGTGAACGCGAATATAATGAATAGATCTATGAAGGACTGACAACCTATCCCACTAATACTAGGACGGAATGCTTTTTGCTAGTCGTATTAGTCGCGATACATTATATTTGAGAAAAATAGGAATTGGCAAATCACCTATTACTCGAGGTCAAAATTTTCATCATTAATTTGATGATCACCTCCGTTTATGCGGTACTTTGTTAACGTTTGCGTGTCATGAGACTTAGGGCAATATAATGAACTGCGATATCAATTTTTAAACTGATTGCATCTCAAAATACAATCTTACTTGTGAATCAAACTGATATTTAAATTATAAACTCCATGATTTCACTCAACATTATGTTGACTTTTAAGCATGTATCTCAGGGAACTAGAAGAGCACGGCAAGGCATGGAGCAGGCATACCCTATCTTCAATAAATGGTGTAAAATAAAGTTGTAATCCAGTTAAAATAATGTTTCCTTGAAGAAACCTTAGCACTCTGATGTAATGTTTTTATAACTGGATTTGTATTATGGACCTATGTAAATTAAAAATGCCGTCTTAGGCTGTTTTCTTATGATTATGTTTTCGATCCTCACCGTAACACCCAGATTAATCTTCCGCTGCTATGTTTAAAAATTTGGGGGTGTTACAGGAAGAAGTCTACGTGAGCCAACCTGAAGGATTTGTGGACGCTGAACATCCTACGCATGTTTATCGCTTGAAGAAGGCTCTTTACGGGTTGAAGCAGGCACCTAGAGCATGGTATGATACATTGTCCAAGTTTCTTCTAGATCATGGATTCTCAAAGGGTGTAGTTGATCCAACATTGTTCACCAGGAAGACAAGCAAACATCTACTACTTGTTCAGATTTATGTAGATGACATCATATTTCAAAAGAGATGAGCTCCAAGTTTCAAATGTCGATGATGGGACAAATGTCATTCTTCCTAGGATTACAAGTATCTCAAAGTCCCGGAGGCATTTTCATCAATCAGTCCAAATATGCATATGAGATCTTGAAAAAGTTTGGATTCGATTCAAGTGAGCCAGTTGATACTCCCATGATTGATAGATCTAAGCTAGATGAAGACCCGTCAGGGATTCCAGTCGATCAAACGAAGTACAGAAGCATGATTGGATCCTTAATGTACATTACTGCAAGCAGGCCAGACCTTCTGTTTGCTGTATGCATGTGTGCGCGATATCAATCCAAACCCACCAAAAAGCATCTAGAAGCAGTAAAAAGGATTTTCAGATATCTTCAAGGAACAGTTCATATGGGTCTCTGGTATCCTAAGGACACAGCCATGGAGTTAACGGCTTATGCTGATGCAGATCATGCGGGGTGTCAGGACACTCGTCGAAGTACTTCAGGAGGAGCTCAGTTTTTAGGGGAAAAGTTGGTTAGTTGGTCTTCGAAGAAGCAAATGAGCACATCCATATCTTCTACTGAAGCGGAATACATTGCTATGTCGGCTTGTTGTGCACAAATTCTATGGATGTGATCACAACTATCAGACTATGGATTCTCATACAACAAAATTCCTCTATATTGTGACAACAAAAGCGCCACTGCACTTTGTTGCAACAATGTTCAGCACTCCAGGTCAAAGCACATCGACATCAGGCATCACTTCATCAGGGAACAGGTTGAAAAGGGAATCGTGGAGCTGTATTTTGTGAGGACAGAGTTTCAGCTAGAAGACATCTTCACTAAGGCTCTCCCGAGAGAAAGGTTTCAGTTTATTCTCCCGCGTCTTGGAATGAAGAGCTTATCTCCAGAAACTCTCAAGTGTCTTCAGGAGGAAAAGGAGGAGTAAAGGGTTATCCTCTCATATCCTTGTATATATCTTAAAACAAAAAAAGAAAAGAGAAAAATATAAAAAAACCTATTAAAAAAAATCGAAAAATCAGAAAATACCAAAAATAGTCTCACCTAGGCATGTCTTTTGTTTATCGATAACATTTACGGGCCTAGTGATGAACTCAAATAAGTACATTTTATTACCATCATTTATCCTATTTATTTGACTTGTTTTATTATATTATATATGAGAATTGATACGTTAATGTTTACTTTTGTAATTCTCAGGTCAAAACAAGTATTATGTGAAACTTGGCGATTTTGGACTAATTATGGAGCAAAACAAGCAAGATGTTAAGAGTCTACTGAAATGTACAAGATCAAGATCATTCTGCTCCAGATACGCCGCAACATACTTCGTACATACGGCGCATCACTATCAAGATTTCACAAGTTATAATCCAAGACAGCAAAGGACATGCGCCGCATAGAGAAATGGAGTTACGCCGCATCTTAAGGCGGTGTACGAATATTTCTGAATATATTAATCTTGAACCCCACGCGAAGTTAAGTCAATGCGCCGCATCTACTTATCCTATGCGCCGCATCTAACCCTCAGACAGAAACTATAAATACCCCAAGGCCAGACGAATTTCGGGATCACACACTAAGCTTTCGAAGACCGAAGAAACCCTAGAGCCTAATTCAGACGTATTAGCAGCACAAGACACACCCTAAACGAAGATACAAGAGCTGTAAGAAGGTCCTGCATGTATTCAATTCATTAAGTAGTTTTGTTTTATTGTATTAGTACACTTTAATTCATCAGGATTGATGGGCCGATTCCATGTGACTACGGAAAATCATGGGCACCCCTTAAAATTGCTTTCCCATTAATTAAAGTTTATATGTTGATGTCTTTAGTGACTTTTATTAGTGCATTGATAACCTCTGTGTCTAGCTGAGCATTGCTTGGGTCGCCATGCCCCTTCCTCGCCTATTTAAGAGACGCTTAATAAATAGGATAGACGTAAGTAATCATTAAGGGTTTACTCGCCGATAAGATTAGAGCCAACGAGAAAGGGTTAATTATATACACTTCATATAAAACTAGCAATAAAACAAGTGACAAGCTACTTAATTATCAGGACAGGTCTTCTTATTGTCTCAAGTATCTATCTGTGTACGTGTGTGCTAATCGTTGATTCGTGCTCATTAGTTTAGTTTTTATTTAATCATAACCAAACCGTGCCAGTCTCTCAGGCTGAACCCCCTTGCGTTAGATTAGGTTGTATAGCTAACTTAAGATATTAAAATACTGATTAGAATAACTAGATAATACGTTCCACTCTTAGTGATCGACACTCTACTTACCATTATATTCATACTGACCGGGTACACTACTCGTTCAAGTGTGTGTTTTATTGATAAGTCGGCTAAATATAAATTTAAAACTTGAGTAGGCATTAAACCACAATGACATCACGCGCGCACCAAGTCTTTGGAGCCGCTACCATGGATATAAAAGAATTAGAGCAATACACACGCACATCACCTAGAAATGTCATTCAATAATGACACGGGTCTTTAAATGAAGCTCGAGCAGAAGTTACAACTAATCGGTTAAAACATGTCTTAATGGTTTGCAGTTACTTCATACTGCAACCCGCTCTATACATTGTGGAAAGCACGTCGCCAAAAGGACGGCTGTTCCACCGACTGGGTGATGTTCACCTGGGCATGGATTACTTTATATCCATGTTACGCGATCTGATGTACGTCTCAGTGCGTCATTTCGTGCATAAGAAGAGAAGTCTTCTTTACATCAAAAAACTCTTTATCTTCTCTGATTCTTCAAGAGAGTTTTGATGTCTCACAAGGTGGTAAATTGAACTAAATTTTCACAAATATTCTTCACTTAATTGAATGACTACATCTCTTTAAATAGAAAACGGGTCATTAATTAAGGGGGAGAGTACTTGTTCAAATTTCTAACACCTTACCGACATTGTGCAACATCAGCAGTGACACTCTCTCGTGGTTTAAGGGGGAGCATCGTATGCTCCAGTATCAGAATACATTAAAATTGGACACATTTTCTCCCACATTTTTCTAACTTATTTAAATCATTTGGGATCACAAATCTCAAATGGTTTGAAATTTTTGATCGGGGGAGAGAATGTGATTTAAATATGAAATCTGATAAAATGTAATGATTTGAACGTATAAGTAAGCTCTCCAGTATGTGCTAAACCATTTTGTATATCAATGCACATATTAAGGGGGAGCGAATGGACTAACGAAAAGGATTTGGCATGCATCTCACGTGAGCGTGACTCAGACTTAACCAATGAATTGACGACAGCTAAAGTCAGTAGTCGAAAAGACATGTCCTGGACGGGTAATAATTTCAAGCCAGTTCATCTGGTGATGTAAGCGTGTCTCGCAAAGGACGTGTCTGAGTAGAATGTACCGATTTCGAGCGATTTTCTGAGAATGTGATCTGGACGGGTAATAATTTCAAGCTAGTTTTCTAGTGATGTAAGCGTGTCTCGCGATGATCATGTTCTTGGAAAATCAATCAATTCAAAAAGTGCGAGCTCTACCTAACATGTGCAAATTTATAAAACAATCAACCGAGCACATTGATGAACTCAAATATGTACATTTTATTACTATCATTTATCCTGTTAATTTGACTTGTTTTACTATATTATGTATGAGGATTGATACTTAATCGTTTACTTTTGTAATTCTCAGGTAAAAACAAGCATTTGGTGAAACTTAGCGATTATGGACTAAAAACGGAGTAAAATGATCAAGATTGGAATTGGTTGTTGGAATGAAGAGAATGAAGACCACTTCCTGACTTTGAAGAATGCGCCGCATGGATTTATCCCATGCGCCGCATATGAAACTTTGGTCAACGAAGAATAACCAACTTGTTCTGCTCCAGATGCGCCGCATCTCACTCATTACATGCGCCGCATCACTATCAATATTTCACCAGATACGATCCAAGATACAAGAGGACATGCGCCGCATACAAAGATAAAGATACGCCGCATCTTCTGGCGGTGTACGAATATTCCTGAATATTATAATCTTGGACCCCACGCGAAGTTAAGTACATGCGCCGCATCTACTTACTAGATGCGCCGCATCTTACCCTCAGACAGAAACTATAAATACCCCAAGACCAGACGAATTCGAGGTGACATATATTAGTTCCGAAGTTTTAACAGAAGACCGAAGACCAGAAACCTAGGACGAATTCAGTCAAGGTAGCAGCACAAGACACACCCAAATCAAAGATACAAGAGCTGTAAGAAGGTGCTGCATGTGTTTAATTCATTAAGTAGTTTTGTTTTATTGTGTTAGTAAACTTTAATTCATCAAGATTGGTGGCTTGTGTAATGTGACAACGGAAAGGTTGCACTCCCTTAAAACTGCTTTCTCATCAATTAAAGTTTATATGTTAGTGTCATTGGTGACTTTTATTAGTGCATTGATAACCTCTGTGGCTAGCTGAGCGTTGATCGGGTCGCCATGCCTCTGCCCTCGCCTGTTTATTAGATCGCCTATGTATTCTATGGTCTGTAGAAAAGTAGGAGAAAGATAAACGGGATAGTCATAAGTAATCATTAAGGGTTTACTCGCCGATAAGATTAGAACCAACGAGAAAGGACTTAATCTCGGTGCGTTGCATCGAACTATACACTTCATATAACACTAGCAATAAAACAAGTGACAAACTACTTATCATAAGGACAACCCTCTTATTGTCTCGAGTATTTATCTGTGTACGTGTGTGCTACTTGCTGATTCGTGCCTATTGGTTTAGTTTATTATTTAATTGCAACCAAATCGTGCCAGTCTCTCAGGCTGAACCCCCTTGCGTTAGATTAGATTGTATAGCTAACTTAATATATTAAAATACTGATTAGAATAACTAGATAATACGTTCCACTCTTAGTGATCGACACTCTACTTACCATTATATTCATACTGACCGGGTACACTGCTCGTTAAGTGTGTGTGTTATTGATAAGTCGGCTAAATATAAATTTAAAACTTGATTAGGCATTAATACTGCTAAACCGCAACGACACGCAACAGCACATCAAGTTTTTGGCGCCGCTGCCGGGGAGTGAATTGTTATTATCTGTTAATTTGATTAGTATTTTAATTAGGTTTTTAATTTTTTATCTAACCGCTAATTTTGTTGTGTATTAGATTAATTTGCATTCATTGTACTATTTTGCATATTTTCTGTTTTTGTGTGTTATTTGTTTGCTTTTATTTGTGTTTATTTTCGTGTGTTTTTATTTGTTTTAATTTTTCGTATTTTTTGTTTTCTGCTATCGTTGTACTGAGCTAAATCGAACGATACGGCGCATCTGATTTATCAGATACGGCGTATTGCGTTCAATTTTTATAAAATACAACGCGTTTAATTAATTCGATACGACGCATCTTTTCCCCAAGATACGGCGTATCTGTTTTTAATAAGAAATTTTTTCTAAGCGATAAAGCGATACGACGCATCTTTTCCCCAAGATACGGCGTATCTGTTTTTGATAAAAAAAAAATTTCTAAACGTTAATGCCATACGACGCATCTGCTGCAGCAGATACGGCGTATCTATTATTTTAATTAAAAACAGTTCTCGAATTATTAAACAGATACGGCGTATCGATTTTTATCGATACGGCGCATCCTCTGAATCAAAAATCTTATATTTTGAAACGTAACGAAAATACGGCGCATTAACTTTTGTTAATACGACGAATATAATTTGATAAATATAGTTGATTTTTGATATTTACTTTGATCGGTCCGCTACTCTCGTGTGCAAGTTGTTTATTTTCAGGATAAATGATGACTCAAGCATCACCAAGAAAGATTACATTCTGAACAAAACTAAGAGACGCTAGCTGGAGTGGCCGAACATAAGACAGCAAGAGTGGAGGAAAACTCAGTACTGGTAACATTGAACGTATTAAATTCTTGCAATAGAATTCCAGGTAAACTCAACGATTATTCAACCAGCCCAAAGGAAAGTTCTCTACTATATCATCTCAATTTTATTATCCATATTATACATCTGATTCAAATTGTAATTTTAATTTTGTATGCTTAAAAACGATATTTGTTCCTAACCTCGGAATAAATTCTTATCCTCTATACTATAAGATTACAATTGTTAATAAAACGTTTATACCTATTGCTCTTATTTTGAATTCATTTATATCGTATGGTGTAACCGTTTTACCCCAATTTGGTGTATAAAGAACCGTGTTGCGGAGGCCAAGGTACGTTCCTTATTTAAATTTCGTTCACTAATATAGCGATACGGCGGATCTAATTATCCAAAGCGCCGTATCTCTGACCGTCTAGGATTCATTGACTAGTCAACGAAATTAAATAGATACGGCGCATCCCAATTTTCAATACGGCGCATCTTTTTGCCCTATAAATACGACGGGAATGCGCCGGATCTAAAATCTTTACTGCATAAACCCACACAGTTAAGAACTTACACACACTGATATTATACTCCGATTCCGATCACTTTTCTTAAACCCACCTTTAATCCGATATATAATCTTTCTCCTAATCATCAAATTAAGGTAATTATTCTATTTCGATTTAATGTTGGTTAATACGAAAATTAGGGTTTATATGATTAATTCGATTTGTGCTTAAATGATATAGAAATATGATTAGGACTTGTAATAGATGATCTTCCCCGTATTTAACTTGCGTAAATAATCGAATTTCTGGCTTAGTTTGATTTGAACGATAATTTGGGAAAATGAATTCGATTTTGAATATTTAGCGGGAAGGTGGATTAGTAAAATGTGATAAGCTATTAGAACTGATATAAGGAGTATATGATACTGTGATAATTAGTGGTAGTTTACGTCACGGACACGGATTCTTGAAAAGTCTGCCTAACCCCCTTTATTTATACTGGTATGCTTTTAGATGCGGCGCATCTAGGTTAATTGATGCGGCGTAACGACCTATCCCCAAATTAATAAAATTCTACATACGCCGTATTGATTAATCTAGATACGGCGCATCTACATACGCCGTATCTCAACTCTTGCTCCGCATCTCTTATATTTCATGCAGATACACCGCACTGATTAAATCAGATGCGCCGTATCTACCTATCTTGCAGACTGTTTACTGACTGTGAAAATTTATTTCAGATGGCGTTACCTGAGCCTGCACGTAGACACCCGTGGCTTCGTTTTGAAACGATGGGACTAGCACAGGGTGCTGTTGATGATTACATGACTAGGCTTAGAAAGTTTTATCAGAGGAAGGTATTCAGTGTTCCAGTTTTGGATTTTGACAGCATCGAGAATATTGACGAGGGTAACGCTACTGAGAGGTTAAGAACTAGGTTGGAGATGATACACAAAGATGGGGAGGGGCAGGTTTTATTCAGGTCTTACGCCTGGGAAAGGTTGTTTAGGATAGAGGAACCGTTGATAAAAGTTTTGATGTTGGAGTTTTTCTGCACTATACATTATAGGGAGACTGATCTCGGTCTCGACACATTCGACACTCTGGTATTCAGACTGGGTGGTTTTGAGAGAAGGATGTCTATGGGGCAGTTCATACTAGCTCTTGGGTTGCATACCACAGCAGAGATGGCATCTCCAGGTTTTACTGATTATTGGGCTAACAGTTTGAGAGTCGTTTCAGATCGTGGGGAGTTGGGAGATTATTGGGCTGAGATTTCATCTGGAGGAGATTCTACCACCACCACTCCCTCATACACACTGATTAGAGAGCCGATGAGGAGGCTTTGTCATCGTCTGATTGCCCTGACTATTGCCGGGAGGGGACAATCCCCTGAGAAGGTGACTACTTTAGATCTTTTTCTCTTACGGAGCATGGACGGGGGAACTGTGGTGAACATCCCTCACTTCTTAGCACATTATTTACACAGAGTTGCTCCAGGGAGAGATGGTAGGAGCCAAATGACTGGGGGTCATTTTGTCTCTCGTCTTGCTAGGCACTTTGGGGTATTAGGCGATGAGATTCCCGATGATCTTCCGGTTGATGTTGCTAGGTTACCTGGTATGGATGCGGACAATCTTGCGACTAGGCTTGGGATATGTGAAGAGATGATGGACGGGTACTTCTGGGCACCATTAGGACCACCTAGGCCTGCTGAGCCAGAGCAGGGGGATGCTCAGGCAGCCCCGGCTGCTGCTCCTCCTCAGGAGGAAATACATGTACCAGCACCAGCTCCCCGCACCATTGGACAGAGAGTCGAGAGAATGGAGCTAGAGGTTAGGTCATTGAGGGAGGCTCTCGAGGCACAGAGAGTTGAGCTCGCTGGAGTGAGGAGAGATACGAGCTGGTTGGTCGACGGTGTCAGTAGGTTGATGGCTCTTAATGGGGTTAGCCACAACCTCCCGGATGGTGCTTATGTCAGGGGGATGACCACATACGAGCGCCGGGTTTGCCGCAGGACAGACGGAGCTAGCACTTCAGGAGCCCAATCAGATGACGTGACTCCCGACCAGCCCATGGCTTGACCACTCTTTGCATTTTCATTATGGACACGTTTCTTCGTATATTACATATATTCATTTTTGATTGTACTCATCACTATTATCGTGTATATATTTAATGTTTCAGTTTATGTTTCCTGTTCTATCTAATGAAGACTGGCATTAAGATCAGCATGAGAGTACGAGAGAACGTGAGAGAAAACCGTGGAACGAGTCATATTACATCAGACTGTTATCAGTCTGTTTGGTAACTACATGCGCCGCATCTGGTAAACAGATGCGACGCATCCTATCTTTTATTTCGTTTTATTTTATTTTCAGGCCGCAGAGGATACGGCGCATCTCAATTCTGAGATGCGACGCATCTCCTGCGATGGTCATATCTTATTTTATTTTTCTGCATTTTTTATTTTCGAATTTAAAACTTTTTATCAGTTTATTTTAAATGCGGCGCATCCCTGGTTAAGGATGCGGCGCATCTTTTATTCTGATCCGTATTTATTCCAGGCTCGATACGGCGTATCTTCTTCCATAAGATACGGCGCATCGACTGACCTGATGATTTTAATTTTTAATTTTTATGTTTTATTTTTACCTAACTACTAATGTGTTATGCAAGTTGAACCTTTCTTATCTTAGGTGTGTTTTGAAGCCTTGGTGGTATTATGGATTCCTGCATTTCCTGTGGATACATCTTATATGAAGCTTAAACGTTCTAATCCACAAGAAAGATGATTTTTGCTCTACTACTAATGGAGGATCATACCGAGCAAATCTCAGGGGAGTTTTTCTGTTCTAATTATTTTATTTTCCAGTTTTTAACCTTTTATACAAACAACGAGGACGTTGTATAACTTAAGTGGGGGGATTGGAGAATTAGAACACTTAACACTTACTTGTCCTAAACTTTTCAAAATATGCTTAAAATGTGCTTAATATATAAAAATTTAAAATTTTTAGCATGTTTTTGTTTAAAGTCTAAGTTGCATAGCTGCACACATGACGTCATTTTCAAAAATTGTGATTTTTCAAAATTCACAAATCTATGAGTGTGCCGGTGACTTGTAAACTTTAGAACTTGGCTTGTATACTATTCGAGACCACCATAATAAGTATTATTTATATAATTGGAATGACTTGTCTAAATTGGTAAATTCTAGGATTACACCCACATAGCCTTATATGTTATGTGTTATTAGCTAACTACACTGGTTAGTTAACCCCCGTATAACCCTTTTTGTTACTCTCATTTTTAGAGTAAGATACCCCTAGAAAAACACTCAGAGCCATTCCTTTCGTTTCTTACACCTTTGTTAAAATGTTTCGTTACACCCTTACACCTTAGCCTACCCTGTAGATTAGAATCCGTGGTTGGTTAATTGCTATAGGAAAAGTGTGTTTCCTTACATTACCTGTGTTCGTGTGCGTAATTCATTATCTATGGTTAGGTCGGAAAATTGCACAATGCAATTGGAGTGAAAGTAAATATTGTATATCTTTGAGTTTATTTTTCGTGTGTTTACTACTTTCACTATTACCGCTATTTCTGAAGTCATGAAAAGTATGAAAAAATTATCCAGATTTATTGTTATAGTGATGTGGTAAAATTTTACACATCTATGTTTATGTTATCAAAAAAAAAAAAAAAAAAAAAAAAAAAAAAAAAAAAAAAAAAAAAAAAAAAAATCGAAAAAATGAGAAAAGAAAAAAAAAGGAAAAAGAAGAGTTGGATGTTTGATTAAACCAACGATGTAAAGTTATGTAAGTGGTCGATATCACCACTATTTGTTGTATATTATATTTATGGATTGAATGGGAGTTGGCTGTTATGGGAACGTCAACTAAGGTTTATTCTTTGATTAAGATCTTGTTGAGTATAATTCGTGTCTACCTAAAGCGTGTGTTTCAAGTGTTAAAGCGTGAGTTATTCAATGATATGAGTCTTATTCATGGGATGGTTGGGATAGTGATTAACCACACTTAGGATTTTAATTTATTTGTTTTGTTTATTTTTTATTTTTACACCAATTTATATCCCAAATATTATCCATACCCTATTATTCTTTATCCAACCAAACCTTTGATTTATTGAGATTAGGGATTTGAGCAATCTTAAGTATCGTAGTTGTGGATTCGGCTATGTATTTATGATTTTGTCGCCCTTTTTGATATATTATTATTGGTGAAGTTTGGACCTATCTTTAGCCTATTCGAGTTAAGGATTTGAGCAATTGCAAGTATCGTGTTCGTGGATTCGATCATGTATTTGTGATTTTGTCGCCTTTTCTGGAATTTGAGATCGATAGAGATTAAGAATAATTAACCCTTAAGCCTAAAAACCCTTTTTACCGCTTTAGACTTGTTATTCCTTTGCTTTAGTGGTGGAGATGTGTATACTTGCCAAGCTTATGATAGAATATTCGTCGCGACTGGACAGTTAAACGATTAGATTTGCTTTTATCAATATATTTTATTTTACTTCTAATTCGTTAAGTGTTTAGTTGTGTGATTATGACAAAAGACGAATACATGCTTAAATATAAAAATAAATCCTAACATTTTTAGGATACATTTTCATAAGATTAATTCTAAGGTTTACTTGGGGACAAGTAAAGTTCAAGTGGGGGGATATTTGATGAACTCAAATATGTACATTTTATTACTATCATTTATCCTGTTAATTTGACTTGTTTTACTATATTATGTATGAGGATTGATACTTAATCGTTTACTTTTGTAATTCTCAGGTAAAAACAAGCATTTGGTGAAACTTAGCGATTATGGACTAAAAACGGAGTAAAATGATCAAGATTGGAATTGGTTGTTGGAATGAAGAGAATGAAGACCACTTCCTGACTTTGAAGAATGCGCCGCATGGATTTATCCCATGCGCCGCATATGAAACTTTGGTCAACGAAGAATAACCAACTTGTTCTGCTCCAGATGCGCCGCATCTCACTCATTACATGCGCCGCATCACTATCAATATTTCACCAGATACGATCCAAGATACAAGAGGACATGCGCCGCATACAAAGATAAAGATACGCCGCATCTTCTGGCGGTGTACGAATATTCCTGAATATTATAATCTTGGACCCCACGCGAAGTTAAGTACATGCGCCGCATCTACTTACTAGATGCGCCGCATCTTACCCTCAGACAGAAACTATAAATACCCCAAGACTAGACGAATTCGAGGTGACATATATTAGTTCCGAAGTTTTAACAGAAGACCGAAGACCAGAAACCTAGGACGAATTCAGTCAAGGTAGCAGCACAAGACACACCCAAATCAAAGATACAAGAGCTGTAAGAAGGTGCTGCATGTGTTTAATTCATTAAGTAGTTTTGTTTTATTGTGTTAGTAAACTTTAATTCATCAAGATTGGTGGCTTGTGTAATGTGACAACGGAAAGGTTGCACTCCCTTAAAACTGCTTTCTCATCAATTAAAGTTTATATGTTAGTGTCATTGGTGACTTTTATTAGTGCATTGATAACCTCTGTGGCTAGCTGAGCGTTGATCGGGTCGCCATGCCTCTGCCCTCGCCTGTTTATTAGATCGCCTATGTATTCTATGGTCTGTAGAAAAGTAGGAGAAAGATAAACGGGATAGTCATAAGTAATCATTAAGGGTTTACTCGCCGATAAGATTAGAACCAACGAGAAAGGACTTAATCTCGGTGCGTTGCATCGAACTATACACTTCATATAACACTAGCAATAAAACAAGTGACAAACTACTTATCATAAGGACAACCCTCTTATTATCTCGAGTATTTATCTGTGTACGTGTGTGCTACTTGCTGATTCGTGCCTATTGGTTTAGTTTATTATTTAATTGCAACCAAATCGTGCCAGTCTCTCAGGCTGAACCCCCTTGCGTTAGATTAGATTGTATAGCTAACTTAATATATTAAAATACTGATTAGAATAACTAGATAATACGTTCCACTCTTAGTGATCGACACTCTACTTACCATTATATTCATACTGACCGGGTACACTGCTCGTTAAGTGTGTGTGTTATTGATAAGTCGGCTAAATATAAATTTAAAACTTGATTAGGCATTAATACTGCTAAACCGCAACGACACGCAACAGCACATCACACATGTTGAGGGGAGCATTTGAAAATTATAAAACTCTCAAGTGTTTGCAAAAATGTGTTTCTTAATCATGAACACTTTGAGAGATTTTTCAAGGATTTGGTTTGGCAATCGTGGAAGAATACCAAAGACCGACCATTTTAAATTAATGTATGGAGTTATAAGGATGGTTAGGTTAGGCTAAAGTTCACACGATCCCGCCAGAGCCGGAAGGATCTACCCAGGGACAATCCACTAGTTAGTGTAGAAGTCCTTAGGTATGATTAAAAAGGAGAATAGTAGATAAGGGAAGAGTGCCGACTGAGATGGAGCTAGTACTGGAACAAACCCAACAAGGTGCTAGTTATGAAATCTCGGTAAGCACTGAAGGGGTTGAAGAATGAAAAAGAATTGTAAAGATAAAGGGTGAAAAGAAAGAAGCCCTCCTTACAACTTAGGCAGAAACCGGGTCAATACATATGCTGTCAGAATCACTTAGTTGATTGCTGGCATTGAAGACAAAGTATCATGGACCCAGTGATACGCTGCACAACCCTCCCTAGCCACTCAAGGTCCCTCAAAGGACTCTTGTTTCAATTGTCACGGAGTTTAATACATTTCTATCGTCTCTCTCATTCCGAGTTAGATGATATTGAAAAGGTGGCAGTCCTCTCCAGCCTCCGCTCACCAAATCAAAACGCACAATAGAGTCTAGAGCCACGAGATGCATAAAAAGATCTCATAGGGACACTAATTATTTCTACACTGGTTGTTCAACATTAAGGACACCAGTTGTAAACTTATGAGTCCTACGCAGATTTTAACAATCTGCCAGAACATTTATGAGAGAATTTACGAATGTAAATCTCAATGATTGAATGGAAATTCCTGCCAGGGTCAACATCAAACAGCCCTGAAAGCATGTCACTTCGGTAATTCCTTGTGGATTACGCCTAGTGGTCACGGCGGTTTCAAACGATCTACAGTCGTGGGGTGAACTCCAGCGACTCACCTAATCGTTGATGTACTAAGGTACGATCTTAAAAAGCTCTCTGTGGGTTTTCGATTAGGAACGGTCTTGGTAAGAATTAGAAAAAGTCTTCACACTATGCTGTTGACGATTTCGAAGTTCAAACCTGTAAGTACCGGACGATTTGTTGCTAACTGACGTATGCAGGAACATCTGGCGACTGTAGCTGTGGAATGCTGTAGCTGGTTGCTGTTGTAGCTAGTTTCAGAAAAGATGCCAAACATCTACCACATGTTCACACTACATTATCATTGTAACCCAACAAAGTCATGATCAACCTAAAAGACCTTCAACACGGCTTCTGCAAACTCTGATGCTAAAGATCATGACTCCAAAGAGTGTGAGCATGTCGGCTCAAAGAATACTTCATCACATGGAGACATACTGATAAAAGATGACTTAAAGATACATGTTGGATGATATTTTCGAAGAATGATCAAAATCATCCAAGACAAGGAGAAGTCGTCATAAGTCCACTGCTGAAGGCACAATGATTACTAAAGACTGAAGAATCAATGTCTACGAGCTACAAAGTTAAGATTCATGAATAGAGTGCTTGATTTAAGAACATTGTTATCGGGGTGACCTCCCTTAGAGGAGATTGTTAGGAATATAAATATTCAGTTGAAGACTCGGTCACCCCGAGCACTCTCGTGTATTAAATAGCTCGTAGTAATACAAGTAATATTAGTAGTAAAGTAGTTAATTAATATTGTGGAGTGAGTCCGGTCTTTACCCACTGTCAGCTCGCTCCACAATCCACTAGGGACAAAGTAAGTAGGCTAAGCATGTAAGTATAAATACCCCTCTCCACATGTGGAGAGGGTTGGACCTTTGCAAGCATTCAATTTATTTTTCTTTTGGTTTATCTCTCTAAAGGTTCCACTCCACTTTCTCTCTCTAGTTTCTTCCTAGTTCGATCCATATAGCACCCAATCTTGTGTTTATTAGTTCATGAATATCCTACAGCAAGTTTTACATTGTAGTGCTGGTGTTCCTTTTAGGTTTCTGATACAACTCTTTGAGGTGGTATCGATAGTTGGCACCACTTTTAGCGGGTACTAGCTCCGTAAGAATTAAAGGCAAGAAGAAGAGAAGTAATTGACTCGAAAATTCTGCATGATTTCATTAATAGTGTTGCTTAAATAGCATACACAACTCGAAGGGTAATCCCGCATAAACATAAAGACGTTTCCTAGACGAAAAATTACTCTCAAATACTCTTATCCTAACATGACTCGACATATCCTAATAGAACATAAACATAAAGATAGTTGATCCTAGTGTAACACAAAGTCCTTGTGCCACACCGGTTTCTTTGACACCTTTGCAGTTCTCCTCGGTCCATTAGCAGCCCTTGGCGTATTAGTTTCATCACAAGTGGCATTAAGTAAAACATTATTTATGAGTTTCCTCCTCATATCTTATGAATATTAAGTATTTGTTTTGTTAAGTTATACTAAATCAAATGTAATCACTTTTTATTAAAAGTGATGTTTATAAATAAATTACGATATGTGGTTGGTGAATATAATTGTTGGCATGCATGCCTTTGCTTTGGTTTGATTGTTATAATTTCGGACGTCCGGAATCATACTTCTTGTTATTAATAATATAGAATTTTGGACATTTGATTTTATAATTTTAGTTATTTGATAGAATAAAGAATCATATGGCAAAACGAATTCGAGTGTCTGCAAACTAGAGTCGGTTTTCCATCCTCTCTAAGTAGATCATTAGTTGTAACATAAAAGATCATCGATGTACATCTTAGATACTTGCAAAGGTCGTAGTAGCGGATTGTTTTTGTTAATTTTTGGACCGGTTTTTTACTATGGCTAAGGATTTTGGTGACATCTTATTCCTTGGAGATTAGTTGTTAGTTGAGAACATATATACTTAAAACCGGTTTTTCAATCCAGATGTCTCACTTCTATAGTTGATAATTAATTCACATTAGAAGACCATAGCATCTCAAGTTATATCGATCCAAACGTCTAGTATGCAAAACCTGTTTATTGAACAAAATGAAGTTATTCGACCGATTGCAAACTTTCTTCCTAGCATTTGGAAGCCTTTGATAGAAAACATAACATAACTTAGGATACAGGTTCACGTCCACATGATCTATTCAATTAAACCATGTTATAACTAAATACCCTTTGATAAATTTATAGATCTGTCATTACAATTAAGTTTCATTCTAGATCAAGTTTTCAACAAGAAAAAACGCAATGAAGCAACACCTACAGCAATAGAAGCAAACCTAGGTACCACCATTTTCTCTAATACTCTCTATTATTTAAAGATAAGATATGCATATGCAGCTTCTAATTATTTATAAACACAAACCAGCAACACCGCCAGCAATTCTCACAATAACAAACCAAGAAGATTCAGAAGAGATCAAAAGTAGAGAAACCAAGAGCAAAGCAGTCAAGCGACCACTTTTTCAAGAAGAACCACATGATCAGAAAAAACAAAAAGGTAAGTATCACATCTTTACTTAACTGAAATTCTCACTCTTATTTATTAAAATATCTTACAATCAACATAAACTTCCTTCACATAGACACTAGCCTTTATTGAAACAAATATCTTACAATCAGCTAGCATTAACCATAATAACACTAAACACATATATACAATCTCCTCCAATTGTAGATACACACTTAGAAACGCATTAGACCCTGAAGTTTCATAATAAACACATCATTGTTGCGCGCATTTAGCCCCAACTCAGCTGCTACTAAGCGCATCTGCATGGGTTTCTGCTCATCTTTTGCCTGCACATCTCTTAGATACTCTACCGTTTTCTGAGCATAAGTATTTCCAACAGTCTCGAGCTCTTGAATAAAACTAAGCCTCTCACGATTAACACGCGCCAATCTATCACAAACCACATTCAGCTGTTGTGCCATCTGCATATCCTCAATACTAGCTTGACGACAATACAAAACCAATATGTCAGACCAACTATTAGAATTAGCCTCAGCTCTGAGCTGATCACACTTAGGCAGCCTAGATGCCTAGACATTCTATTTTGTTGATTCTATTAAGCACTTATAAAATGAATTATAAAAACAAATGTGCATATAATCTATCTTAAATAGAAAAACCAAAACTGGAAAAGAAACTCATGAGATTCTTTTCTAAAAGGAAAGAACAAAATGCCCATATCTCTGTTGAATCATAATTGGATATTACTGTTAATGTGCAAGTTGGTAACATTTGATGCTTTTGGATTTTAATATGATTGAACAAAAAAGGAAAGCAGTAGAGTAGTTGGCAGCAGTTTGAATGGCTATAATGCATTGTTGTCTATACCTAGATAGATGTGTACATGACTATTGGCATTAAAAAAGTATTATGTGTGGTTGTAATGTGTTTTATGGCTGATACTAATAAGCCAACAAACTGTGGCAATAATAGAGTACGTCAGTGTATACTTAGGCACATATGTTGTATACTGGCTCATAGTTGATTTACCATTTCTAAAAAAGTCTGAACAAAGATGGTTTGAACTTCTAATTTTGATGAATTCAAATAAGGATGTACTTTGGATAAGTTGCAGCTTGCATTTCCTCAAGAAGGCAATGAAGTTAATTTTTGTCAAATAAATGTAATAATAATAATAAATTATGTCTCGTTACTTTTGGTATCTCTTAATTACATGTTATTATTGACTAATAAACTTCTGATTTTGATTCATGCAACAGCAGCAGAGACCTCAACAGAAGAGCCTCCAAAATCCAAAAATGTCCAAAAGCAGAAGTCAAAGTGACCTTAAAAAAATCATAACAACTGCAGACACCAACTTTTTGTCATAGACTATGTCCCTGTAAATACTAAGATGCTCTACTTGTTATGTTGCTGTGGACATGTATAGTGGTAGTTACCTCAAAGCAGCAGCTATGTTTTGCACAATATTTGGGTCTATCAGACCAAATATGTGTCAAAACATGTATTTCTTTTGCAAACGCCTATAACAGGTCACACATGTATGAAAACATGTATTCCATTTGTAAAACATTTACGCCATGGCAGCATAGATAACTTACCCATATGCATGCTCCTTTTATACACCTCTGCCTTTTACAATCTACATTTTGCAAAAACATGCCCACAGACTACAAAACAACAAAGTAAAACGCATATGCAAACCTTTCGCAGCAACACGCGGGTTCAATTTCTCGTTGTTTAGAAAAATAAGAATACGATACGAATAAAAAATGCATAAAAAAATCCACATTTACTTTTTCAAAAGCTATGTTATTTTATTAGTTGAAAGTTATTATAAAAAAAAGTTTTATGAGATAGTGAACTTTTATATACATTTGATTCAAAGAGACAAAACCCCCCGTCAATCTTAAACCCCTCGATATGAATCTTCTGAAACCCCCCATCAATCTCAAACCCCCCGTCAATCTGAAAGCAGCTAAGGTGAAGCTTCAATCATTATCCATAAATTGATGGAAGATGGGTTACACAACCTGGTTCTTCGGCTGAGGATTCGCGAACAAGAAAATATGCTGGAAGTCACAGCAAGAATTATGCATGCACCTAGGATCCAACAGTTTGATGCTACTAATGGAATAGTTTGGGCTAGGGGCAGGGTTGACCCTGACAACTTTGAGGCCGTGATGGTGCCATTGTGGGACCTTGCGGATGTTCTCCAGTTCGAGATGCGTAGAGGGATGTAAATTAATATTTAATTAATGAATTAACGAATGAATTTGTTTTCCTTTCTTTTGGTATAAGCGCATATGTTATAGCAGTTTACGAAAAGGTTTATAAAATGATGAAGAGGTCTAAGCACTTGTAAACCATGGTGAAGATAGGTTTATAAATAGGTTTAGAATGGATATGTCTATAATATCAAACCTCTTCATAATTAAATGCATTTGGATTATGTATGATGTTTATAAAGCTTTATGAGGTTTATGCATAGTGAAGATAGGTTTATAAAACAAAAAGGTTTATAAATTAATGTCATAATAAAATTATAAACCTTTAAACTCGTTTAACATGGTAGTTTATGAAAAGGTTTTTAAAATTATGAAGATGTCTAAAAACTTGTAAACCATAGTGAATATCCATTTCAAGCTTATGTGGCATGAAAAGGTGTAGGATATTGAACCGTTTCATAATTTAATGCTTTTGAATTATGTGAAATGTTTATAAAGCTTGAAAAGGTTTATACATAGTTGGGATAGGTTTATAAATTAATGTAATAACACAATTAAAAACCTTTAGAAAGGTTTACCATAGTGGATTCCCTAATGTTTACTACTTTGAAGTTGATATGTGAATCGTTAAAATCAACACGTATTTTATTTCCAAGGAAACACAAGTGAAGTATGTGTAACCCGGGTCGTTTTCCCCAACGAAGGATGAATGAAATTTGTGAGATCGGGATTGTGATTCGTGTGATGAATAGTGGAAGCAAAGAGATTTTTGGATTTAATAAACTAAAATATGAAATACAGTCTAAACAACAGTTAAATAACTAAGGCAAATATGAATTTAAAACACTTAAGGCCAAAAACGTAAAGAAAATCTAATAACGTGTTTAAACCGGTAAAACCCGAGCCTAAAACGTCAAATCTTAGAAATTTAAACTCTACGGGTACAAATCTATTTTTTCTAGGATCTATATGACAAAAGAAAATTTTAGAAAAAAAGATTTATATTTTTCTGATTTTTATATTTTTTAGAGTTAATTGCAAAAATCGTCCTTAAAGTTTGACGAAATTGCAGATTTAGTCCAAATACTGAAAAATTGCAAATATAGTCCTAAAATGAAACTATTTTGCAAAATTTGGTCCCAGCTTTCTAACTCCGTTAACCGACGTTATCTTTTCAGTTAAATGTTTGCATCGTTAGTCCCTCCGTTAGTTTTGTTTGCATCGTTAGTCCCTCCGTTAGTATTTTCGTCTGACTTTTAACTTTTTCGTCCGATTCTTTACGTTTTCGTCTGAATTTTTACATTTTCGTCCGATTCTTTACGTTTTCGTCCGAATTTTTACGTTTTCATCCGAATTTTTATGTTTTCGTCCGATTCTTTACGTTTTCGTCCAAATTTTTACGTTTTCGTCCGATTCTTTACGTTTTCGTTCGAATTTTTACGTTTTCATCCGAATTTTTTCGTTTTCGTCCGATTCTTTACGTTTTCGTCCAAATTTTTACGTTTTCAACTGAATTTTTACGTTTTCGGCCGAATTTTTACGTTTTAGTCCGATTCTTTACGTTTTCGTCCAAATTTTTACGTTTTCATCCGAATTTTTACGGTTTCGTCCAAATTTTAATGTTTTCGTTCGAATTTTTATGTTTTCGTTCGAATTTTTACGTTTTCGTCCAAATTTTTACGTTTTCATCCGAATTTTTACGTTTTCATCTGAATTTTTATGTTTTCGTTCGAATTTTTATGTTTTCGTTCGATTCTTTACGTTTTCGTCCAAATTTTTATGTTTTCGTTTGAATTTTTACGTTTTCGTTCGATTCTTTATGTTTTCGTTCGAATTTTTACGTTTTCGTTTGAATTTTTATTTTTTGATAAACCGATAGACCCTATTTCTTATAGGGTCGGGTTGCGGGTTAGTTTTTAAATTTATAAAAATTCGAAAAATTTATAAAAATTCAAAAAATTTATAAAAATTCGAAAAAATTTTAAGAATCCGAAATTTTTTTAAAAATCGGAAAATTTTGAAAAAATTTATAAAAATTCTAAAAAATTTATAAAAATTCGAAAAAACTTATAAAAATTAAAAAAATTTATAAAAAATCAAAAAATTTTAAAAAATTCGAAAAAACTTATAAAATTCGGTTCAGTTTTCGTGTTGACCTTAATAACCCGAATTACATAATTTATATTTTTTCGTTTAACTATATAAATTTTTAGCACAACAAAATTTATACCTTAAAAGTAGTTATGTTTACACTAGGAGGAAAGAGTTTTAAAAATTTGGATGAAAACGTAAAGAATTCGAACGAAAACATAAAAATTCGGATGAAAACGTAAAAATTTGGACGAAAACGTAAAGAATCGAACGAAAAAGTAAAAATTCGAACAAAAACATAAAAATTTGGACGAAAACGTAAAAATTCGGATGAAAACGTAAAAATTTGGACGAAAACGTAAAGAATCGGACGAAAACGAAAAAATTCGGATGAAAACGTAAAAATTCAGATGAAAACGTAAAAATTTGGACGAAAACGTAAAGAATCGGACGAAAACGAAAAAATTCGGATGAAAACGTAAAAATTCGGACGAAAACGTAAAGAATCAGACGAAAACGTAAAAATTTGGACGAAAACGTAAAGAATCAGACGAAAACGAAAAAATTCGGATGAAAACGTAAAAATTCGGACGAAAAGGTAAAGAATCGGACGAAAACGTAAAAATTTGGACGAAAACGTAAAGAATCGGACGAAAATGAAAAAATTCGGATGAAAACGTAAAAATTCGGACAAAAACGTAAAGAATCGGACGAAAACGAAAAAATTTGGACGAAAACGTAAAGAATCGGACGAAAACGAAAAAATTTGGACGAAAACGTAAAGAATCGGACGAAAACGAAAAAATTCGGATGAAAACGTAAAAATTCGGACGAAAACGTAAAGAATCGGACGAAAATGTAAAAATTCAGACGAAAACGTAAAGAATCGGACGAAAAAGTTAAAAGTCAGACGAAAATGCTAGCGGTGGACTAACGATGCAAACAAAACTAACGGAGGGACTAATGATGCAAACATTTAACTGAAAAGATAACGTCGGTTAACGGAGTTAGAAAGCTGGGACCAAATTTTGCAAAATAGTTTCATTTTAGGACTATATTTGCAATTTTTCAGTATTTGGACTAAATCTGCAATTTCGTCAAACTTTAAGGACGATTTTTGCAATTAACTCTATTTTTTATTATGAATTAAAAACAGTTTAAAATAATTAAATTTGAGAAAAATAGCAAACGAAAAGTAAAAATTCTCAAAAATTACCAGAAAATCTATTAGGCTAATATTAATCTAGGAAAAATATAAAAACTGAAAAAGCTATCCAAATAAGCTACGAAATAAGCGGATAAGCAGATTTAGGCAAAATGGCTAAGACTAGTATAAAAATAAAAATGGGAAGATAAGACACAAGCAGAACTGGGTGCATTTGGTAGCGGGAGTTGTGTGTTGAGGCTTGGGCTAGGCAAGAGGTCCCAGGTTCGAACCTGGCCTCTACCCTTTTTTGCTACTTATTTATTTTTTTGTTTTTCTTTTTGGAAACTGATTAAGCAAAAGAAAATAAACAACTTTAAAACTAAAAACTATTTTTGAAAACTACAAAATAAGCCAGAAATCAGCAATGGAAGGCTGATCAGTAGCCTAAAATGGGAAATAAGCTAAGATTTGATTCAAAAACTGATTAAGCTGTGGAATAAGCTAAAGCCAATCTGACATAAGCTAAGTAACTGAAGATAAGCTAGAAGGAAACCTAAAAAGCCACAATTACCAACAAATAAGCACTGAAATCAATCTAATAAGCAATAAGCCCCACTGATCTGCTGATACACTATGGTGCACAGGGGAAAAATAGGGGATTTCTAGCTACTCAAAAGCTACTAAAAGCTGATCTTAAAAATCAAAGAAAAATGGAAATACCAAGATAAGCTAGCCAACCTTATCTGAGCCAAATTTCAACTTATTCCAACTTAAAATAAAGCCATGAAAAATCTAAGAAAAAGCTGCAAATTTGGAAAAGTGAAAAATAGCAGTCTGCTATAAACCAATAGAGGCTGAAAAGAGCTATTTTAACCAAGGCCAAAAGGGATTCAAACTAGTACTTGAAATAGACTATATTGGACCTATCTATATCAGAAATAAGGGCTTATAAACCCTGGGCTTATTAGAACAGTGCACATACAAGTTTTTCACTAATCCTACTCAAAATCTATCAAGCCTTCAAATTAGCTAGAAAAACTCCACAAACTGCTTATATATGCCACAATAAGCAAGAAAGAACTTAGGAAAATAGCAAATGAACAGTGGCTATCCCTTTTGACCCTTTTTAACCCATTGACCCAAACACCCCTTTATGAGGGCTGTTTGGAGTTTTTAACTAGTACAGTCCATTTTAAGCTAAAAAGTGGTAAGACAGATGAACAACTAAATAAACTAAGCATTAAAAAGCATCTTTGAAATGAAATTAAGCAGTATAATAAGCTGTTCTAATCTTAAGCTAATTTTTGGCTTTTTATGAGATTTTTTTAAGAAAAATAAGGCAAGGGTATTTAAAACTGATAACACAGATAAGAAACACTTATAAACTACAAATAAGCATAATAGTACTAAAATAAGCTATAATTAAGCTGTGGAACAGTAACTTAGAAATTAGAGCAAAATATTGAAAAATGCTTACAACTGTGTTGAGGCTATGAAACAAAGGAAACTGATCAGAAATACACTTGGTTTATCAATACCAAGCTAAACACCACTCAGCTTATCCACTCCAGCTTAATTCCACCAAATTGCTTATTTGACTGAAACTTTGACTTTCGTTGACTTTTTCATAACTTAGTTTGATTTCTTGAAATTTAAACTGATTTTAACCATATTTATTTAACAAAAGCTATAATAAGCTTTTATGAGCTTATTATAACAAAGTTGGGAACTTGTTATCTAATTTTATGAACCAATGAGCTTAATTCGATTATCAATTAAACATGAAAACTTGAAATATCATAAAACTTGGAATGAGTACAATACAGAAGTAATTAAAGATAAATGACCTTAAATAAACTTGAATAGACAATTAAAACTTAAATTGAGACTGAAATAAGCAATAAGTACTTTCTACACTACGAATGGTCTAAAAGCAGGACAATCTTTTCTTGGTGTCTTCATTTCTTTAAATAGCATTCCAAAAAGCATCTCTGATAAATTCCGAGCTCATCCCACCATTGAATAGCCTTAATTCAATCTCGGCCGTTCATTCCCATTTTGGCGGGAAAATTGGGAAATGGGATTTACAGCTTTTACAGCAAGTGGGGGAGTTAGTACATGCGAAGGCTTTTCATTGGAGGAGGGGGGAGGTGGAGTGTAGCAGAGAAGGTGCAGGGATTGGGTTGGTCAGGGGATAAGGTGGTATGGTTTTGGCGGTAGTAGTATTGAGGGTGATGGGTTTGACTAAAGTCAAACTGGTTTTTGTTAAAGGGAAAGTGGGTCGGGTTGTGTTTGGTTATGGGCTGGGTTATTTGAATGGGCTGGAAATGGGTTGGTTGGGTTTATTATTTTTATTGTTTTAGTGGGTTTTAGTTTGATCCGGTTTTTGTATCTTTTTAGGATAAATGGATTTAATCACAAGGACCAAATTGTAAACTTTGAAATTTCAGGGACCAAATCTGCTATTTTTTGAAAATCATCTCCAAGGGCTATTTGTTACATTTCAATATTCTTGGAAGTTGACTTTGATAATTTGAGCACTATCCCGGTCCAAACTTGTAAATTCCGTCCCCGTCCTCGGCTTTTCACGATTTTCCAATCTTGTGCTCGGTTTTGTTTGTTTTTGCCTTGTTTTCAATCTTTTTGTACCTGAAACACATAAAAACACAAACCAAGAATATTTGCAGTAATATATGATCTATTTGGGTGTTTTTGGTCATTTTTGTGTCTTTTATGGGTGTAAAATGATGAGTATTTACACACTCATCAATATGCTTGTGATTACATTGTGTAATGTAAGCTAGATGTTGACTCAGTTATGTATTCAGTTAGGTTAAGTTTTTTTATTATACATATGTGCTATTGGAGCAGGTCATGAATAGAAGTTTAGATATGTTTTCTTATAAGCATACGTGTAACGTCAAATGTAAGTTGCAGAAACAAAAAAATCTTTATATGATCATAATATTTCAAATACTTTAACTTTAACTATTAAAACAAAAAATCTAGAAACAAAAGAAGGACCAGGTTTAATAGTAATGACGCAGGACGCGCGGAGACTTATTTAGATAAACCCTAATCCAAAGGTGATAAACAAGGCGCACCTTGCGGGGAATTAAACCCAAACAAGAGTAAAGACTCTACAACACGAAGTTTATTAATAATCAATGATCAAAAGATAAATTACAATGAAACCTAAGCCCTATATTTATAGGGTAGTAAAACTTGCAGAGCAAGATAACCTAATTATTCTATAACAAACAAAATAAAGAAACTAAAATAAAAAACAAAAGTCACGGCACAAAATAAAACCTAGTAGGGTTACTTCCAAAGTTAATTGCCTGGAAAAACCTTATGAGCCGTGAGTTTATGTAGGAGAAGTAGAAGTAATGGTAGTAACTCTACTCCTCTTTGTTCTTGTAATGTATTGAGGTTACTTGTAGATTTTTGGTGGAAAGTAGAGTATGGGAAGTAAGTCTACTCCCCTCAAATGACACTTTACTGAGGTTACTCCTACTACCAGTAACATCATTCTATATTCGTGTCTTGATCACGAATCTCGTCCCTATCATTCCCCCTCACTTAAAAAGAACTCGCCCTCGAGTTCTCACTGTCAAGGGCTTCATCTACCTCGAACACCTTCTCACGACGAATATTGTCTTCAGTAGATTTTCTCTTCACATTAACTCGGGTACTTTCATCTTTTTTGACACATCTACCACACTCCAAACGATCAACCCATGACCCAAAACATCGGGTTGTGTACTCCTTATCAACGATCACCAAGTTTTCAATTGCAATAAAATTAACCTCTTTGATTACCATTGAAAACTTAATTGGATTCTTACTAATCATCTTTAAAAGTAACCCAAGATCAACATCACAAACCTTTGTACCTTTAATAACTTCGAACTCAGTAGCTTCACCTTCAAGATCCTTCAAAACCCTCGAATCCTTTGTCTTTTTCGGTACTTCAGTCGATGCCTCTATACTAATCGTATCAACTTCAATATCACATTGATTATCAAATTCAACAATGATATCGGATTTCAACAACTTTTCTTCAATCTCAACCTCGGGCTTTCAGATGGAACCATAGCAATTTTTCTTCCTTCCCATGAAGAAAAAGTAAAGATTTTGTTGAAGATCATACCTACCCTTTACCTCACATTGCCAAGGTTTTCCAAATAAAATATGGCAATCATCAAAATCATCTACAATACAAAGTACTTCCCTTTTATAATTTTTTCCAATAGTTACTGGAACCCAACAAACTTGATAACCTTCAATTGGATAAATCTCCATTGGTATTTTTTTTAACAGCAAGAGGGAGAATATATAGAAAATGGAACGCTTCTAGCAAGATGCTAGAAGAAATTACAAATGAGTTCTTAACCAGTCATACCAATTACAAAAATTAGCATCTCTATTATTTAACCAAGAAAAGGAAAAAAAGACGAATATTATCTAGAATGTCTACTTTCCTCATTAGATGAGGATTAAAGATGACATTGTTTGGATACTTCCATAGAATCCAACACGTAGTAGCGAAGATGACATATAACCAGATTTTCTTCTGTTTAGAACCTTGCAACGACTCAATCCACGACATCCAATCTGTATAGGAAAGAAGCGTAGGAGTAGAAATATCATACCATATTCGGATGGCTCTCCAAATAGAGGAAGCAAGGTCACAAGTGAAGAAATAGTGAGATGAAGTTTCAGGCATCAAGTTACAAACCGGGCAATTTATGGAGTCAATATCCAAACCACGTCTCGATTGATTAAACCGATTAGGGAGATGATCAAGACGCAATCTCCACATGAACACGTTAACTTTGCGAGGAAGGCTTTTGTTCCAATTAGTTAGGACATCCATAGAAGGCAGTATATGTTCATCAATATGGCGCCTTGTATCTGCTACTGTGTAAACACCATCTTGCCCAATTTGCCAAAACCAAGAGTCCAAATTATTCGATAAGGTGACATTCTGCAACTCAGCAAGCATGGACGAGAGAAGAGCACCATTACGACCATTTATACTCAAGTTTCAGGTCCATGACCCTGTTTTTCTTGGTATCTGAGGGGCTTTCAAAGCTATTAACCAAGTCATCACAAGTTTGCTTGGCTGTTAAACAGTTGATGACTGATTCCATTATATCGTCAGGAAGACAAGATATAAGGATGCTTTTAAGGCGCTGGTCTTGATTGACCACCCTCCTCTCATCAATGGTCCATTGTGCCTCAGGCTTGTTTAGCCCTGCAGCAGTCTTAGGGACAAATGGGCCATCCCTGATACAGGAGATGTAGTAAGGTTCCATACCAGTTAAATAGCAAATCATACGTTTTTTCCATTTGCTAAACTTTCCAGCTTCTAGTCTGGGTGCAACAGCAGAATAGCTGCCACCCTTTTTATCGACCAGCTGGGGTACATTAATATCAGCCATAGTAGGATTTTGGTTTTAAAAACCTTGAGCACTCTTGGTTAGTTTTGAAAGATTTTATAAACCAGAGGCTCTGATACCACTTGTTGACCCCTTAACACTCTTAGAGTTAACTAGAAAGTTAATCTATTCGTGTTTATGACTAATACAATGTTATGATTAATTCTAACAGATTAATGAAACGTAAAAGTAAAAACACATAAGTATTTTTCAACGTTTAAATTCTTATTAGAAATGAATCAAAGAATCTATTACCCAAGTGTTTTGCGGAACAAACACTTGGGATTGAATAGACAAGGTATGGTGGTGTCTCCTATCTAAACTCAAGCTTTGCTTGGAGTGGTAACAATTCGACCCACTGAGCTATCTCAAGGATACGTTACTCTTTTGTAGGAGAGAAGTTGCTTTGTAAAAGTCTAAGCTTTCAATGTACAAAGACACACTTTACTTCTCTCCCATCTGAACCTATTTATACGCAAGTATAAAGAGTAAAAGTGATTAAAATAATACAAGTTGTTGAAGCAAGCGTGTCTGACAATTACAATAGTAATTGTCATTTCCAAGAACCAATAGGAATGGGCTAAAAGTCTTTAGAAGTGGTTGGTCTGACACTCCATGACTTTTAGCCGTCTTAGGGAAGGTTTCTTCCTGACAAGATAAGATTTGATCTTATCTTAAACTCTTCTCAGATCTTCCCACCTTTCTTTCAGGCTTTAGGTTCTTCAGTACACGCCTTCGTTTATTAATCATAATTGTTGTTGAGGAGACTGGGGTTCAGTGAGTTCTTGTCCAACACTCACTGAACCATCATCTTCTTCTTTGGCTTAAGTCCTACTCAGGGAGTACCGCCTTCCTGAGTAGTGAATCCTTCTTTTTGAATTTGCCTTAAGCATCCTGAAGATGACTCACTGAGAGACTGTTCTCTCAGGGACTTGAATTGTTCTCGGTTTAATTTACACTTAGTTAATTTGTGTCCAAATCTTGTTTTAAGTATTCTTGGGTACTGATGGACCCAACAAACCGGTCTACGCCAATTCCATATCCAACCATTTAGGGACCATCGATCATTGATAAAGCAATCTTCATGCAAGTCCAACCTAAATAGACGATTATAGCGAATATTGAGGGGTTCTTCACCGATCCATGAGTCCTTCTAAAACTTAATTTGGGTTCCGTTACCAACTTTATGCCGTAATGTTTTCTTTGGAAGAATGCCATTCGAATGAAGAGTGTTTATGAAACCGATAATGGCAGCCCAAACACCATTCATTGAACACCCTAAGGCACCTAAACCAACATCTCCTCCATTGATAGCTTTAATAAGTGAAACCCATAAAGCATTTGGATTAGATACTAACCTCCAACGCCATTTGAGGAGCAAGGCTAAGTTAAAAGATTTAAGACTTCCAATACCAAGGCCACCACATTCAAAGGAAGCTAGCACTTGATTCCAATTGATCCAGGCTAGTTTTTTGCTAGAACCATCACTCCCCCAGAAAAACTGAGCTCTCAGGCGCTCTAAAGCTTTAAGAACAAGTTCCGGAACTTTAAACATCGACATGTAATAAATTCCCAAGCTTCCCAATACGGATTTAATAAGCGTCAAACGACCACCGATGGATAAAAGATTAGCTATCCATGAAGAGAGCTTTGATGTGAATCGGTCTATAATCGTGCTCCAAAAAGATATTAAGTTCATATTTGATCCAATCGGGAGGCCAAGATAAGTGAAAGGCAACGAGCCCTCGGAACATCCAGAAAGATGTGTCATGGATGATATATATCTGTAACACCAATGCCAAAAACGTTGGACTTCTGAATGTTAATTTTGAGACCAGAAGCCAAGTAAAAAACGTTCAAGATTCTAAGAATGTTGCCCATATCATGAGAATTCCAGTCTGTTAAAATAACAACATCATCTGCATAGAAAAAGTGGGAAACTTTGAAGTTAGACGACACAACTGAGGCTCCTTTAATTAACCGGGATGTGATAGCATCGTTAAGGGCAATGGTATGTGCTTAAACACATACCTTTTCTTGACCAAAACCGGACCAAAACGACCAAAAACTAACCAAAATGCCAAAGATATTTGTGTTTTTGTGTTTGTTTGTGTGCAGGTACGGATATCGTGAAAAAGGGACAAAAACAAGTAAAAACGGGGAAAACGAGCACGAGATATGGAAGTGATTTTTATAGCCGATGCCGGGAAGCAAAAAGTCAAAGTCAACCCTTTGAATTTCAGCAAATTACAACCATGGTCCTTGAATCTTTGTTAAATCAAAAAAAAAATAAAAATCACAAGACCATAAACCTTATACAAAGTTTCTATCCGGATTTTTAATACAACAATCCAAAATCCAACAACAAATCCCAAGCCCAATCCAAACATCTAAACCCGCGACCCATACTTATTAATTAACCCGGATAAAAAACCACCCGCAACCCACCAAAAAACCAAACCCGGGGTCAAAGTTATTAAATACAAGTCAAGCTATTAAAAAAAAATAACCCCGCCCCCTTTTCTTATCCTTTCCTAGAAAAACTACTGTTACCATGAACCCTAAGTCACCAATCCAACAATTACCGCAATTAAGGGTAATTGTGTCTTTGCACGGACATCTAGGAGCGTCCTGACACTCAAGGGAATGAGTACGTGGCAGAATGGAGGATTCTTATTGGCTAGGAGTGCGTGGCAAATTTAATCCAAGGGCTACGGGTGCTAGAGGGATGATCTGAGGGTGGATATCATTTCAAAGAAACACAAAAATGACGCAGATCAATGACTTGGCATCTGACGGGTTGGCAATAAATAGAGCCCTTCACCCACGATTTGAGTCTGTTAGATAGTGTTAGATTTTAGGTTTAGGAGAGGGTAAATTAGCTTAGGGTAGCTTTTAGTAGTAGCTTATTGTAGCTTTTAATCTCTGTCTTTCTAAAAGTATTGTAACTCGGATTTTGATATTAATGCAATTCATGTTTTCGTTTAATTCATTTTTCAATTATACTTTAAGCTTTCATGATATGCTCTTTTGCTTTCTAAATATGCTTTAATATGTTCATTACTGTTACAATAAGCTCATGTAAGCTCTTAAAGCTTCTGTGAGTCTATTGTTGTTTAAATACTGTTTCAATTACAAAAATTATCAAATAGTCAAGAAAAGTCAAAGATGAAAGTCAAAATAGCACTTATGGGTGATGGGTCAGATTTGGATGGACCATGGGTTTACTAGTTTGTTTCTAACAAGCTAGAGCTTGTAGACATTCATTCTTCCTGATTTGAGCTAGGTTTTGAGTAAGTTCTTCATTTAATTTCCATCTTAGTACAATTTGCTTAATTTGCTTATTTGCTTTAGATTATGTTTAGTTTCTGCTTTCTGATAGTTTATTTAAGTTTGCTTATGCTTATTTGTGTAGCTTATAGTTTAGAATCCATTCGGTCTTAGTTTTGCTTTTTAACTGTCCATTATAGCTTATAACTGCTCATGCTTGTTTGCTTGTTCTATCTGCTTAATTTCAGTCAATTTTGGTTTTCATACACTTCATATAGCATAAATGTTCAATTATCATCAGTAGCATAGCATAGAGTCTTCATTTGCTCTTGAAATCCAAAAACAGTCAAGGTTATAATAGTGTTTGGAACAGTTGACTTTAGATAGTCAAATACAGTTTAGGTCACTATTTGAGTTTTGATCTGCCTTAGTTTGATATTATAAGTGATTTAGGAGTTATTTGCATCAGTTTCTAGTAGTATAGTAGTAATTGCATCTTTCATTTGAATTTGAGGTATTATAGCAGCCTAGGTTTGATCCAATAGAATTAGGTGTTGCTGGTGATTTTTGTGTACCCATTTTAGTTGCATTTACATATCTTTTAAGTTCTGAGCTTATGGTTTCTAGTTGCAAGCAAGTTTTAACTATTTTGACCCATTTTCATTGTAGCTTGATTAGTTGTTTTTCTTTTATAATTTCATTATTTGTAGCATAAAAACCTAAATCAATCACTCTTATTCACATTCACTTCACGAATCACGATCCCGAATCACAATTCCATTCGATCTTCAATCGGGACTATGACTCGGGTTTTGCATATTTCTTGTGCAATTCCTTAGACTATAATTCGACACATATCAAGTTTTTGGCGCCGCTGCCGGGGAAGGTTGAAGTGAGTTCGTGATTCCGTTTTTCGATTCGTGTTTTGAAGACCCTTCCCCCGTGAAGTTATCGCTTTCATTTGTAAATATTTTCTTCTTATAAAACCCAAAAAGATTTTCTCTTCAAAATTTATTTTCCTTTTTCCTTTATGATTTTCCATGTTTCTAAAATTTAAAAATCCAAAAATATTCTTCTTAATCCTCTTATCCGTTTGATTCTTTATCTCTTACCCTCTATCCGTTTAATTCTTCTTCTCTATGTCTTCATCGTACCATTACGGTTGTCAATGGTGTGGGGGTCCTCATAATGGTGGGAATTGTCTCGGTTGTAGCATGGTGGAATCAGGAAACGGGTTTGTCTATGACCAAAATCCTTATTCTTACCATGAAACAACCGACTTTTTCAACCAGCCCCCACAACATCAGATGGAGACATACTCGTGTGAGTTTTGTGGAGGTAGTCCTCACCCGGGTTTTGATTGTCAAACAGGGAACACGTTTGTCTATGAACAAGTTCCTTGTAATCAGAACTTCGGGTATGACCATTATCCACATAATTCATCAAATCAATCACAGCAACAATATTGTTGTGAATACTGTGGAGGTCCTCACTTTAGCTCTGGTTGTCAAACAAGTAACCAGATTGTCTATGAACATGGTCCTTGTGACAATTACGACTGTAATAACTCACCTCCACAGTACCCAATGTCTCAAAAAGCTCAACAAGAAATTTCTCGAGAAATTCTTTATATTCTTAAAACGATTGAAGAAGCTAAGAATGAGCTTAAAAAACTTTCCCAAAAAGAACCTCATCAGATAACTTATGGTGAATTTTTAGCTGAAAGACAAATTGCTAAAATAAGTTCTAATTATCGTCAAACCTTCGTTTACGATGACGATGATGATGATGAGGATTCTATGTGGGGAGTTTGTGAAAATTCGTCAGCAGAAATCACTCCCGTCCTACCTTCTAAGCATCCAGAGGACTCTCTCATAATGGGGACGAGCATCTTAGCACTCTTCCTGAAAAGGAATCAGACGAATTCATAAAGTCTAGTGCTGAGAACCTTGTCCCAATCCCAAGTGAGTCTGAGGAAATATTCGACGGTGATTGTGATTTGCAATCTTATGGAGATTCCCTTGACGTTTCCGAGATTACTTCCGGAATTTTCTCTAACCCTCTTTTTGAATATAATGAAGAGTACACTTTCAGTGTTGTTAATCCTCTTTTTGATGAGGGGATAGAGGACGTTGAGGGCGAGGAGTCTAATCTTTCTAATCTTGATGAGTCAGAACCGGAACTCACAGATTCTCCTCGTATTCTTGAATCTCTTCATGAGGAGTTCTCATAAGAACTCACTCATATCATACCTCCTCCGGAGTATGATTATTTTGTTATTGAAGAAGATCCTGACCCGGGGGGGAGGTAAACTCTATCCTAAGAGTTTGCTTGATGATGATATCACCCCGACCCTCCCTCCCGAGGTTTTCAAGAGCTTTGATGATGAAGAATGGATCCCCATTCTAATTATGATCTTTCTTTCTTTCTTCACCTACCCAGTGACTTCTCCTATCTTTCACTCCTTCGGGAGTGAAGATACCATCTTTGACCCCGGCATCTCTCCTTCTTTTAAGCCGCGGGTATCTCATCGGAGTGGAACTTTCGTATGCTTTAATGTTTATCCAAACATCTTGAACGAAAGTCCGATTGAGATTATCTTTTCCACATGCTCCCCCAAGGACAATTAAATTCGGGGTCGAGTCAAGCTCATGTGACTCGGTTACCAAAAACAAGCGCTTCGTGGGAGGCACCCCATGCTTATCCATCTATCTTCTTTCTATTTTCTCTAATAAGTGACGTGAGGAGGGCTACCTCTTCCATTTCTTGTGTCTCGTTGTTTTCTGTGGTATGTCCAGGAATGCCCGATGATGAAGACTCTCGTGCTCGTAGTTTCCTTCACGCTACTCGAGTTTCATCATTCGTTGCTTATCCAATATCCTAAAATCTTATCGTTTTACATCTATCTTTTGGCATAATTAATAAACGGCCTTAGATTTATGTAGGAGAACCCTTACCTTTAAGACATTGAGGACAATGTCTCGTTTTAGTCTGGGGGGGGGGGTAATCTTTCGATTCGATTTTTTGCCTTGCATTTTTGCCGTTTACTCATGCAACCCCGTTTTTCCTCCAAAATTGAAAAAATCCAAAAAAATGAGAAAAATTTAATTTTTTTTGCAAAAATATGACATTTTTGTTGACTTTCCGCTGGTGAGAGTAGGAATAAAATTCTGACTTGACCGGGCGTGTTGAGCCCTAGCTTGTCCCCTTAACCATTTATAATCTATAAGCTCATGCTAGTCTTTTATACAAGGAGCTAGAAAACGCGAATTCTTTTTAAGAATTTGCAAGTTCCCATAATTGACTTTATATATGCGTGGCTTGATTATATGGCTAAGCATTCGCGGATCTTATTATTTAAGATTTTAAATTTGCGAAGAACGAGAAATGATAGAGTTGTTTATAAGTTAGATTGCTAAACGTGGAGTAGTTGGATCTCTTTAGAGCTCATCAAAGTTAATTATGGGTTTTTGTTCCCATAAGCTTGTTTCACTCAAAAATAGTAATTTAGGAATAATTAAAGCTATTTTGGTTTTGGTGATAATTAGTTTTTATTTCTTCCTTAGAGAATTCTTGCTTATGAAAGTTGGGTACACATCAAGGTACTGTCAGTGTTACTGTGTAATAGACTATTCCATCTTGCCAGCTCGCAACCGATGTTGGGATTGTTATAAAAGCCGTAGGACTTGGGGTTTGGCAACACAAATAATTAATGAATATGATAATGTATAATAATAATCCAAAGCCATAAAAAGTTTTCTACATCTTGCCGGTTCGCAACCGATGTTGTAGACTTCTAATAAAGGCAGAGGAAAAATTCCAAGGTCATAATAGACTATCACATCTTGCCGGTTCGCAGCCGATGTTGTGATTGTTATAAAGGGCCAAGGATTAAATACGTTAATGTGCTTAATAATATTAAAAATGCCAAACTTCGACTCCGAGGATATCCTAATAAAAGCTTCTGTCTCTGGACTCGTAGATGAGTTGTTTCGGTCGTATATAAAAGGGATATCCTCAAAATCGTGTTAAATCAGAGACCTTGATGTGGACCTCATTTTTGTATGCAACGGTTTTCGAGGGAAGGTTTGGAAACTACTTAGCGTCTAAACTAGGTATCTTTATCGGACTAAAAATTATCGAAATGAGAATTTGAAGAAATTCATTTCTCACCAAAAATAAAATAAATAGAGGAAAATAGGAATTTGGGAACAAGGAGTCCACAATTAGCTTTCTGGATAGTGTTGGCAATCTAACTTGTAAATAACAATGATTTCGTTTTTAAGCTTAGTTTGGGGACTCGTGAAAAATCAGGGACGACGAATTTTATCCATATGGTCACTTCTTTATGAGTCGTGTTTCCTGCTCGAAGACCCTAAAAGTTATCGTGAGATAATGATTGTCAACAAAGCCGTCACCTAAATAATAAAGAAAAATACAAAAATAGAATAAAAAGGAAAGTCGGAGAGTTTTTAGAACTTAAGATTTCTTGATCTCTTTTGAAAATTTTGCTACTTTTCAAAGTTAGTAAAAAGAGATTAGAAATTTTTGGTTTCAAAAACGTGTTTTTATAACATTGCATGAGGACATTGCAATAGCTTAGTCTGGGGGAGGCAATATGGATACCCTCCATTACTAGGATGAAGAGGAACGGGGATAGAGGATCGCCTTGATGAAGCCCTCATTTAAGGGAAAACTCATTAGTAGGGCTACCATTAACTAAAATGGAAGTACGTGCCGAGCAAAGGCACTCCCGGATCCATAAATGCCATGTGTCTCCGAAGCCGAGCTACCCGAGAATGAAATCAAGTTAATTCCAACTCACTGAGTCAAAGGCCTTTTTGAAATTGACTTTAAAGATAAGAAGCTTTTTACTACGTTTCTTATACCAGTTAATGACTTCGCTAAGCATAAGGGGACCATCAAGAATTTGGCGACCTGATATGAAGGTCGATTGCTCTTGACTAACAACTTTGTCAACCACCTTTGCAAGTTGGTTAGCTAAAAGTTTAGCAACGATCTTGTAATGCATCCCAATAAGAGAAATAAGCCTATAATCCTTGACTAGCAACAGTTGGTAACCTTTGGAATTAGTGTGATGAAAGCGAAATTAGTACCTGGTGGAAGCTTACATGTGGACAAGAAGTTTAGCACAAACGATTCAACATCGGATTTAAGAAGGTCCCAATATTTCTTGAGAAACAAGAACGAGAATCCATCAGGACCCGGGGCTTTACTAGAACCACAGTCCCAAACAGTTTGCCTAATTTCGCCTAAAGAAGCCATACGTTCAAGGTCAGAACGATCAGAGTCATTTAGCCTGGAAACAGCTCAGAGGGTGTTGAGATTAATTTGAGAATCTTGAGCTTGGAACTTGTCATGATAGAATTTAAAAAATGTGTCCTTCACTTGCTGCAGATTTGTACACCAAGTGCCGTCAATCAAGACTCCTTGAACCATTTGATTACGTCTCCGTTGATTAATTAAACCATTGAAAAACTTTGTGTTTTCATCTCCCTCAATGTCCCATTTTATACGAGATTTTTGAATAACATCCAAATCTGCTAAAGAATGAAGATGGAAATGTTCTTGGAGAAGATTGATTCTATCTTGCTTTTCTGAATCTGTAGCTATACCCGAGTCCAATTTCTTATCGAGGTCGAGCACCAGATTATTGACCTCCTGAAGCCTATTGGTTTCATTACATTTAGTGACTTTGATCCACTCCTTTATTTTGTCTTTCAATAGTTTAAGTTTGAATTTCAAACTAGGTGGCGAGAGACCAGACTCAGAGAATTCCTCCAAAGATTTGTGAATTAAATCATCAAAACCAGGACGTTGCAACCACGAGTGGAAAATTTTGAAGGGAACGGGACCATAATCAGTTTTTTGCACATGAAGAAGAATAGGATTATGGTCGGACCATCCATGATCAAGAACCATAGCAACAAGGTCGTGATTAGAGTCTAGGATAGAGTCAAACAATAAAAAGTGATCCAGTTTACTTAGCTTTGAACCCTCTTTATTCATCCATGTGAATCTCCTGCCCCCATAGGAATTTCAATAAGGCCAGAAGAGTCTATGAAAGTATTAAAGACATGAGCTTCCGATGTAGAAAATGAGGAACCAAAATGTTCAGATTCGTTTCGAACTTCGTTGAGATCACCAAATAAAACATATTTACCACTATGGTGATGTATAAAAGTAAGAAGATTATCCCAGAGAGTTACCTTAGCAACAGGATTTTGAGGACCATAGATGTTAACCATATAGAATATATCATCCGATGAAGACCATTTACCCTGAACAATGATGTAATGGTCACTGCACCATATTTATGATTTCACGAACATAGAAGGATCCCAAATGGAGATTAAGCCTCCTGAAAAACCCCGAGCCATGCTAACAGCATAATCAAATGAATAGTTGCCTCACAGCATAATCCATTGGTATTTTTAGGAAATCTACCAATTTCTTGAAACCAAATTATTAATACTACAACCATCAATAATTAAAGAACATACTTAATTATTGATTAGAATTCTCGAACGAAAAATATTGGTTGTAGACACCCGATAATCCTTCTTTATCTCCTCCCAGGCTCCCATTCTTCAAATCTTCCATTGTTGAACGGGGATTGGTTGCTCCTATGATTGTTAATAAATTCGCCTATGGTTGGACGAATTCTTGAACCTCCATAATTGCTACCCTCGCGATTCTTGTGGATTGATGCCCCACCCACGATCACGAAACGTAGTTCTTTTAGCATAGTGTAACAGTTGTCAAGTTCTTTCATGGATTTGATAAAACCATGATCCATGTACTCTCCAGACCATACCCCACCAACAATATAGTTTTTTGAATCTTCTACACCATTCATCATCTATGATACTAACAAGCTCTAGACATTAATTGAAGTAGAACCTTCTACACTAATTACCACCAGGATGCTAAGAAGCTCTGATGCCAACTGACGCGCGGAAGCGTATTTAGATGAACCATAATCCAAGGGTGATAAACAAGGCGCACCTTGCGGAAATTAAACCCAAACAAGAGTAAAGACTCTAAAACACGAAGTTTATTAATAATCAATGATCAAAAGATAAATTACAATGAAACCTAAGCCCTATATTTATAGGGTAGTAAAACTTGCAGAACAAGATAACCTAATTATTCTAGAACAAACAAAATAAAGAAACTAAAATAAAAAACAAAAGTCACGGCACAAAATAAAACCTAGTAGGGTTACTTCCAAAGTTAATTGCCTGGAAAAACCTTATGAGCCGTGAGTTTGTGTAGGAGAACTAGAAGTAATGGTAGTAACTCTACTCCTCTTTGTTCTTGTAATGTACTGAGGTTACTTGTAGATTTTTGGTGGAAAGTAGAGTATGGGAAGTAAGTCTACTCCCCTAAAACGACACTTTACTGAGGTTACTCCTACTACCAGTAACATCATTCTATATTCGTGTTTTGATCACGAATCTCGTCCCTATCAAGTAATAATATATAGGATATATTATAAAACAATTACTACCACAATAGCACCTCGTTCTAGATTAATATCACCAAAAGATGAAACGTTAATATTCGAAGCTAATATTAAACATTCTAAAGTAAGTATACCTAAAAGATTAAAATGATATGAAATAACTCAACAATATTCATAAAAAAAATTAATTTCGGGTACTCGACAAACAAAATATACCAAATTTGTAAACATTTTATGGATCTAGCATTTCTTTTATTTGTCAAGTCAGTGTGATCATAATCTCTCTTGCTTTGATGATTTGACCACTACACTTACCAAGTCATTGTGAGCAAGGTTGCAAAAATCGTGAATCGGTAGTCAGGCAATCGACCCTCTTGTAGCTTGTAATTGGTCTAGGTGAAATGAATCGGTGATTAATCAGATTGGCATTTTTAGCAAGTTTTGAGTATTTTCGGCGAGTTTTAGGTATTCTTAACAAGATTTTTCTTAAAAAAACATCTTGTAATAGATATAAATAGCGACTATAAGTGATTAAAACTAGTTTACGATGAGTTTTGGGTATTTCCGGCAAGTTTGACAATCGTTAACAACCGTTGACCGATTTATACAAATCGAAAAATTCAGTGGACCAATAGCACCTAGGCGATTATTAATCGGCCTTGTATGTGTTTTTTTCGACACCGATTGAAAGTATAATTTTGTAACATATATCATCACTCAACAAATAATTTACTTCTAAAATAAATACACACACGTCATTATACCAAGTTATTGTGAGTATCACTTAACAAATAATTTACTTCTAAAACAAATACACACACGTCTAGGGCTGAGCAACGGAGCAAACCCGACCCGAAAACTGAGTTTGAGAAAAACGTGAACCGAACAGAAGTTAACCTAGCAAAACCAAAACCGAACCAAAGTTAGCCTAGTAAAACCGGTTTAGATAGTTTATGTGCATTTTTGTTGATTTTGACCTGATCCTATCCGAATCGAATCGAACCGAACCGAGCCGAGCCACGACCGAAACGGAAAACCTTATATAAAACGGAAAACCAAACCGTATAAACACCCGCTTATTCCATTTTGTAAACAAAAAAAAACCCCTCACTCACCGGAACCACTTCAAAACCCTACAACCATCGTCAAACCAGTAACCACCATCCTATGCTATAACATCAATCAGTTTCATCTTCACCGTCAAACTACACAATCCAAAATGAGTACAGTTGACAAAATGCTAATCAAAGGCATCCGAAGCTTCGATCCTGAGAATCGTAACAATACACTATGCATGTGCGTATATCCTTGAGCCGGGAAAAAAATTGGGCTAAAATAGGCTAAAACATTGGACTAATGATGAGCCCATGTTTTTTTGGCGGGGAAGAGATGTGGCGGGAAAGCGGGAGGTGCCAAAACGACAACGTACTCGACGCCATTTAAGATATAGTATAATTTTGTAATATATATCATCACTCAACAAATAATTTACTTCTATAATAAATACACACACGTCATTGTGATCATAATCTCTCTTGCTTCTTTGATTTGACCACTACACTTACCAAGTTATTGTGAGTATCACTTAACAAATAATTTACTTCTAAAATAAATACACACATGTCTAGGGCTGAGCAACGAGGCAAACCCGACCCGAAAACTGAGTTCGAGAAAAACGTGAACCGAACAGAAGTTAACTTAGCAAAACCAAAACCGAACCAAAATTAGCCTAGTAAAACCGGTTTAGATAGTTTATGTGCATTTTTGTTGATTTTGACCTGATCCTATCCGAATCGAACCGAGCCAAAAGAAACCGAAAACCATAATTATATAAAATGAAAACCAAACCAATAAACACCCACTTATTCCATTTTATAAACAAAAAAAACCCTCACTCACCGGAACCACTTCAAAACCCTACAACCACCGTCAAACCACCGTCCCATGCTATAACATCAATCACTTCAAAATGAGTACAGTTGACAAAATGCTAATCAAAGGCATCCGAAGCTTCGATCCTGAGAATCGTAACGTCATCACTTTCTACAAACCGTTGACTCTCATCGTCGGTCCTAACGGTGCCGGAAAAACTGTAATCCTCAACTAACTTTTTTTATTTTCATTTTTCTATAAAACCTAGGGCTTGTTTTATCAACTAACTAATTGTGTATTTTTTTTTTTGTAGACGATTATCGAGTGTTTGAAGCTCTCGTGTACCGGCGAGTTGCCGCCGAATGCGCGGTCTGGTCAAAGCTTCATTCATGATCCTAAGGTATATTTTATATATGTGATCAGTTAGTTTGTTTAGAGTTTATAAATAAGTGTTTATAATTAGTTAGTTACAAGTATAGCTATGTTACCAAAACGCTTTTATAAAACTGCTCGATTGTCAAACGAAGCCATAAAATAGTGATTGTGACACGGCAGCATTATATAAATGAAGCGTTTAGCTTTTGCGTCATTTTAACGCTTTATTTATAATTATTATTGCTACAACTATATCACCAAACGCGTTTATAAATCAGACAACTAAAACATATAGTGATTGTGAACGTTATGTATGTCGTAGGGCTGTAAACGAACCGGACGAACACGAACGGAGCCTTGTTCATGTTCGTTCGTTTAATTTTAACCGGACAAATAAACGGACACGAACGCTTAAACGGACGAATTTTGTTGTTCATGTTCGTTTATTAAGAAAATGAGTTGTTCATGTTCGTTTATGTTCGTTCATTAAGACACTAAACGAACGCTAAACGAACATAAACGATCAAATATAAATAAACATAGACAAACAAGCATAAACTTTATTAAATTATGCACAATATACTATTTTATAATTGTTGTTTTTTTAAAACAAACCAATTTTAAAAGTATACAATTAAAATATATGATATACGAACATAAATAAATAAATGAACATAAACGAACGCATAATCGGACGTTCACGAACATAAATGAACGGACGCGACATTTGTTCATGTTCGTTCATTTAACTAAACGAACGTAAAATATTGTTCATGTTCGTTCATTTAATAAATAAACGAACATAAACGAACTTTTTACCGAACGGTTCATGAAATGTTCAGTGAACGTTTAGTTCGTTTACAGCCCTATGTATGTGACATGTCAGCGGTGTGTTAGGTAGTTTGTTTATTGTTTGTTATATCAATTAGATGTGATAAACTAGCCGTTTGTTTTATAAAAGCGTGTGGTAACACATATGTAGTTATAATTAGTGTTAGGTAGTTTGTTTATTGTTTGTTATATCAATTAGATGTGATAAACTAGCCGTTTGTTTTATAAAAGCGTGTGGTAACACATATGTAGTTATAATTATAAAGTGTAAGCTGAGGTAAAAGCTAAACACCGGCACTTTTGTTATTAGCGTTTCAAATAGGAGTTATATTACAAATGCTGCATCTATGCTACCAATTGCTTTTATAAAAGAAGCGTTAGCGTCTAGATGTCATTTTACACTTTGTAGTTGCACATACAACTAGTTTTGCCAAACATAGCCATTAGGTAGCTTGTTTAGAGTATGTATATCGAGCGTTTAGCTTTTACGCTATTCTACATTTTATAAGCTCCCAAATGATTTTTATAGAACAAACAGCTACGCCGCTACGGTAAGTTTTGCTAAACATAGCCATAAGATAGTGATTGTGACACGTCAACGTCATGTTAGATTGTTTGTTTCGAGTTTGTTATGTCAGTTAGTGACTACTAGCAGTGAGTAAGATGTAGACTGTGACATATCAGCATTATGTCGAGTCTGTTATTGTTATATCGATGAAGTGAAAATGATATTGTTACATGCAGGTGACGTAGATAGATCACAGGGTCTTTGTATATATGTATGTTTTAACTCTAGTTAGTCTTGAATTCTGATGGTTATGAAGTAGTGACCGTGACCAACACGTCAGCATTCTATTGGTTAGTTTGTTACATTAGTTTGTGTCTTTGCTAGCGTTACATGTGGTTCAAAGGGATAGAATGATAGATCATATGAAAACTTTGTATTCCTTGAGGAAGTGTAAAATGTTTTGAAGGTGTGTCAATGTGTATTTAGTTATGTAGGTTTTGAATGGCTGTGATATGATTTTGAATGGTTCGGTGTAGGTTGCGGGGGAAACGGAAACAAAGGCTCAGATTAAGCTTCGTTTCAAGACAGCGGCAGGTAAAGATGTAGTGTGTATAAGATCGTTTCAGTTGACTCAGAAGGCTTCGAAGATGGAGTATAAGGCGATTGAGAGTGTGTTGCAGACTATAAATCCTCACACTGGCGAGGTACTTAAAATGGTTCTTTAACATCTGGAATTATAGCTATGCATATTTGTAGCTGTTTTGAGATTTTATTGGATTTTATTTGTCTATGATGTATGGTTCTGGCTTTTTTAATCTACTTTTTAATATTACTGATTTTAGTATTACGGACTAGTAATGGTTATAGTGGAATTACTTGGGTCGTCCTGTATATTTTAAAAAGGTTGGCGTACTTTCTGCTCTACCCGATGTTCTTTTTTTAATAAAAGAATTGCTTAGAAAGGCAAAAATTGTGTGTCAGCGTCAATAAAGACTTCGGCTGTACAAATTTATCCGCTTCTTAAAAACTTTAATAGCATATAGTTTATAACATCACGATATTTAAAATTTATTTTAAAGCGAGTATTGCTCAGAGTGTCCATATTCATCATTGAGTATGTCAACTGTGATCTCCTGTACACTTGGTTTTTATTTTACATATGGGATCCTATTCTACAACCAATTTTGCTCAGAGTGTTCATATTCATCATTGGTTTTTATTTTTCATATGAATAATACATTCTTGGGGTAACGAATGTAGGTCGAGGCAGTATTGATGGTATAGCGCGTGATATAATGATGTTTATACATTATTTTCATAGCTAAGCACTTGTTATATCTATAACCAGCCACTTTGTATGCTTTTGTTAATATTTTCAGAAAAAAAGGGTATTACAGCTTTTTAAAAATAGGGAATTTGACTAGATCTGGTATGTGTATGCAATAAGTATATGCTCAACATAACCTTCTGTTATTCTGTAAATGCAGAAAGTTTGCCTCAGCTATCGCTGTGCTGACATGGACCGTGAAATCCCGGCTCTTATGGGTGTCTCTAAAGCTATTCTTGAAAATGTTATCTTTGTGCACCAAGATGAGGCCAATTGGCCTCTGCAAGACTCTTCAACTTTGAAAAAGAAATTTGATGACATTTTCTCGGCTACAAGGTACTCCCCTGAAATCCGTGTTTCCAATCTGGCTTACTTGTTAATATAAAGTGTTATCTTGACTAGGGCTGAGCATCGGTCCAAAACCAAACCGAACCGACGAAAACCAAACCGAAACCGAAAACCATTAGTATATAGAACCGAAACCGAACCAAATATGGTCGGTTCGGTTTTGTGTCGGTTCAGTTTATATGGTTTAGGTGTGTTTTTATCGGTTTTGGGTCAAACCGAACTGAAACCGAAAACCGTTGGTATATAGAACCGAAACCGAACCGAATATGGTCAGTTCGGTCCGGTACAGCTCGGTTTTCCAGTTCAGTTCGGTTTTCGGTCCAATATGCTCAGCCCTAATCTTGACTATTTACCTTAGTTAGAATGGCAGTGTTTCTCTTGTACAACTGGTAGGCTTATCTTTAAGGCAAATTATAATACTTCTAATAAAGTTAATCAATAATGAAACTATGATCAACTTTATTTGGAAAACACACATGTAAACCTATTACGTATTTATTAAGAAAATCGATAAGTTACTAGATGTTGTTTTATTTCCACTAGTTGATGTGTCCAAAAGGTTATTATGGAGGTTTCGCGCTGCTATACCGATTCTTCAATCTTTTTATCTAGCTGTGGGTCTAGACTAGAGTATTTGTTTTAGTAATAAGTTGAAGTCTGTAATAGCTTGTCTATACGTTTCTAGTTGATCAGATATAACTTTAACAATTTCCTTTTTATGCTTCCATATTAGTGGACTATTTTTAGAGCTTGATTGTTTTCTTCGTCACAAAATGTTTTTCTTTGAAATTGCCTTATAAAGATACACGAAGGCCTTAGAGGTTATCAAAAAGCTTCACAAGGATCAGGCACAGGAGATTAAACTTTCTCAAAAAGATTTGGAGAAGCTTCAACTCTTGAAAGATGCTGCATACAAGGTTTTTTTCTTAAGCTTTTCATCTTCAGAGTATACGACTACCATCTATTTTGATGCTGTATTGCTATATATGATATTAAAGCAAATGCCAATATACAGTAGATAGGCTATAAATAAATTCACGAAAATCTTGCAGGTGCATCAGTTATGGTTTGACTGAATTAAGCCAGTTGCACGAGAGTCACTAGTAGTTTGATAAAACTTTTTAAGAAACTATGTGTAGGATATGAGGTCTATCAGGAGCTTTAGTTATGGTTTGATTGAAAAATTAAGTTATCAGTTTTTATTTTTTTGAAGATTTCCCCTGAAATCATATAAATACTAGAAACCTATTATCGTTGTCATAGTCATGTTCTCAAACATACTTAACTTGTGTCACAGTTTTTTTTGGTAGATCCCCCCTGAAACATCGATTTTCTTCTGAGTTGATTTTCATTAATCTTAGATTATTTTCCTATAGCTTCGACAAAGTATCACTCAGGATCAAGAAGAATCAGAAATATTAGGTAGTAAAATACATGGCTTAGAACAAAATGTTAAAGATGTGGATACCAAGCTTCGTCAAAATGAAGCTACAATAAAGGAACTGCGGAAGCTTAAAGAACAGGTTTCCAACAAGACTGCTGAAAGAGACACTTTGTTTCTGGAGCAAGAGAAGCGGTATAACCAGCTGGATGAAGAAAATGAGGGTTTGTAACTTGTGTACTTACTCTGGCTAATGTGTCAATAAGAGGTGGTAATTTTGACCTATATACACAAGTCATTCTTTTTTCATCTTTTCTCTTCTTTTCTGCCCAACTCGAGAACGTGAAAGTTAATATTGTTTTCTATTCTTTTCTCCTCTTCATTACATTACTATCAAAACTCGGGAACACGGCGAATGCTTTAAACCTGCTCATCTTTGCATCAGAAATATCAAATTATATTTTGAACACTGTAGTTTTCTTATAATGTTATTTGATGCATTAATTATCCATATATTTTTTTAAAAATTGTGTTGACAGTTCAGTCTGACCCGATCTGCCAATCTTGCCACCTCTCTTCATTTTTTATCAGCAGTCCCTAGCTCTCTTTTGAAAAGAGACTTTTTGTGAGTTATATCGTCCGTCTTTATGTATATATATATTTTTTTATTATATTCAATAGATTCTGATAAAGATTTAAAGGAATGGAAGGACAAGTTCAGTTTAACGATAGCATCGCTGGAAGATAAAATCCAGAAGTTAACCAGGGAAATTAAGGACATAGAGACAAAAAGTTCTCGCTCTCAGGAACAAATTGAGGATTACATGAAGAAAGTCATCAAGCTTCAAACTGAAGCTGAGGTATATTCTTATCCTACAGATATTGATCTTCTTTATTATCTTTCGCCAATGTTACTAATAGAACTCTTTTGGCATCAGAGTTATATGTCCTTGAAGAAGGAGAGAGACGACAAAGTTAAAGAGCTTTACGAGGAACACAACTTGGGGTCTCTTTCTAAAGCTCCTTTTAGCAATGAAGTTGCTTCAAACTATATAATCCGTATAAAGTCAAGATTGGAAGATCTTTATTATGACTTAGAAGAGAAAAAGGTGGTTTGATTGTATTTTTTATTTATTTATATTTTATAATATACCTACTTTTGAGTAGATAAGTAGAACAGTGGCTACTTAGGATGCAGGAACTAAATATCTCAGAACCCAAGGTCTCTTTGGACATTTAACTGCCTTTATGTTATTAATATTGACTGAAATCAATTTCTTTTCAGAAAGCTATGGATGAAGAGCTTAAGGTGGCATGGGATCTCTACAATGATTCAAATGAGAAGTGTACAAAAGTTAAGGCTCAAAAGCAAGCTAAATCAGAGATAAAGGTTAGTGTCACGAGATGAATTTCATAGGTGCTGTTTTTTCCACTTACATCAGATTGCACTAATTTGCAGTTTAATGCAGGATGGTATAATGACACGGAAGAGACAAAAAGAAATTCAGCGTGATGCTTTGGAGAGTGAAATTGGTATTCACAACGTGCATCAGATTGATCAGAATGAAAAGCATCTGGTAATTGTTCTCATTTCATAGTGTGGGTCTGACATTATTGTTAGCTCAAAATCAGGTGGTCTGTTTTCTTGTTTGCTTCAAAAGTATAGAACAAATGTGCAGCAAACCCACACTTTTGATGGTTTCTGCTGGCAGTTTTGACCCATTTACATTAATGGGTCAATCTGGGTGGTATTTTGTTCCTAACAGGTCAAATGGGGTATAATTTGAAGTTCCGCTAAAAGGCTAATTGGTCAAATAGTGTGAAAGTCGTCCAAATACTGCTCAAATGCGTACAACATCCTGAGTCATTATAATTCAAAGATTTATTATATTTTTTTAATAGTGGTTTATTTGATTTATTTTTTAATCATAAGCAACACATCACTTATTTATGAAAATAGAAAAATGGATAAAAATGGTTGCAAGGTAACTCTCTCCACCCCACCCTTTTTGACCTGTTACACAATCTCTCTCTTGCCCATTTTGCTACCTCTACCCATTACCACTTTTGTCCCAGTATTTATTTGGCTTGATGAGAATCTAATCTCTTTGGATTTGCTAGTTTATGGAGTTTGAAAGATTGAGTAAGCAGCTTAAAGAAGGAGGATATGATCCTAAAATAGAGGAAAAGTCAACAGAGGTTGATATTCTTGCTAGGAAAATCAAAAGTCTTAATCGCGAGAAAGACCAGATGGCTGAAGATGCCAATGAGAGAATTAAACTATCTGTAAAGAAAGAGGAGCTGGAAAGTCTCAAGATAAAACACAAAAAAATGCAAGTTGAACTCTATACTTTATTAATACGTACTTCTTCCACTTGCTAATTGTGTACATTGACATTTTTTGTTTCTTTTGCATTTTAGAATAGATGAACACAAGAACAAAATTCGAGGAGTTTTGAAAGGGAGGCTGCCTCTGGACAAAGATTTGAAGAAAGAAGTCTCTCAAGCTCTAAGGTTATGTCTTACACGTGTTCAATTCTCTAATCACTATCATACTGAGCAAGCATAGTAGTGATCCGGTGATTTTGCGTGGAGTTTTAATCTTCAAAATATCTTGAAAAGAAATATTTTTTTTTTCTTCGGATAAAATCATTGCAAAGAAAGTTTGAGGGTCGAATTGAGAAAATGTCAAAAGTTTTAGGATTAAACAATAATAAAATTATAAATTAAATAGTGATGTTATTACCATATGTAATCAAGGGCATATTAGATTATGAGTAATTCACCAATCACCATCACTCTTTTTTAACGGATTAAAAAATAATTGTAACTGATTATAAGAAGTATAATATAGGTCATGCTTTAACTTTGGGCCCTTTTATTGATTAGTTGTTTGGGTATGTCCTATCTTCTTGTGCTCAGATTATATACTGATGATTGTCTTCTAATGCAGGGCGCTTACAATGGAGTATGACGATTTGAACTCAAAGTCCCGTGAAGCTGACAAAGATGTCAACGCAATGCAACTAAAAATACAAGAAGTCAATAATAACTTGGCCAAACTTAACAAGGATAAAGACTGTAAGCTTTGTTACACCTTTAGGATACGTATATTGAAGGAAAATGATACTGTGATCACTTATTTTGCTTTTAGAACTCTGTTCTGTTGGACCGCACATAGATATTTTGAAACAACGGGTTAAATTACCTATTATGTACCTTAATATGTTTATAGAAACCTGGTGTTGCTGATTATTTCTTGTTCTAGTATTTGTGATACTTTTTTCGTCAAGTTAGTAATCTTGTTTTCAAATATATTGCAGCTAGGAAGAGAGTGATTGAGTCAAAGCTTCAAAACATGGATCGGCAGTCTGCCAATGTTGAATTTTATATCAAGATCCTGGACATGGCTAAAGAAAAAAGGGATGTCCACAAAAGGTTCTCTTATTTCACCCTAGCTAAATTTATGTGATACATGGGTGGGTAACGAGTCAAATTGGGTCTGGTCGGATTGATTGACCCGTCAAACCTTTGTCCATTTTTTAGAATACTACATGGATTATTGATGTTTTGCATACAGTTACAAGAACTATACGCAGTACTATTAGTTTATTTCAATTACTCAGTTTAGAAGGTTGAAAATACTTAACCCGTTAGAGATAAAATATAACCTGAACCTAGTCCATTGCAAGTAAATTGGTTTAAATTGTCACCTTCAAGTACTATAATACCTTTCACCCATACCTAAGATGGTTCTAATTGAATCTACTTGTAACATTGGAGACAGCAAGTACAACATTGCTGATGGTATGCGACAGATGTTTGATCCTTTTGAAAGAGTTGCTCGTGCACATCATATATGTCCTTGCTGTGAGCGTCCTTTCTCTGCTGAAGAAGAAGATGACTTTGTTAAAAAGGTTGAATTTATATCTTAGTGTCAAATTTAAGGTATCATTTATGTTGTCCTTAACCAGATTGCCCATATTTTTGGATATTGCTTTCAGCAAAGAGTCAAAGCTGCTAGTTCTGCTGAGCGTATGAAATCGTTGGCAGTGGAATCTTCAGAAGCAGAAGCCCACTTCCAACAGTTGGAAAAACTTCATTTAATGTACGAAGAATACAACAAAATTCGCAAAGAATTAATTCCCCACGCAGAGAGGAATTTGATTGAGTTGAAGGCAGAGTTGGAACAAAAAACTCAAGCCCTTGATGATGTAAGTTTGTCCTTTCATCCCTTATCTATAAAAGTTGTTAATTTTTTAATGATAAGGCGAGACACTACTTTGATAACAAAATATTATAATTACAAAATTATGTTCATTCATTTTGAAATTTGTTTATATACGCCTCCATCACATAAATGTCTGTCATCTATCGTTTATTCTCTATTTTCCGTGATTGGTTGTTAAAAAAAATAATTATGCAGGTGCTGGGTGTTTTAGCTCAAATAAGTTCTGAGAAGGAGTCAGTTGAATCCTTGATGCGAGCTGTAGAGACATGTGATCGACTTTATGGTGAAATACAAACGCTGCAGCAAGTAGTTGATGATTTCGAGTATAAATTTGGTTTCCATGGGGCAGGTGTCAAGTCTATGGAAGAAGTGCAGCGTGAACTTCATACTGCACAAGATGCAAGGTATTAATTTACACTATACTGAATCTCTTCTTCATGAATTTTGTATTTATAGTTTTAATTTCTCATGCTTTTGCTCTTATGGTTTTTAACTGTTTTAATATAGGGAGAACTTGGAAAGCGAGTTAAAAAAATTAAGAGAGGAAAGAAGGGAAGTGGAACTTGATTTGCGAAGGATGGAGTCAAAATGGCGTTCTGAACGGGAACAAAAGAATAAAGTGCTGAATGATATCAATAATCTTAAGAATGTTGAATCTGAGCTAGATCAATTGGATGAGGAGAATAATAAACTTGAAATCGAGATCAAGGTAACACTTTGTCCAGCATTTATGAATGATTAATGCGTTATAATATATGATTACGAAACTAATATTATTACAATAAAATTAAGTAATAACACAATGTAGGAGTTTGTAGGCGGTATGCATTGCGAGTAGACATTGGGCGACTTTTCCCCTGTGCTTATCTTTTAGCTATCTGTTTTATAAATTGTTAGTATATGTGTCGAAATTTCCTAACTGTATGATAGTTGTTGATAAAGCTTTCATTTTCAGTTGTGCTTGATTTGGAAATATAGATCAAATATCAAAGCAAAATGCAAAAGTTTCTAACTTTTATCCTGAACCCTTGAAATACATTTATCAGTAAGCGTCTGTTTATCATCATCTTTTCATGGTTCTTTCAGCATTTAGAAGAGGCTATTGGCCCTTTAGCTAAACAGGCCGAGAAGCATAAAAGTACTCATGACAAAATGAAAGCTAATTTCGAGAACGAACACAAGAAGCAAGCTGAACTGATACAGCAGTTTAAACAGGGTGTTGAGATACTGGATCTATTCATCTCTAAGATTGAAAGGCAAGTTCTGGATCTCAACTTTTGAGGGTTAAATTGTCATGTCCTAATATCGTCTCTGCTGACTTCCACTGATCCTTTTCTTCCTATCAGGCATGAAAAAGAGAATTACCCAGAGAAACTAAAAGACATGGAAGAAAAACAGTCCTTAGAAAAATCTAAGCTTGAGAGTTACAATCTAAAGAAACAGCAACTCTCAGCTGAAGTGAGTAAAACTGCAGATCTGGTCCGTGATCAAGATAATTTAAAACGCGGTATTGAGGATAATTTGCAGTATCGGGAGACAAAGGCAAAAGTAGATGAGTGCACTCTTGTGATTGAATCCTTGGAAGAAAGAATGTTGGCAATGGGTGGCGTTTCTGCCAATGAAGCTGACCGTGCGAAACTTAGTAAAGAAAGAGAGAGACTTCTTTCTGAGGTATGAGTTAAGGGGTATACTCTGCTAGTCAAGCATGTTGGGTAATGGGTCGGAATGGGAGGGTCAGGCTGGGTTGACCCGAAACACCTAATATAAGTGTTCTATAAATAACTAGTGTGTCAAACATGATTACAAAATGATTTAGGCGGTTTTATACTTTTATGCATAAAATCTTTACTTTGGGTAATTTTCAACCCATTCGACCTGTCTCATATCAAGGCTTTTTTCAATTTTACCCGTTTGACTTGTTAGACATGAAACATAATCCAACTCAACCCATTTATAAGTAAATGGATTAAAATTGCGACATCCAGGTGGTACGTTTAACATCTAGTGTATCTTACATCTCACTAGTGTCACGTTGATCATATGTTTGATTATCTGAATGTGTCTAAATGAAGAAACATCTTTCTTTATTTTACAGCTAAACAAGTACTATGGCACTGTGGCTGTATATCAGAAAGCTATATCCAAGAATAAAGTTGATCTTAAAAATCCTGAATACAAGGACATTGACAAACGGCATTTCGACCAACTACTCAAGTTAAAGGTAATACTCATTGGGATTTAAGTTGCATGTATGAAAGAAATTATTTTCATACTTCTTACCCTGCTTTTAACGTGATCCTTCTTTCTACAGACGACTGAGATGGCTAACAAGGATCTGAATAAATACTACACTGCACTTGACAAGTGAGTTTCTTATTCGCTTTCATACTCCGTGCTTGTCGTGTTGGAGTGCAGGGGTTGCAATTTGGGCATGTCTGTGGGTTAAGTAACTGATAGCAGCTGGCTCAGTTTAAAAGGGTCATTTCTTTCTAGTGGATATCTAAACAAGCTAGTTGGGTTGACTCAACCGCTAACAATTTTTTGTTTGTTATTGTTTTAAAAAAGTTATAAAATGATCTGTGTTTAAAAAAGCGCGCCTTTTTGCGCCTAAGGCGTGAGGCGAGACAGTAAGGTCATCGCATCAGGACCCTTGATGCGCAGCCATTACAAAAGGCGAGAAAAGGCGGTGCTTTTTGGCGCCTTTGAAGAGCGCTTTTTAACGCCTCATGTGTTTATGGGTCTAAAAAGGTCATTTAAACTAAAAGGGTTTAAATGGACTATTGTTAGTCCCTTTTAGTTGGGAACTAGGCTTTAAGAAAGCCTTCAATAAGAAAAATAATTAGAGATAGGGAACCCCAAACTTTGAGAATGAATGGGGAATGTATGCTTTCTTTTGATTTGCATAAATCCAGATTCATTCTTATGCATTGCATGGTTTTTGGTCACATGCATGCCTTTGTGGTCCTTTTGTTATTCTCCAGTAGGAATTTGATAAGCTTATGATCTGTGTTTTGTAATATCTGGCATTTTAGCGATATGGAATCGCAAACTTTGAGAATGAATGGGGAATGAATCGGTGTTATTGTTGTTAAATGTCTTCTTGATGTGTTTTTATATATGAATTATGCTTTCTAACAAAGTTATAATCGTTTTGTACAAAGTATGCGCCTCGCCTACGAAAGGCGTGCGCTTTCGCCTCATCGCCTCACGCTTCGGTTTTTTGACCCTTAGCGCAACGGAGCGCTTCGCGTTTTTTAAAACCCAGAAAATGATTAATGTTTTTGACCCATTTGCGATGGGATGTTATATAATTGTGAACAGACTGGGTGACTTTCACATGTTTGGCCAGTTTCTCTTTATTAGAAAACTTTCTTTTGACCTGTTCAAGATAATAAACAACCCAAACCAGATTTAAATTGTTGCTTCTAGTGGGAGCGTTATTTGTCTCTTCTGGAGTTCTGGACATGTGAAAGGAAAGTACTTCAACTTTTGCATCATTTGATACTCCCAAGTTCAGGTTTATGATGTACCATGTATATGATGATTACTGTTAACTGCAAAAGGTTCTTTTCTTAATGTTCTGCATTCCTACTAGGGCACTCATGCGTTTCCACTCGATGAAAATGGAAGAAATAAATAAAATTATACGAGAATTATGGCAGCAAACATACAGAGGGCAGGATATAGATTACATTAGTATTCATTCAGATGCCGAAGGTGGTGCTACACGGTCTTACAGCTACAAGGTAGACAAATAATTAATTTGGTGACCGTTTTGAAGTTGGATATAGATTATACTTATTTATAGCTGATTGTAACTTTAGGTCGTTATGCAAACGGGTGATGCGGAGCTGGAAATGCGAGGAAGGTGCAGTGCAGGTCAAAAGGTCAGTGACATTTCTATCGTATAATCCCTTTTTACAATTTCTGTAATTTACAAGTCTTGTTTTGGATTAAATAAGTAGGGAAAGCTACAGCAATCCCTTTTAAAGAGCGGAAATTGTGAACAAAAATGTTGAAATTGATCCATTTTTTAAGTAAACGGTCAAAATTGTGAACTAAATTGTTGGATTGTCATTTGGGATGGGCTGTCAGGTGCTTGCTTCACTTATCATACGATTGGCATTAGCTGAAACCTTTTGTCTCAACTGTGGAATACTTGCGCTTGATGAACCAACCACCAACCTAGATGTTCCAAATGCTGAAAGCCTTGCTGCGGCTCTCTTAAGGTACGGTTGTTTCATGTCTTACATTCGTGCGAAATCGATTATGAATAAATTGCATCGACTTCATTGGTTGACTTTTTTCGGTTTGCCAGGATAATGGAGGATAGGAAAGGACAGGAGAACTTTCAACTGATAGTTATCACTCACGATGAGCGATTTGCTCAACTTATTGGTCAACGCCAGCATGCAGAAAAATATTATCGGGTTGCAAAAGATGACCAGTAAGCTTAAATCTATTTATATATATTCTCATATAAAAAATATTCATTTATGAAAATTTTCACATAATTTGTCATCTTTTCAGCCAGCATAGCATCATTGAAGCTCAAGAGATCTTTGATTAAACTGCAAGACGTTGCAACCATGAGTTACAACTTAGCATCAACATCCACATGTATATTTAGGTTCACCCCCGTTGTGTTGACTCAGTGTACAAGAATGCAGACGGTGAGTCACTCTAGTCCTAGTGTTCTCTGTGTGCTTGATTTGTGTAATCTGGATTTTTGGCATCTGGTTAGTTTTTTGAAAATGATTTATGCCAGATTGAACATGAATGTGCATTTGGGTTGCATTCTGTTAGGTTTAATGAAGTTTGTTGCGGGACTGTTCAGTTTTTAGGCATTATCCTGACCCAATCATTTCATCATCGAACCCATGTTTACGCAGAAAATGTTCCGAACTGAAAAGACCTAGAATGTTCAAAAACAAAAGTGTAGTTTTTTGTTTTTTTTTTTAAACGATCGGGAGTTTTTTTTTTTTTTAAGAAATGATCGGGAGACTTAGGGCCTGTTTACTAAATTCCTTTAGCTAAGGCCATGTGGGTCCCACGTTCTATATGAGGCTCTTATTGGGGAGGGGAAGATAATTTTTGCCTTGTGGATTAAGACCAAACAAGGGAATTAGTGGGTCCCATTTGAAAAAGAAATACTATTAAATTGCTTGGTCCCACTATCTTTCCCCATTAAGCATAAACGATAGGGAGACTTAAACTTGTGTCTAGACTTTCATTACAATTAATACATTAAGTGGTGAGATGGGCCCATTATGTTAGATTTAAGCACATGCTTAGACATAAGTTTAGTCCTTTCCCAGTCATTTCTTATTTGAATAATGTTAAAGTGAGGTTGTAGTGTATACTCCTTTTGGAAATTGTAGCACCTGATAACCTAAATTTGTTTTTTATTAAAAAAAAATGGTTGTCAGATACTCTTTAATTTAGGTCAAATTGTTTATCAGACAAAACCTTGGGCCCAAATTTTTTTCATCCATGGAATAACTTGGGAAGAGTATATAAGATCTTATCATATTAGGTACACTCTTATTTGAAGAATAAAAATTTATAAAATGCACCCTTCTTTATATATAGAATAGGTTTTGTATTATCAGCATTGCAGAAACAATAGAATTTTCGCCCTATACTGAAATCAGCATTTGCGTAAAGGATAAGCGAGAGCATGACTGTACATTTAAGAGATCTAATGCTAAAAATGTTTTCATTTTTCTCCATGTATGTTACCCCTTGATAAGCTAATAAATGTTTTGGGTTGTATAGCAAATTAACCATTGGCAAACAAGAAAGTGGTAGTAAAAAACATGACCACCATATCTGAAAACCTGAAACATCTTTATTGCATGTCAATCATCTTTCTATGATTCTTGTTTTACCCAATGAGGGAATTTGTACATGTGCCTATCAATCACTACCCACCATTCAACATTTTCTTTCTATTCACCATGTGCTTAGCCCCACTATTATCATCTTCTCTCTCTAATAATGTCAACCATGTGGTTGTGGTGGAGGTGGGTTGGCTTGTGGTGGTGGGGACTGGTGGTATGGGTTCCCTGTCTCTACCCCTTTGCAACTTGACAAAACATAAATATCCATGTCTTTTGGATTTGTTCTCTCTTTATCTTTTAAGTGAATCATCGTGTACTTGTATTCGTCACTGGCGAACAAGAATGACGTGGACATGAGTAGAAACGGAAACATATGAGTTTAGGTTATGTTTGATATAGACGTATACTTGCAGCTCGTCGAACATTAAGTTGTATAGACGTGAGGATATGGCGATTCTCTCATTCTTTGATCTGTTGCTTTTAGAATTATCTTTAGGGCATCTCTAATGCATTATATCATTGTGAGTTAAATACAATGCCATATCACTGCTCCCAATGCATTGAACTTTATATAGTTTAATGAAGTTCCACATCATTTTATTTTTAGAGTTAATTACATTTTTGGTCCTTGTGGTTTACCGGGTATTTTATTTTCAGTCCAATTTTTTGAAAAATCTCGGATCCACTACAAAACCTGGCGACCCGTAACAAGTTCAGTCCAATTTTTCTAACACCGTTAGTTTGACCAGTTAAACCATGTGAAATGACTAAGATACCCTCATCTTAGTACTAGAAATAACTAAACTAATCTCCTTTCATTCATTCTTTTATTATTATTATTATTATTATTATTATTATTATTATTATTATAATTATTATTATTATTATTATTATTAAACCTCATTTCAAAACAAATCCAACACCAATTTTTTCTGTTTCTGCTGCTGCTGTTGTTAAGGAAGAACAAGAAACAAATCCAACACCAATTTTTTTCATTTAACCAAAGAATAAAAACAAGAATAGATTCTTCACACCTTCCTTCAAACTTATTTCAAAATAAAGAAACAAAATTCAACCCCATTTATCACAAAACACAAACAACTTCGGATCTCATAAACTACTTCGGATCTCATTTATCACAAAACACAAACAACTATTTTCATCTTCAAACTTATTTCAAAATCAAGAAACAAAATTTAACCCCATCTCATACTTATAATCTTCAACAAACCAAATAAAGAAACAAAATACACAACCAACTCACCATCATCTTCAACAAACCAAATAAAAAGAAAACCAGTATCCGGTCATTATCCGGCCATCGCCACCACCACCACGAAATCCCTCATCGCCACCAGATCCGATCATTATCCGGCCACATCCGTGGTTTTTGATACTTTTCGTTGGTTAGGGGCGGTTTTCAATGGTTGTGAGCTACAAACAAGCTCAAGAATAAGCTCGTACGCGAGCTATTCCCTCGGTATGCAAATCAAACACAAACACAAAACAAATCCGTGACTAAAAAATGATGATACCATTATTTTCTAGTCGTGTTTATCTTATCAAAATCGTTACCACTCGTTTTTATCAAAACCCAACTTGTTAACACAAGTTTTGACTCGCACCGATTCACACAAGGTTGTAAATTGATGTGGTTAACACTTTTTACCTTCGGACCTTGTTCCACACTTACCAAGATGTGAAAACAAGATAAGTGAGTGGCGGTGGTGGATACGTGCTCACAAGGGTGAAATAAGGGTAGGTTTGGTGGTGTTTTGACTGTGGAGGTGGCGGTGTTGCACGGTGGTGGTGGTGGTGGTTTGATGTGACGGCTGCTGCTACAAATGAGAGAGAGGAAGAGATATAAGATTTTTAGTTTTAGGGTAAAAATGAGGGGGAATAGGCTTTTATTTAGGAATATGCTTTTATTTAATTGAAAAGACAAAAATACCCTTAACTTTAATAGTCAATAACTGGTCAAACTAACGGCGTTAGAAAAATGGACTAAACTTGTTACGGGTCGCCGGGTTTTGTAGTGGATCCGAGATTTTTCAAAAAATTGGACTGAAAATGAAATACCCGGTAAACCACAAGGACCAAAAATGTAATTAACTCTTATTTTTATTACCTATAAAATACTATATACATATAGTACAAGATATAAAGTTTATAGAGTTAATTTCATAAATGGTCTCTGTGGTTTGTCGGGTTTAACGGGTTTAGTCTCTTTACTTTTTTTAACGGATCCAGTCCCTATGGTTGCGACCCATATCGGGTTTGGTTCCTTTGATCAATTTTTCTGTTAGTTTGACCGTTAAGTTGGTCATGTGGCGTGCACATGGGAGGGTAATTCGGTCATTTCGATCCTAACCCTTTTTCTTTATAAACAATTTCACCAACACACACAAACACACTCCCAAGTCCCAACCATCACCACCTGTAATATGTTATCATCACCCCATCCCAACTACCACCCCCGCAGGGCGCTGGCCACCTCGACCACCATCAAACCGCAACAATCACAACCATGGATCTGGGCGGATCTTGACCAGATCCGGTTGGATCTACTGGTGGTGGTTTCGTGGTGGTTGTGATGAGGCCATGAGGGTTTGGTGGTTGTGGTTTTTTGTGGTGGCGATGGGGTTTAGATGGTGGTAGGTTCGTGGATATTATGATGATGGTGATGGGGTTTTTAGGGTGTTGAGATTGAATAATGGTGAGAATTATCGGGTTTTGATTGATTATGAGGGTTTGGAGATTAATGTACTATGGCTCCTGTTGGTGTTAAGAAGTCGATAAGGAGTTTAATGAATGTTTTCTTGAATTTAAGTGATGTTTTTGAGGATGAAATGTATGTTGGATTTACTGCCGCTACTGGTGCTTTGACTCAAAATGACAGCCCTTATAAATGGTTGTATTTGTTGGGTAAAGAGATACAATTAAGAAAAGAGATGCTTGGTTGGGCTTATGAATGAGTTGTTGAAGGTAAAAAGGAAAACGGGTTGGGGATTTTATTTATTTATTTATTTATTTATTTATTTATTTATTATTATTATTATTATTATTATATTATTATTATTATTATTATTATTATTATTATTATTATTTTTAATAGATCTGAAAATTGAAGGTGAGAATGGTTAGAAGGATGTATAGGTTTGGTTATGGTAATGTTGGTTTTTCTTAGCTCAAATACGTGAGATATAAAATTGTTAGTGATATTATTAACGCTAAATTTAAGTTAGTGTGTGTGTATGAATCTGTGTTTAGATATCTTTGTGGTTTAAGTCACTTTTGGTGTTTGAATTTGAAGGTTTTTGCTTAAATAAGTTTTGGCAGATTTAGTTATGTTGATTATTGTGGGTTTTGATTTAATTGTGTTCATGGTTGTGTATTTGTGTACAATTGGTTTGTTCAATAATACTAAAGATGGTGTTTTGTTTGGGGTTGTCGGAAATTCACTGTAGTGGCCGGAAATAATAATGAATAAGATGACTTGGGTGATGAAGATGAAATAAAATTAATAATAATAATAATAATAATAATAATAATAATAATAATAATAATAATAATAATAATAATAGGAGGGTATTTTTTGTCATTTTATGCCACAAAACAAGTAAATTAACGAAAATATTAGTCAAGGGACTAAAACTGTTATGGGTCGCAACCACAGGGAGAGGATCCGTTAAAAAAAAGTAAAGGGACTATATCCGTTAAACCCGACAGACCACATGAACCATTTATGAAATTAACTCAAGTTTATATGTATTATTTAGGCTGGCCACAGTAAGGGATCCCAATCCCTCTCATTTTCTCTGCCACGTCAGTTTTCTCTCTCCCGCGATTGGGTGCCCCAGTAAGTGCGACCTACACTACAAAAAACATATCCCACAAAAATATTTTTTCCACACACACAAAAAAATTAATAAAAAAAAAAAAAGGAAACCATGGGTGAACTCGATCGTGATTGCGACCATCATCCTCCAAAAATTAAGTCGATCGACTCTTCCACAATAAGGTTATCGATTGGGAATCGATCAATTCAGTCGATCATGTGGTATTACTGTGAGCAGCATTAAGGGTTCTACTATGATAACACCCCCTAGTGGGTGGGGCCTCCCTATTTTGGTCAAATGGTACAATTCGTAAAGCAGACAGTACAAGCGGCGGCAACACTCAGTCATTGAAACACCCCCTACAGGGTGTTCTGATAATATCTCCCATTATTTAAATGTAAAAGGATCGTACAATAGGAGGTTTAATAGTCGGTTGTACATCATTGAGTGAGGTTTCAATATATGAATGACATGGAATTCTATTGATCGTACAATAGGAGGGTGTTGGTCCCGGCAACAATCTTTTTCTTTCATTGTACTGCACAGTTATTACTGCGTTTGGAACCTAGCAGTCTCGTTGTCTATCAATAAATGCTAAAACTATACGCTCTTGAACCAAACACTAAATTGCACATGATAAAATTGAACCTAACTGAAAGCAATGGGTCAAAAACTAGTACTTTGCGGACCAATGTCATTAAGAAATAAGATGACTAGTCACTATACATTTGTGGACCTTAAATGACTTTAAACATGACCTAGGGTGACTTTAATCAGTGATTATAAGTGTTTTAGGTTATCTTTCACAGCTCAGTCATTAACATCGATATAAATGGAGCTTCGGTACTGAAGTAACTTGTCATTAGGACTAATGTTGTCTCTATTTGTAGTGTTTGGTTTGATTTAGACCACCTTACGGAAATATGGAACTAAACTAGATTTATATTTTTCTTGCTTTTTATCATACGATGCTGCGATAGAATAAAGGTTCTTTTTTTTTTTTTTTTTTTTTCTTTTTTTTTTTTTTTTTTTATGTAATAAAGGTTGTCATATAAATGGGACGAGGGGACCATTTTTCGATTGATTTGATCGAGATAAAGTTATAAGACCCCGCACATATCACCAGCAAGATTCTAAACGTAAGATCATTTACGCAACAACGTCAGTTTTGTTTACTACTCGGTGGTAGTTCGTTAAAACTTTATTGACTATCATCATCACTAAAACATGAGATGTCCGAAGTTCAAATCATATTTTGTGCAAAAAACTTTGAAGTGGCCGGCCACGAGTTTATGTGGCGGTGGGCTCAAGTCTTATAGATTGGTCGACTTGAAATATCTCTCAAAAGTCAAACCACAGTCACCATGAAAAAGCAAAAAAAAGGTACAGTATCATTTTTTGTTTTAATATTGCACGTCTTATTTTTTAGAGATTACGTAAATCTCTTTGCACGACTTGTATAGATATTTATATGGTGAAGATAGTTAAGTGGAAGTTAGTAATTAAAGAAGAGTAAATTCACCGAAATTATTTAATACTTGGTACTACTTTTTACTTGTAATATACTTTTTGGCATTTTTATGTCTCATGAAATAAATTCGACCATCCCACCGCTCTGCAATACAAAGAATTTATTTGAATGTAACAACTCAAAAGTACTTCTGAAATTTCTTTTCTTAAACTCAAACTTAGACATGTCGATATATACACTAACTACAGACACGTTCATCATCATATTCCTTGGACCTACATAAGACGACTAACTAAGAAGTCTGAGTCTACATTCACACAGACATAAATCGAGTAAAACCTCCTCCTTCTTGAATGAAGTCTGAGTCTACAGTCACACAGACATAAAATTGAGTAAAACCTTCTCCTTTTTGGCAAGATTGTCATGGTTACTCAGAGTTGATTGCACAAAGCAGAAAATGAACTTAAAACCGCTCATATTTTAATATTATGGTTTTATTGTTCTACTAAATAGGCTATATATTTTTAGTTTTGATAAATAAAGTTAACACATCTAGTTTTATCTCTGATTCATACATCATGACGTTCATCATGATGCAAATTTAGCAAGTAAATAAATCTAAGAGTAATTTACTGTGTAATTTAGCAAAGTAAATAAATCTAAGAGTAATTTACTGTGTCGTGCTTCATCCTAGATTGTGTAAGTATGAGAGAATAATGTGTTTATTGATTTACTAGATATAATGCCCGCGCACGCACGGGGTTTTTTCTAATCATTTAAATAAATTATTATTTTTAATTTCGGGTTTTAATTATTATAACAGAACCTTCAAAACCATTGTACTTTGATTGAGGTATTGAATTAGGGTTATTTACGAATGTAGTGGGTTTTAATATTAATTAGATTTGGAGAAGCTGTTCTTGTGTCAATGATTGTGCGTGAATGAATGATAAGATATCGAGTTTGATTGATGGAAGATGAATTTGAGAATGTTGGGACTTCAAATATTTAGTGGGAATGATACCGAATTTTAAGTTTCAGCCCAAATCTTTGAAAAACTTGCTCCACCGTTTTCAAGTTTTAATTTTTTATATTTTGACACATATATTTTTGTAAGTTTTTATTGAATGATTACAAATCACATTCTTTTTTTTGTAGAATATGGATAAATTTAGAAATATTTAGGTTTTTCTTATTTAATATTTAAGAAAATAATAATAATAATAATTTGATTATTACTTAATAAGGTATGATTTGATTTTTTTGAAATGTAAAAGTCCCCACTAGGGGTTTTGTTTTATTATATAAAAGATTCGATGATCCACAAATACAAGATACAGGAAATATATAATACCTATTACAATATATGTATGTATATAAGGTAAATTGCTAATCTCTAGCTAAGGACAACTAGACATGGTAAGGATATAGCTAAAACACACTTATCCTTTATCCTCTGAAGAACAACTAGCATTCTTATCTTCGAATTGTACAGCTAACAGATTGATCGTTGGATCGAAAGCAGTGTCACATTGTGATAATAAACTTCCAAGTTCTTGAAGTTCAAGTGTCTTTTCAATCTAAGAAACGAAACAACGACAAAGATAGTATTCACTGTGTCGGTCGAATGCAAGACTAAAAACTGAGTATTGACGTAGTCGAATCACAATTACGCGGTTGAATTATTGTTAAGGAGTTTTCGTACGTTTCTTTTTCTTGATGTCTCTTTCATTTCTTGTTGAGAAGTCTTTTTCTGTTTTATGTTTGATTTGTGCTTGTAGAAAAATAACATGCACTTGAAAATGATACAAAGCAAAATTATTAGTATCAAAAAGCTACGCGAGTACGTAATAAAAAATGCGGTACCAATTCGTACCTTCAGTTTTCCATGTCTTCATAAATCAACAACAGTCGTCTTCAACATTTACTATATATATATATATATATATATATATATATATATATATACTCGCCTATATATATACTATATATATATATATATATATATATATATATATATATATACTAGCCTATAAACCCGTGATAAATCACGGGTGGCTTAAAGAAGTCTGAAATAAACATTGCTCAACTATGTAAAAGATGTTGATCTTGAAACAAAAAACGAAAATTTGCATAGACTTGTAATTTTAAGGACTGCAATTATAGACCTGCAATTTAGAATTGTAAATGGATATTACAATTTAAAGAAAAGGACACGCCTATGCATATTACTATTGAACTCTTTACTTAACACAGTATACATGCATACATGATACTTCACCGAGCCTAAAAAGAATATTTAAATGCCAAGAAATTAGAACATTATGATATATTAAATGTCACATGTTAAACGTTAAGAAATGTTTCATATAATGGTCATCAAATATAAATTGTATAACATAATCGTGAATTAACTACATACATCAACCATTGTCTTTTTAACATTCATGCCAAGCAAAAGGGCACCACAATTTGTCTTCATTTGGTATCCGGTAAACCTTGTGCATGTAAATTAAGCCTGTAAGCTTTAGAACATGTAGAATGTTCGAATTACCTGAAAATATAAACCAAAATAATATTAAATGAGAATATATAATAGTCAAATAACGTAAAAGGAGCATAAGAATGAAACAATTATGTCTATTATGTTAGGTAAAGGGGAAAACAGCATCATAAACGGCCTAACATTTTACGTCACTATAAGTTTCGAGGTGGAAAACAACAGCTCGCCCCTACCAACTGACCATTTTAATTTTGTGAGTAAATTAAAAAGACGATACTAAATTCAATTCAACAAACTAATAAAACGGAGAAAGTATAGTAAGGCCAACCCCCAACCATTTTCAAATTTCAAGTTAACATGTTCTTAAGTTTACGGAAATATATTCAAATGCTATATGTTATGCTATTAGCCCGAACTTATACTAACCTCAGGAACATAAGTGACCGGTGTTAAACAACGAAATGTTAGTGACAGCCCTTGCACGCAAGTTGTTTAATATTTATCCAGTTTAAGCACATCGGGCCATCGACTGGACCATTTTTCACGATATATGTAAAAGGACACATCCACCCATGATCCTGCATTTATCACATCTAACAAATTCGGCACCAAAAACCAACTCAAATCAATAAGGTACAGACGAAATTTACTTACCAAAACAAATTTGTATAGAATGGTCTTTTCTCTGATCATCTTTGGCAACCATGTCATTAAATCAGTGACTTGTATGCCTCCACACTATTGAATCTCTTTTTAACATCATCTCTAAAGACACCGATTAAAAAAAGTTCAAATTTTCAAATTAATAAGAATGCTATGTTAACGTGTTCTACAACATATTGACTTTGACTAATACAAACACAAAAATCCATACCAATTGTCGACATTGGGACCGGTAAACATATCTGCCAACGATAGATTAAAATATCAAGGCTAATTTCATTTTTCTCATTGTCTACGATCAAATAATCATTAAAATCAAAACCAATAATATGTAGACTTACATGCAACTTGAGAGGATTCTAGACAAAAATAAAATTTTGAAATTGAAAGTAAAATTTGAATAAGAGAGACGATTCTAAAATCTGAAAAGTATGTGGAATTAATTAGTAAGATTTGAAAAAGGAATAGTTAATATGGTATGTGTAACAAAAATAATTAATTGAGTTAAACAATTACTCCGTATAATTCAATTTAGAGCCAGTAAGTTAATTTTACAATGCCATGTGGCTTTAGTGACATGGCTTTAATGACATGGCATGAGTGACACATAGATTAAATAGAACCAACAGCAAAGCTTTCGCAATGACGCACTCTAGTTACAAGTATATTATACGGTGAAAAGTTAATGACATAAAATAGCAAACACGCATCTTGGTATCTATAAAAGGATTAGTGTCGTTTTTAGTCGTCCGAGCCAAGGTTGCTTTGGTCGATCTTGGCTAATCATGTCTGTACGACTCTAAAACAAAATTCGGAAACAAAAATTACAAAGAAAATGTATATATTCTAATATATCTTCTTTGTTTTCTTCGAATAATTTGCAAGATCCTAAGCATCCTTGTAAATTCCAATTCCTTGAAGTGATGAAATTGTACACATTCTTTCAACGTCATTATTTTTGTAGGTCCAAAGAATATAATTCCTTCACTTATATTATTGAACGGGATCGTAATGTATACTTAAACTCTTCCTTAAATTTAAAATAGAGTTCAAGGTTCGACCTCACAATTAAATAGTATGGTGAGCAAATTCTGCATCTTGACTTTGGCCTTATTTTCATGTTTTCATTAGAAATGTGAGTAAAGACAATGTGGCATCCCATCCATGTTTATTTTATTTAAGTTTTGCTAAACAATGCCCATTGAGCAATGGTTAACAAAATAAATATGGAAAAAATCACTAATTATTGTAATTCATTTATTATGCTTTAAATAAATAATTACTTTAAATATGGAAAAAATATGTTATTTAAGGTAATTTGTATGTTCTTTTATTGTGCATTAAATACATAATTACTATAAATAGAGAAATAATATGTTATTTAATTTGGCTTAACTATTGACCATTGGACATTATTTAGCAAAACCCATTTTATTTTTATTTTTTATTTTTATTTTTATTTTTATTTTTTAAATGTATCAATCTAATTGTCACTATTAAAATTAAATAGGAACATTTGATTGAGTTATCATATTACCACTGTTTTAAATTATTATTACAAGTTTTAAAGAAAAAATTAATTAATTAGTTAAAGGTAAAAGTGTCATTTTTGAAGAAAAAAATAATAATTATGCGCTTATTAAACTGTTTTGTTTTTTTTTTTTTTTTTTTTGGGAGACAATTAATTTAGAACATATGAAGTGGAATAGTGAAGAGTGAAAGATGAACCTGCTTGGTCCACTCAATACATTGGCACATGAGGTTTGGTTGGTCATCATTGAGGGTGAGTGTTCCCAAACAACTGAAGTCTTTCTAGAGAGGGAAATGTAGGTTGTTTGGCAGAGCCCCCCAATGGATGGGTTATGGGTTTCTAGTGAAGCCACACACCATTCTGTCTTAGCCATTGTAGATGGTGGTTGAATGGCTTTGATAGGGAGGTGATGTGAAAATGTAGCTAGATATTAGGTGCTTTTATGGTGGTTGAACATATGGACTAGTTTGTCTGATATCGGTTGGAAGACTGCCTTTATGATCTGATATTTGATATAATAGAATGTATTGAGTGTTTTCTGTGTATTTCACCGGGTGAAGAATGTTTCAATCCAGTTTATGAGAATTGTATTGTAATTTGTCACATATGGACTAGTTTGTCTGATATCGGTTGGAAGACTGCCTTTATGATCTGATATTGGATAGAATAGAATGTATTGTGTGTTTCCTGTGTATTTCACCGGGTGAAGAATGTTTCAATCCAGCTTATGAGAATTGTATTGTAATTTGTCATTGTTGATATTAATATAAACATTCACCTTTAAAAAAAAAAAAAAAAAAAAAAAAAAAAAAAAAAAAAGTATACAAGCCTATATAATGTAAAAAATATACAAAGATAATTCAGATCTAGAAGAGAAGGAATCCAATGTTGTAAAGAGTCAATTATTGAATAAAGTATATAAATGTCAATTTCAATTTAAACTGTATGCAACTTGTTGAGTCAAAATAAATTGTGAGATTTAAAAATGAAGGTGTAGTAAAAGTAATCCACATGCCATAAGATATTATTCTAAGCACCCCTACAATCATATATAGCTGGCAACTAAGTGTGAAGGGAACACAATTAGTACAATTATCATTCTTAATGTACCATTTTCAACTCTCATATTTTGGTAGTATTAGATTGGATTTTATTTGATTAAAATTAATATATATGAAATATATATTATTCAGTTATATATATATATATATATATATATATATATATATATATATATATATATATATATATATAGTGTAACTTTCAAACGAGAACCATTTTATCCGCAAGAACTGAGAGAACCACCAAAAACATACATGCACGCCTTCAATAATTATATTTTTGCACATATGTTTTCAAAACAACACATATGTTTTAAAAAAAACATAGTTGTTCTAAAGAATTTGATAAGAAATTCGAAATACAAAAATTTTCTTTGAAGGTGTGCATGTATGTTCTTATAAAACGTGCAACGACAATATTGCGGCCGTGTGTAAGGTTTTTGTGAAAAAAGAGGATGAGTTCATAATGATATTGAAGAACATAGGTGGATATTTACGATTATTGATGATTTGCATGTATTTTTATTTTATTTTAAAAGGCGTGCATGTATGTTTTTGGTGGTTCTCTCAGTTCTTGCGGATAAAATGGTTCTCGTTTGAAAGTCCCCCTATATATATATATATATATATATATATATATATATATATATATATATATATATATATATATATATATATATATATATATTTTTTTTTTTTTTTTTTTTTTTTTTTTTTCTTCCTAAAACTATAGACACAATCACACAATTTTGGTATCTGATTAATCAGAGTTATTAATCAAATCAAGTAATTATAGGTTTAAGTCTTATTTAAAATAAGTATAAGAGATTATACGTATATTAGACTCCTTATTCTAATATTATTATAACATTAAAAAGTAAAAAAAAAAAAAAAAAAAAAAAAAAGAAAAAAAAAAAAAAAAAAAAAGAGGCTTTTAGAATAAGTCTTATCATTGGAGTTAATTTTTTTTTACTTTTATAGCTTTTTCTTATGCTCTTATATATAAAGTAAAATAAAATCTTTAAAATTTTTAAGTATTGTGAATGTTCTAATATTTCTTCTTTATTATCTAAAGGATGCAATTAAGAGTATTATAATATAAAGGGTAATCATGTTAATCTCCACAATTTATTAAATATATATATATTTTTTTTCTTTTTTACTTTTTGAATTATATATTTCTTCTTGTCTTTCTAGAAGAATAAAGTGTGTATTTATTTATTTTTACTTAATACGTGGCTTAGTTAAAACTACAATAAACTTAATACGTGGCACTCTAATGTTTTAACAAGAAGTTTCGAGTTCTAAATTTACCAATAATATATATCTTGAAGGTGACATGAAGGAAACAACCATTTTTAGAGGGTGTTTCTTTAAAGCGTATATATATATATCGAGCTTATAACTTACATGGTTTTCGGCTTTTGGTTCATAAGCTTACTTTCCATGGGCTTGTTTGAAAATTTGCTGTTTATACAATGATAAGCTTATATAAGCCGAAAAGTTTTGTAATAAGCAACAAAAAGTAAGTTTATGAAACATAAGCATACAACCATATAAGTTATAAGCCCGCTATTGTCAAACTATGTTGTTTTAAACATGCAATACAACCAAGAGTAGGGGTGAGCAAAACCAACCGACAACCGATCCCGACCGACACAAAACGAACTCAACTCGGGTCGGGATTCGGGCTGAAGTTTCCGGCTATTCAGAACTCGGATCGGGTCAGGATTCGGTTTTGCTCAAGCCCAACTGAGAAATTACAAAGGAACCGATGCTATTCGAGACTATTCGGTTCGGGAGTCGGGCTGGGTTTTAGACGTAATCGATTTTGGGACTATTCGGTATCAGGTCGGTTCCGTGTTACGGGTCGGTTCCGGCCTGATCACCCCTAAAAGAGCATCTTCAATTGCTCATTTATAAAGCATTGTATCATATATTTAGAGATAAATATGACGTTCCGTGTTACATGTTTGTTATGTATGTAAATAGCATTCTAAAGACTAAAGATTAAACTATACAACCCATAGACTTCATCCACATGTACATCATTTTTCTATTCAAAAATTAAATAACCAAAATATAAATATAATATTTTTACGCGTCAATCACATTAAAAAAAAAAAAAAAAAAAAAATCCAAAATACAATAAAATACAAACATCATAATTATTTTTATAAGCTTATACATTAAAGCATACATCCTTGTTGAAAACCAACAACTTTCTTCTCCTCCTTTATATTCATCTCTACCATTTGTTCATCACTCAATTCTTCTCATCACCAAAAAACAAATTCTCTAGCTAGATCAAGTTGATCAAACAAATCCGCAATGGCGTTTCCACCCGACTCGAGCAAAACGACCAAACTCGAACGTTACAATACCTATATTCGCAAAGTTAACACAACAAAAGTCATTGCAGCCTCATCTAAGCTTCTTTTTCGACTTACGCTATTATTCGCGCTTATTTTGATCTTTTTCTTCACTTTTCATTACCCTCCAACGACCACGACCACTACCACGACCTCGAACCATCGTGTCCTTACTAGTAGTAACTTTTTTTCATCTGCGTTTTATGGTAGTGGGCCATTATGGGAGAAAGAAGTGAGGCATTCTAGCACGCCTCGTAGGCCCAACGGATTCTCTGTCCTGGTTACAGGAGCAGGAGGATTCGTTGGGACCCACTGCTCACTCGCGTTAAAAAAACGCGGTGATGGTGTTCTAGGTCTTGATAACTTTAATAGTTATTATGACCCTTCGTTAAAACGTGCTAGACAAAACATGTTGAAACAACATGAAATCTTTGTAGTCGAAGGTGATATTAATGATAGTGAATTGTTGATAAAGCTTTTCGATATTGTGCCATTTAGTCATGTGTTACATTTAGCTGCACAAGCTGGTGTACGTTACGCGATGCAAAATCCACAATCTTATATAAGTTCAAATATCGCGGGTTTTGTTAATTTACTAGAAACCGCGAAAAAGGCTGACCCGCAGCCGTCTATTGTTTGGGCTTCGTCGAGTTCCGTCTACGGGTTAAATACTGATAACCCGTTTTCGGAATCCGACCGCACGGATAAGCCCGCAAGTTTATACGCGGCTACGAAAAAAGCGGGCGAGGAAATAGCCCATACTTATAATCATATTTACGGGCTGTCAATAACTGGGCTACGTTTTTTTACTGTTTATGGGCCGTGGGGCCGGCCCGATATGGCTTACTTTTTTTTTACCAAAGATATTCTTCAAGGTAAAACTATAAATGTTTACCAAACTCATGATGAAAAAGAGGTCGCGCGCGACTTCACGTACATCGATGACATTGTGAAAGGTTGTTTAGGCGCGCTGGATACCGCGGAAAAGAGCACGGGTAAAGGCGGGAAAAAGCGGGGCCCGGCTCAGTTGCGGGTTTATAACTTGGGGAACACGTCACCCGTGTCGGTGGGGAAGTTGGTTTCGATATTGGAAGGTTTGTTGAATGTTAAGGCTAAGAAGCATGTGATTAAAATGCCTCGAAATGGTGATGTACCATTTACTCATGCTAATGTGAGCTTGGCATATAAAGACTTTGGGTATAAACCAACTACCGATTTATCGACAGGGCTCAGAAAGTTTGTTAAGTGGTATGTTAGTTATTATGGGATTACACCAAAGGTAAAAAAGGGTCTTACTGATGGCGCCAATTAGTTTCACACTTCACCAAAGTTTCTTTCCTTCAAATTCTAGCCCTAAGTTATAACCTTTTTACGCGGTTCCTATCCTTTGATGTTATGTTATTCTCACGACGGGGCAAAAGTTACTAAATGGTCTTGAGGTCGGCTCGATGGGTTGTGATTATGGGTTTGTTTTGGTTAAGATCGACTTCAAGGCAGTGAAAGATGGATGTACACACAATGTTTCGTATAATATACACATACACATATGTTTCGCATAATAGGGGGATAAGTGTAGATTTAAGGAATACAAGGGTTGAATTTGGAATAATGTATTTGTTAGATGTAAATTTTAAAGATAATTTGATTTTGTGCCCCTAAAAAAGAAGAGGGTACATTTCAAGTGGTGTAATTTGAAATTTCAAGAAATTTATGATTATGCATCAACATTCTTATTTTGAGTTATAGGACGATCATTTTTATAAGTTCCGGTTGATAAAAATTTCATATTTTATCAAATGGGTTTTAAGTAAAAACTCGGGCTTCATATTTTGTTTATATATAATAAAAATGAATGAAATTTTGTGACTCTTAACGAACCTGACCTGTACAATGGCACTGCTTGCACTGCCCTAAAAACGGAATGTAAAAAACTATGTAAAACTTTTATAAAAGTGTTAATGATTACATTCCACCACAATATAATAAGTTTCTCTTTTACGTGTGAACTTATCTCATCTCGTCACTAACATTATAATAATACATTAAAAATTTTTAATATATTATTAATTGAACTATTGTGGGTCAAGTTAATGGAAAAGGCTCTTAAACATTTTTAGGAGTAATATATTAACGAATCCGTTTGTTGCAATTTTAACGGTATAAAGTTTAAAACATCCAGATATTGTGATAAAGTAATAAAACATCGTTTTCAAGCTATTTACTTGATATAATACTCTTAATTTACGACTTATTGAATAGGTGCGTAATTCTATTGATATTTTACGATTTTGCTACATTGTTTAATAAATATAAGGAGTAAATATGGAATTATCCCTAAATATAAAGATTAGAAGACGGAACTTCAAACGTTTGTGCCTTTTGACCTAGAAAGGGACGACTTTTCTGAAATAGGTCTTGGTTTCGATTCTAACACTCTCGGCTTGTCGAAAACAACTAAAGATCGTTTGAAGTGAGTTTATAGGAGTTGGTCGCATCGGATCTAAGACAGATCCGTATGGACCAATCTTTTGTAAAAATATATATTAGAAAGGGAATGAAGAGAATAGGTACGGATTGTACATAAATGTGGTTTCACGGGGGCCAGGTCTTTGGAGAAGAGTCGGTCGACACTCAAAAAAGATGTACAGAATCAGGGGTTTTCTCTCATTTTTTAAACGTTTGGAGAGTGCTCCATAATTGAGGTTAAATGGTCGGATACATGTTTATTTGGCCCTGTTCTTTTTCAACGTTCATTGTTACCTTTCAAAGATGCCTTTCATGATTGATGGAATGAGTTGTCCTTTTGTACCAATTATTTTTCTTAAAAACTACGAATGGGCATAATGAGTAAATTACATAAATGTCCCGTGGTCGTTTTAGGGATAATAGGTGAAATTTTTTTAAGTTTCAAAGAATAACACTCGTGGTCCTTTTAAGGACCACGAGTGTTATTCTTTTGAGGCGATAGGAACGATATATGCAACTTTTAAGTTTGAGGGACGATAGGTGAAATTTTCGACAAACCACAAGGACCATTTATGTAATTTACTCAATCATAATACTTGTACCAATATACTGTTTATTAAAACTATAGGATTGGGTTTACTATCCAAAAGAAGGTTGCGGCGCAACTTTTTGCCCGTTTGCCAGCATCTTATTATAATTGATATTTTTGTTCTGATTTGAAGTTTAACGTTTTATTACAAGTACTTAATAAGGCAAACAAAAGGGATTTTAGTCAAAAAAAAAAACTATATATAGTAAAGATTATATGATATGCGTTTTATAAACCTTAGTATATCTCTCGTCTTACAAACCAAAAAGATAAATCATGATTCAAAACTGTAAATATTTTTTGATATTTCAATTCCATATATTTCATTTCTTATAACTTAATTAAAATATTCATTATAAATAATTAAATAATATTTTTTTGATATTTCAATTCCATATATTTCATTTCTTATAACTTAATTAAAATATTCATTATAAATAATTAAATATCGTATACTTTTATTTTTAACCACTATTTGTGTCGGTGGTGTAGGACAAATAAAATATGCTTTTACTGTATTGCCCTTACTTTAATGTCGACAATATCTTTAGTACACACGTACATGTTCCAAAAAGATACCAAAACGTTCTAATCACAAAAATGGTATAATCTCATTTTAACATTCCAATATGATTTATTGTTTTTTACATTCTTTCGTTGTCAATAACACTTGCGTTTACGTGTTAGTCACGCGTTCGTCACTGAAAACACCACTTCCATTCCGGTTTGCATGTGTTGAGCATGCCGCGGGCATTCGTCTTAAAGGCCGGAGGTCTTTTTATATCTTTGGTAGAATCGGAAGTAACCTCTCTACCTTAGGTAGGGATAAGGCTGTCTACGTTTCAACCTCCCCCATACACTGTGAAAATTGGTATTATGACCCATAACCCGTGAAAGACGATATTGGAAGTTACTTTACTTTACTTTTTACAACTCCCTTGTTCATGTTATACAAATTATAATCATGATATATTTAATAGAGATTTGATCAATGTAAAATGTACAATATGAGTTGTCAGCCATTGTGGACGATGATCAATCAATACTAACATTTATATCGTTTAATTGTACGGATGTTGAATACAATCTTAACCTATTACATTCTTTAGACAGCGTGTAATAAGGACTTTATCTCTTCTATCACTTCAGTTTTTTCTATTCTAAACTAATTCATGACCAACTTGGTGTAATAAGTCGACTCACACGACAAAAATACATTTTAAATAAACAATCACACACACAAACATGCATACAAGTCATCCGTCTGCCTGACCCACGTCTCTATTTTGATGAGATGACCGACATGGGACCGAGATGGTTAATACCGGGAGACCGACTTGGACTAGTCTTTGAAAGTAAGACCGACCGACATTTTGAGACTTACTACGTCCAGTGTTACGCACCAGTGGTTCAGAGGATGGAACGAGGAGCCAACAGGATAACAACTACGTGATGGGTTAGGAGATAACCATGATTATCTTTTGTTTAGGATATTTGTTTAGGATAAGTGTCGAGTATGTGTTCGAGTCGTATTAGGATAAGTATTTATCTTTGTTTAGGATTATCTTGTTATGAGTATTTAAACTCATCGTGATGATTGAAATCATAAGTATTCAGTTTACAATTCTGTGTTTTTCTATCTTTTTCTACAGGAGCTTGCACTCGCTATAAGTAGTGCTACTATCGATACGTGTAGGTCGTATCAATTGGTGCTTTCATTGAGCTACGATGAATGAGCAACAAATACGGTTACTTTTGAAGGAGCAGTCCGACTCTTTCACAAGTCAGATTGCAGCTTTGAACCAGGAGTTGCAAGCAGCCAAAACATTGGCATTGAGACGCCATGGATCGGGGTCTGGTGGAGATCAAGGACTGCTACCGCGATCAATGCGGTTAGATGTTCCGAAATTCAGTGGAGTTGATCCTGATAGTTGGATTTTCGCCATTAATGAATACTTTGACCTTCTCACGACACCAGCTGAGCAACGATTAAAGGTTGTGGGTTTCAACCTTGAAGGCGACGCGGCTGAATGGTTTCGGTGGATGACTCGTAACAATTTAATCAACAGTTGGGACGGGTTTTTGGAGAGTGTTAGAAACCGTTTTGGTCCTTCTAAATATGAGGATCCTCAGGGTACGCTGTCCAAGCTTTTGCAAACGGGTACGGTTGCACAATATCAGAGTGAGTTTGAAAAGCTCATGAATCGGGTCACGGATATCTCGAAAAACTTACTCATCTCATTCTATATATCCGGCCTTAAGCCGAACCTGCAACGGGAACTTCTGGTCTCCAGGCCTACTACACTTGGCGAAGCCTTTTCTTTGGCACGCATTACCGAAGCGCGATTAGAAGACCAACGGTCTCCCACCGTTGTCCACACAACTAATGTCGCGACCAGTGTTGTTACTCAAAGGCAGCCTACGACGTGTTTTTCAGTTGCTAGTTCCGATGTGGACGTGGGTAAGCCACCCTTGTTACCAACACCCACGCAAGCTACCACCAACACTAATGCTCAGCCACTTGCTATCAAGTGGATTTCACCCGCTGAACGTCAAGAACGCCTGAACAAAGGGCTATGTTTCAACTGTGATAACAAGTGGATGCGAGGTCATAAGTGTCCCGGTAAGTTTTTATTATTAATGGCAGATGATGGTACAAATCCCAGGCAGGTGACGACCGCGGATGAAGAGAAAGCAGTAGAATCTGCCAATTCAGATTATCACCTTGAGGACAAGGTAATTTTTGAAGGAAGGGGGAATGTTACGCACCAGTGGTTCAGAGGATGGAACGAGGAGCCAACAGGATAACAACTACGTGATGGGTTAGGAGATAACCATGATTATCTTTTGTTTAGGATATTTGTTTAGGATAAGTGTCGAGTATGTGTTCGAGTCGTATTAGGATAAGTATTTATCTTTGTTTAGGATTATCTTGTTATGAGTATTTAAACTCATCGTGATGATTGAAATCATAAGTATTCAGTTTACAATTCTGTGTTTTTCTATCTTTTTCTACAGGAGCTTGCACTCGCTATAAGTAGTGCTACTATCGATACGTGTAGGTCGTATCAACTTACTACGTCCAGCCTTATATAGAGAACCTTAAACTGAAATATATAAAATCATATTTGGCATCTCAAACATATTCCATCTTATCTATTGAAATTATAAACTGTCGTATCGTACAGGGGCGGACTTAGGAGGTTCCCGGGGTATACCGAAACCTGATGGATGTTTGACGCATAGTGTAAAATTTTACTAAAAATCTTGATTTTTCTCAAATAAATTTTGTCTCAAAATTTTGTGTCACATAAATACGTGTTTTCTTTAATTAGTCCACTAACATGTCCAAAAAATGCATGTCTTCATAATCTGTTTACGAGTTTTAATAGAATCATACATTTTGATTAATTGTTTCTCCTTTATACTCGTAAAAAATATTTTCTGATAACTCAAAGTCCTGAGTCCGCCTATAATATCATCGTATATATTCTATTAGATTTAACAACCTTCGAACTCGATACAACTTTGCAGTTTTGTTGGAAACTTCTAAAAGTCAAACAAGGCATGCTTATTTTTCTATAAGCCTGACAATAAAAAAATTGTGTGATCCGATAATTTAGCTATTTTATTTTATTTATTTTATTGTACAACAAATCGTGTGAAAACAAATATGAATTACACGCACCCATGACAACCTTAAATCTTGAACCAATTATAATTTTAATGAATTTCTATAATGACATGAACTTAAGTATCTATATGATTTTGTTTAATACAATCTTACAACATGAATAGACAAAACTTGGCTTGTAATAAATCTTTCCATAATAAAGTATAAACTTGTGGGAATAATAATGGGACCTAAACGTTAGTGTGATTAGTGGATAGAGGCCCCATTTATCTATAATCATTTGAAGTCACAATTACTTAAAGGAGTGGTATGCAATTGTAAACATTCTCTAGTGACATGTGTTTATTTTTTATAGCTAAATGTAAATTATTATATGTTGTTGGTTATGATTGTTGGATTGAACATATATTGTGTATGGTTTCTTTACCTAAATATGAAGTTTTGACCATTTGGTTGTGCATCTTTTTATTAAGATAGTAACATGTCAACAACCCATTGCATTTATGCCACCATGACCCATGCTATTAGACTATATAAATATCTTAAAAAGTTTGTTAAGATTATGAAAAATCATAGATATTAAACAAACATATTACTAGGAATCATATATGGTTTTTTAGATATAAAAAAAGTTTGTTAGTGTAGTGAAACGATCGTGATCATGCATAATAATTGGGCCAAGCCCATTTACAAATAAAAAGTATGTTTTGGGCCGATATGCCCAACTTGTATGTACATGCTCACTGAATATTCATCCAAACTCAAGAAGCTTAGGGCGTGTGCATGTTTGGCACGGAGAGGTGTTGAGCTTTTTGGAGCGATGAGTGGTGAGCAATGAGCATTTTGGTTTTTACTAGCCGTTTGGTAAAGGGACGGTGAGTTTTGCTATTTTTTAGGAAAGCTCATTTTTCCAATGCTTCTATAAGAAGTTGTGAGCGGTGAGCTGTGGCTACTGCTACTGCTCATTGCTACTGCTCAGTGGTCACTGCTATTTTTACCAAATACACCCTATATCTATGAAAAATAAGTACAGTAGTACTTTACAATTTTACATAATAATTTAAAGTTTTGATAAACATAATTACTCAAAATTCCTATAAGTTACACATGTTTTTTACATGGGGTTTTTTATTCACGTCTATAATCATGTCATCTTACATTTTTCTACTATAACAACTTTGTCAAGGGACGAACTTACATTGGTGCCGGGTGTTACACGGGTTACATCTGATTTTTTGTCATGAAGTGCAAGTTTTTGTCAGAAACTATCATTTATTTTGTATGTGCAACCACTGATAAATTTTTTTGCTACTTTCGGTTTTTTTGGTATAACTTTAGTTAGCCCAACAATTTTTTTGTGCAACACCCTGTCGAAAATCTTGGATCCGTCCTGAACATCGCTATACGTCAAAAAATACAATGAGCAATTTACAATTTAGAATAGGGATTATGTATTGGGAGGCCACCTAACTATTAAACTTTTTACTTTTAGGTCACCCATTTATCAAAACTAACTTATAGGCCACCCATTTATGAGTTTGATTTCGTTTATACCAACCTCATTCAAATTCTTGTCGGAATTTTCATGCAATTAAAAGAATAAAGCTAACTTTAGTTAAATTATCTTAATTTTTAATAGGTACAGTAAAACATTAGTTAAATTATCTTATTTTACTTTCAATTAACTAAGTTGCACTTAAATAATGGCTAAAACTGATATTTTACATTTCAATAATCGTTTGTGTTGTTTTAATATGTTATATCTAGTTTTATTCTCGTTGTTTTGAAGATTTTTGAGATAAAACTATCCGAAATTAGTATAAACAAAAGCAAACTCATAAATGAGTGGCCTATAAGTTAGTTTTGATAAATGGGTGGCGTAAAAGTAAAAAGTTTAATAGTTGAGTGGCCTTCCAATACATAATCCCTTTAGAATAAAAGCTTGGATGAATTGCATATATATCCAACCAAAACTTATAATTGCATATATATCATTCCAAAGCCTTAAAATTGTCAAATATATGCAAATTATTATTTTAAATATATTAAATAGAAAAAAAATGTCTAATAACTATTATTGATATATAAAATGACGATTATACCCTTATATATATATATATATATATATATATATTATATATATATATATATATATTATATATATATATATATATATATATATATATATATATATATATATCACAACAACAACAACAACATACCCAATCCCGCCAAGGCAGGGTGTGGGGGAGGTGAGATGTAGACAGATCCTACCCCTACCCTAAGGAAAACCCAGGGGTAGAGAGACTGCTTCCAAAGAGACCTCCGGCAAGTGCATAAGTGCGCGTGAGAGAGCAAAGACAGGAGAGCAACCGAAAAAACAAAGCAGACAACAAGCAGGCAAAACAAGCAAACACAGAAACGCAAACACAAAAACATGGAAGAAACGCACGGGGCACAAAAAGCAAAGAGCAAATAACCAAGGAAAAAACAGGCAGACAAAGGCACAAAAAGCTAAGGCACAAAACAAAACGGGCAAAGCAAAGAGGGCAACGCACGGGGCCTAAAGCTAAGGCAAAGCAACCAAACAAAGCAAAGTAAAACAACGCACTGGGCCTAAAGCTAAGGCAAAACAACCCAACACCTAGCCTAAGCTACTCGCAAATCCTAATTCTATCCCTCCACGCCTTCCTATCTGAGGTCATGTCTTCTGACAAGAGCAGCTCCTTCATGTCGAGCTTAAGTCTATCCTCCCATCTGAGTTTGGGTCTACCCCTCCTTCTCACACCGTCCACCACTAACGGTTCGACTCTTCTTACTGGTGCTGATTGGGGCCTCCTCTTTACATGACCGAACCACCTGAGCCTTCCTTCTCTCATCTTCGAAATAATAGACTCGACCTCAAGCTTAGCTCTAAAGACTCCGTTCGGGATCATGTCCAGCAAGGTTTTACCGCAAGTCCACCTTAGCATTCTCAGCTCCGCCACCTCGACCCTGTTAGCATGGGCTTTCGAGATAGGCCAGCACTCAGACCCGTATAACATATGTAACGCCCCGTGAACACTATTACCAGAAATATTGACTATATACGCGGAAACGAATGACTGAAAACGGACTCATAAAATTTCTTCATGAAATGATTATAACATATGTCATTTAACATTTTAAACACACTTGCAAGAACACCTACACAAAGACCCTTCAAAACCTTTCACACAATTTTTATAAAACAAACAGACAACCTTCTGAGACCAAGATACGCCGCATCCATTTTTTAGGGATACGCCGCATCACTGGCTGAGAGACAATGCGCCGTATCAATATAAAGTGATACGCCGTATTTTTCTAAACTCAGATACGCCGCATCTATTGAATTAGATGCGCCGCATCGACCCGCTGAGACTGGAATTACAAGAAAATGGCTTCGATGCGCCGCATTCCTACCAGAGATGCGCCGCATCACTTGATACGCCGTGTCTCAGAGGAGATGCGCCGTATCTGCCCTGCACCACAAAATTCTGGACAGACCCTACTGTCTCAAAAATGCAATGTCAACAGCCCCGGCTGGAAACCCGACCTCCCGGACTCGAAACTTGACGAAACTTTCCAGAATACTTTAGTATGTCCATAAGTTTAATTTCATGCAAAAACGTCATCCGTTTAACTACCCGAAATAGTACCTCAAAATCGGATGGGTTATGCATAATACCCGAAATGACCCATTGCACTACACAACCATCTATACTACTTCCGAATCACAAATAACTTGACCATAACCATTAACTTAACATATCAAGAATGTTTCAAGCATATATGACCCGTTAACTTCTCAAAATGGGTAGAAACGTGCTTTTACCAAACACCCTTTAATGCATACCTTTACACTACAAGTTCTAACTTGGAAACCATATGAACACAAGACCATGGACTAACAAAATGACCATATCAAAAGAAGTATACCCACAACACAAAAGACACTTGGGGCTTCCAACTTCAATATGCTTGGTCCAAAAGAGAATGGTCTTCTACTACATAATCACACTACACCTTCGCCTTACCTTTGCTCGATTCTTCAACACCTATCAAGAAAAACATCACAACTAAACACGTAAGCGAAACGCTTAGTAAGTACATGGCATAACAAGCTAAACATCATATATAACCATAACTAGTATAACCACTAGTTAAGCTAGCGATATAGGGGCACTTACCTCGCATCGACATAGTCGACCTAAACACGATCAACCCATAAGGTTGAACCTCATCTCATAGTTAGCCCAACGACTAACTAAGCTACATCTAGAATGGATCCATACTAGCTAACGCACCCTATACCCTATCCTTCACCATTACCATGTAAACAAACATGATAAAGCTAACACATAAACCATTATCATACCAAGATATGATAAAGCTAAACAAGACATGTTATAACCAATGTACTTACCTCAATCCTTAGGCTCAATCACACTAACAATGGCTTCCCCACTTCTTACTTGCTTCCTATAACACAATCATCTCAAATTAAAGACTAATTAACTAATAAATCATGAATTTTCAACATTTGATCAATATGACCAATCACTAATCATGAACCCTAATTTTATAATTTGGGGAAATCACTTACTTGATGGAAATACAACAATCAAAGGTTCACAAAGCTTCTTTGATCACTTCACAATGGGAGATTTAGGCTTAACTAGAATCTTGCTCTTTCCCTCCTCTTTTCTCTTGTATGCCGATCTTCACCACAAGGGACCAATAATAGAAAAACCTGGACATTTCTAAAATTGTCTAGGCATATGTATATAATAATTAAACTTTGCCTAAATGGCAATCTTAGCCCTTCTAGTTCTATTCTTTCTAATATGCCCTCACATTTTATCTAGCTAACTAATAATACAAGACTTATAATCTACAATACATATTATTTACATAACTAGTACCTTACCGGGATACGGGTGTAACAATTCTCCCCTCCTTAAAATAAGATTTCGTCCTCGAAATCTACGCTTGAAATAAATGAGGATACTCATTCCTCATCTTCTCCTCTAGCTCCCATCTAATGCTCGTACCTTTACGATGTTTCCATTGCACTTTTACTAATGGAATTTCTTTGTTTCGAAGTTGTCTCACTTTTCTTCCTAGAATCGCTTCCGGCTCATCCTTTTGTGAAATCAACTCCGGATCAATTTCGATATCATCTAAAGTGACCACACTAGCCTCATCCGCTAAACATTTCCTCAAGTATGACACATGGAAGGTATTATGAATACCTCTCATTTCTTCGGGCAATTCTAACACATACGCTACCTCGCCAACACGTTTCAAGATTTTAAATGGCCCTATAAACCGTGGACTTAATTTCCCTTTGTTTTTAAACCTAAAAACGCCCTTCCACGGAGAAACTTTAAGCATAACCATATCACCTACCTCGAATTCTATTGGCCTTCTTCTATTATCAGCATAACTTTTCCACCTATCTTGTGCCGCCTTAAGTCTTGCTCGAATCATCTCAACCTTTTCCGTCGTTGCCAACACTATATCCGTGCTAGCCAATTCTCTCCTTCCCACTTCTTCCCAACATACGGGCGTCCTACACTTTCTTCCATATAGCATCTCATAGGGTGGCATACCTATACTAGCATGATAACTATTATTGTAGGCGAACTCAACTAAGGGTAAATGGTCGTCCCAATTTCCTCCAAAATCAATCATGCAAGCTCGAAGCATATCTTCTAAAGTTTGAATCGTCCTCTCGCTCTGCCCATCGGTTTGAGGATGAAAAGCCGTGCTCATATGAAGTTTCGTACCTAACTCTTCTTGGAAATTTTGCCAAAAATTTGAAGTGAACCGCCCATCTCTATCAGAAACTATAGAAATAGGTACCCCATGACGCGCAACTATCTCATTTACATAGACCTTCGCTAACTTATGAACAGGCATATTTTCCCTAATTGGAATAAAATGTGCACTCTTAGTCAAACGATCAACTACAACCCAAATGGTGTCATTCTTCTTTTTCGTCTTTGGCAATTTCGTGATAAAATCCATAGTAATCTTCTCCCACTTCCAAACTGGAATGTCTAAGGGTTGGACTTTTCCATATGGCTTTTGGTGTTCGGCTTTCACTTTCAGACAAGTTAAACATCTATCCACATACTTCACGCAATCTCTTTTCATACCCGACCACCAATAGTTTCTTTTCAGATCAAGGTACATTTTCGTAACTCCCGGATGAATAGAATACTTCGACTTATGAGCTTCTTCCATGAGTAACTCTTTGATGTTGCTTCGAAAAGGAACGTAAACTCTTCCATACCGTGTCTTAATCCCTCGACTGTCTTCATCAAAATGAGGAATGTGAGAGGTGATACGTTCTTTCGCTTGATTCTCTTCTTTTAGCGCTTCCTCCTGAGCTAACTTAATTCTGTCAAAAAGATCGGATGTAATAATCATTCTCAAATAGTGAATCCGTGTAATATCACTTCGGCCCTGACGACTTAGCGCATCTGCTACGACATTCGCTTTACCTGGATGGTAGCGAATTTCACAATCATAATCCTTTAGCAAGTCTAGCCACCTACGTTGTCTCATATTTGGATCTTTCTTATCAAGGAAATACTGAAGACTTCTATGGTCGGTGTAAATTATGAACTTCACACCATATAGATAATGCCTCCAAATCTTCAAAGCAAAGACTACGGCCGCAAATTCAAGATCATGAGTCGGATATTTCTCTTCGTGCTTCTTTAGTTGTCTTGACGCGTAAGCAATCACTTTACCCCTTTGCATAAGAACACATCCAAGACCGGAATAAGATGCATCACTATATACCACCATGTCTTCGGTTCCCTCTGGTAACACTAAGATTGGTGCTTCACACAACCTCTTTCGCAAAGTACGAAAGGCTTCTTCTTGTTTCTCACCCCACACAAAAGGAACATTCTTCTTGGTGAGTTCAGTTAACGAAGATGAAATTTTGGAGAAGTCTTGAATAAACCGACGGTAATAACCTGCGAGTCCTAGAAAGCTTCGAATTTCACCAACGTTCTTCGGCGCTTGCCAATTCATCACGACCTCAACTTTAGACGGATCAACTTTAATACCATCGGGATTAATAACATGACCAAGGAACTGAACTTCTTGCAACCAGAATTCACATTTCGAAAATTTAGCATACAACCTTTCTTTTCTCAACGTTTCCAGGATTTCTCGAAGATGCACTTCATGCTCTTCCTTACTCTTAGAATAGATAAGGATATCATCAATGAACACTATAACGAATTTATCCAACATCGGTCTACATACACGGTTCATGAGATCCATGAAAACCGCAGGCGCGTTCGTGAGACCAAAAGGCATAACCGTAAACTCGTAATGTCCATATCGGGTCCTAAAGGCCGTCTTAGGAATATCTTCCTCCCTAACCTTTAATTGGTGATAACCCGAACGGAGATCGATCTTTGAAAACCATCGAGCACCTTGAAGTTGATCAAAGAGATCATCGATTCTTGGCAATGGGTATACATTTTTCACCGTGACTTTATTCAATTCACGGTAATCAATGCACATCCGCATACTACCGTCTTTCTTTTTAACGAACAAGATCGGAGCTCCCCATGGTGAGCTACTTGGGCGAATAAAACCCTTATCAAGTAACTCTTGGAGTTGACTCATTAACTCCTTCATTTCGGACGGAGCAAGACGATAAGGAGTTTTGGCAATAGGAGTAGCACCCGGAACAAGATCAATACGGAACTCAACTTGTCTATCGGGAGGAATACCCGGCAAATCTTCCGGGAATACATCACGGAAATCATTTACAATCGGAACATCGTCGATACTTTTCTTTTCAAAATTCGTATCTACTACATGTGCCATAAAGGCTAGACAACCACGTGATAGATATTTTCTAGCTTTCATCACGGAACAAAGTTTTAACTCGCCTTTTCTTTTATCACCGTAAATCATCATTTCTTGACCATTTTGGTTCACAACTCTAACGATCTTTTGTTTGCATAGAATGGCGGCATTGTGATTGCTAAGCCAATCCATGCCAACAATAATATCAAATTCTCCGAGTATTATGGGGATTAAGTCGATCCTAAAAACATTCTCATCGATCTCTATTTCTACATCCCGATACACATTCGACACGACTACTACTTTACTATCGGCGATTTCAACTTCTATAGGTATTGGAAGCTTATCTAACGGGGTTGACAATTCTTTACTGAAGTTATAAGATACAAAGGACACGCTTGCACCAGAGTCGTACAAAACACGAGCGGGTTTAGAATTAACGAGAATTATACCTGTGACAACATCTGAACTCGACTTCGCCTCTTCGGTACTCATCTGATAAACACGAGCTGTAGGCCTTGGAACCTCAATCTTTTCTCCTTTAATCGGCTTGAACGGCTTCACTTGCTTAGGATTAGACTTAGGACATTCACTTACCTTATGTCCTTCTTCATTGCACCCGTAACATATTACCAAAGGCTTGGTGCAATCCTTGCTAATATGACCGGTATCCCCACACTTATAACATCCTTTCATCCCGGACTTACATTCTCCCACATGATTCTTACCGCACCTATTACACTTAGGAGGTAGCTTTCCCGTGTTGTCCTTTCTTGTAAAATCGAACCTGCCTCGCTTACTAAATGTTGATGGATGATCATGCTTCCTTTTTAAGTCTTTCTTCTCTTTGCTTTTCATTCTATCCAAATCCGCTTCGCGAGTACGTGCCCTACTTAGAAGATCCTCCATGTCGGCGCACTTGAACGGTGACACTATCGTACGAATTTCATCCTTGAGCATTCTTTGGAATTTGTCGACTTTAAGCCTTTCGTTGTTAAGATACTCCGGGCAATATTGTACCATGTCACAAAACTTTCCCCACAACTCATTTACCGTTTCATCCGTTTGCACTAGGGAATGGAAAGCTTCTCTTATCTTATCAATTTCTTCCACAGGAGCATACTCTTTCATGAACACTTCTTTAAATTGATCCTACGTGCACGATTCTCTCCAAGCACTACCTTTCTCGTTCGCCTTGCCTTCCCACCATACTTTAGCCCGTTCACGAAGGTAATTAGTAGCAAAGTTCACCTTATCCTCTTCTACACAACGACTTGTACGAAAAGCCCCTTCTATATCGGTAATCCATCGAGAACTCTTTAACGGATCGAGAGTCCCCGTAAATGTGGGTGGAGCACAAGCAGTGAAATCACGATAAGTAGACTTCTCTTTCACTACTCCGGGTCTAGCATTTGGATCATTCAATAACTCTCCACTCTTCTTAAGCTTTTCTATCTCCTCTTTAAACATCTTTTGCACATTCTCGGTGGTTTGTTTAACATAATAGGGCATGGTCTTCTCAATAGCCCTTCCTACCCTATCGGTCACCAAAACATCCAATTCTTTCAACTCATCTTTCGTGAAACTTTTAGGGTTAATATTTTCCGGTAGAGGTATTGTCTTGACGCTACTAGAATTCCCTTCATCATTTGAATCACTATCATCATCATTATGGCGAGAGGAGGTCGTCCTTAACACCTCCTTATTTCGGATACTCGCCATCTTTTCTACTAACTGAAATTTAACAATTCACACTATTAAACAAAATCATATACATAATCAATGCATGAATAACATATCTATCTTACACTAAACACCCTAGAGTTTATCATCCATGTATAGCCTAAATGATTCCAATCTCACATATGTATCATATTTTTATCACTACGGTGGCCAGGCGTAGTCATAGAAATACTTAACATATGTGTTCCCGAAATCACTCAAGCAATACACAAATAACAAACACCGATACTAACCGCGTCTACACAAGGCCTAAGTCTAGGAAATCCTATGGGGAAATCCTAAATCTCTTAGACCGAAGCTCTGATACCAAGTTGTAACGCCCCGTGAACACTATTACCAGAAATATTGACTATATACGCGGAAACGAATGACTGAAAACGGACTCATAAAATTTCTTCATGAAATGACTATAACATATGTCATTTAACATTTTAAACACACTTGCATGAACACCTACACAAAGACCCTTCAAAACCTTTCACACAATTTTTATAAAACAAACAGACAACCTTCTGAGACCAAGATACGCCGCATCCATTTTTTAGGGATACGCCGCATCACTGGCTGAGAGACAATGCGCCGTATCAATATAAAGTGATACGCCGTATTTTTCTAAACTCAGATACGCCGCATCTATTGAATTAGATGCGCCGCATCGACCCGCTGAGACTGGAATTACAAGAAAATGGCTTCGATGCGCCGCATTCCTACCAGAGATGCGCCGCATCACTTGATACGCCGTGTCTCAGAGGAGATGCGCCGTATCTGCCCTGCACCACAAAATTCTGGACAGACCCTACTGTCTCAAAAATGCAATGTCAACAGCCCCGGCTGGAAACCCGACCTCCCGGACTCGAAACTTGACAAAACTTTCCAGAATACTTTAGTATGTCCATAAGTTTAATTTCATGCAAAAACGTCATCCGTTTAACTACCCGAAATAGTACCTCAAAATCGGATGGGTTATGCATAATACCCGAAATGACCCATTGCACTACACAACCATCTATATTACTTCCGAATCACAAATAACTTGACCATAACCATTAACTTAACATATCAAGAATGTTTCAAGCATATATGACCCGTTAACTTCTCAAAATGGGTAGAAACGTGCTTTTACCAAACACCCTTTAATGCATACCTTTACACTACAAGTTCTAACTTGGAAACCATATGAACACAAGACCATGGACTAACAAAATGACCATATCAAAAGAAGTGTACCCACAACACAAAAGACACTTGGGGCTTCCAACTTCAATATGCTTGGTCCAAAAGAGAATGGTCTTCTACTACATAATCACACTACACCTTCGCCTTACCTTTGCTCGATTCTTCAACACCTATCAAGAAAAACATCACAACTAAACACGTAAGCGAAACGCTTAGTAAGTACATGGCATAACAAGCTAAACATCATATATAACCATAACTAGTATAACCACTAGTTAAGCTAGCGATATAGGGGCACTTACCTCGCATCGACATAGTCGACCTAAACACGATCAACCCATAAGGTTGAACCTCATCCCATAGTTAGCCCAACGACTAACTAAGCTACATCTAGAATGGATCCATACTAGCTAACGCACCCTATACCCTATCCTTCACCATTACCATGTAAACAAACATGATAAAGCTAACACATAAACCATTATCATACCAAGATATGATAAAGCTAAACAAGACATGTTATAACCAATGTACTTACCTCAATCCTTAGGCTCAATCACACTAACAATGGCTTCCCCACTTCTTACTTGCTTCCTATAACACAATCATCTCAAATTAAAGACTAATTAACTAATAAATCATGAATTTTCAACATTTGATCAATATGACCAATCACTAATCATGAACCCTAATTTTATAATTTGGGGAAATCACTTACTTGATGGAAATACAACAATTAAAGGTTCACAAAGCTTCTTTGATCACTTCACAATGGGAGATTTAGGCTTAACTAGAATCTTGCTCTTTCCCTCCTCTTTTCTCTTGTATGCCGATCTTCACCACAAGGGACAAATAATAGAAAAACCTGGACATTTCTAAAATTGTCTAGGCATATGTATATAATAATTAAACTTTGCCTAAATGGCAATCTTAGCCCTTCTAGTTCTATTCTTTCTAATATGCCCTCACATTTTATCTAGCTAACTAATAATACAAGGCTTATAATCTACAATACATATTATTTACATAACTAGTACCTTACCGGGATACGGGTGTAACAACATAGCCGGCCTAATCGCCACCTTATAAAATTTACCCTTTAGCTTTAATGGGACGTTCCTGTCACAAAGGACTCCCGACGCCGCCCTCCATCTCGCCCACCCAGCTCTAATCTGGTGGGTTACGTCCTCATCTATCCTCCCTGATTTGTGAATCATCGATCCCAGATATCTAAAGGACTCCTTGGGTGGTAGGATCCGGTCACCGATACGAATATCCATATCTTCATGGTGACCTGACCCGATCCTCCCAAAATCACATCTCATGTATTCCGTCTTCTCTCTGCTCACTCGAAGACCATTGTCCTCTAGTACCTCCCTCCAGAGCTCAAGTCTGTTGTTTAACCTTTCCGCCGATTCTGCCACCAATACAATGTCGTCAGCGAAAATCATGTTCCACGGTATATCCTCTTGGATCCCTCGCGATAACTCATCGAGAATCAGTGCGAAGAGGTAAGGGTTAATGGCCGATCCTTGGTGTAGTCCCACTTCCACAGGGAAAAACTCCGAGATACCCACTGTAGATCGTACACGGGTCTTAGCCCCCTCATACATATCTTTAATGACTCTGATGTACCTCCTTGGTGTTCTTTAATCAAATAGAGTTCTCCAAATTAACTCTCGAGGAACACTATCGTATGCCTTTTCAAGGTCAAGGAACGCCATATGCAGGTCCTTTTGTCTTTCTCTATACTTCTCCATGAGACTTCTGAGAAGGTGGATAGCCTCAATCGATGACCTCCCTGGCATAAAACCAAATTGGTTCTCCGACACCCTCGTCTCCCTTCTCAATCTTCTCTCAATGATTCTCTCCCAAAGCTTCATGGTATGGCTAAGAAGCTTGATGCCCCTATAGTTGCTACACACTTGCACATCCCCCTTGTTCTTGTAGATGGGGATGACTTCGCTGAGTCTCCATTCTTCTGGCATCTTATTACCGGATAAGATCTTGTTGAAAAGGCAAGTCAACCATCCTACCCCCTCATCACCTAGACACCTCCAGGCTTTAATGGGGATTTGGTCCGGCCCTACTGCTTTGTTTCTCCCCATCTTTTGAATTGCCGCCTTCACTTCTGGACGACTAATCCTCGAATAGTAGCACTCTAGCCGTTGGCTAGGGTTCTCCCCTTCTCCTCTATCTTTCGTATACCCTCCGTTGAAAAGAGAGGAAAAATATACTCTCCCCATCTTTTCCTAATATCCTCTTCGCTCACAATGGTTCGTCCTCCTTCATCTTTGATATATTTTATGTCACCTAAGTCCCTCCTTCTTCTCTCTCGGGCTTTAGCAATCCTGAATATATCGTTTGCTCCCTCCTTGGAGTCCAATTTCTTATACAAATCTTCGTACGCTTTGTCCTTCGCCTTAGCTACTGCCTTTTTCGCTTCTCTTTTAGCTACTTTATACCTCTCTTCTGCGGCGGTAATATCAGGCTGGTGTCCCTCTCGGCATGAGAGGAGCTCTTTGAACCTAGCTTGTTTCGCTGCAACTTTGGATTGCACTTCCTCACATACCCACCACGACTCCCTGCTGCTGGGCCGCTTGGTTCTCGTCACCCCGCTAGCCACACCAAGGGACTCCTTTGCAGCGTCTTTAATTATGCCGGCAAGAGTGTTCCACATCTGGTCCGCGTCTCTAGCAGTCAATTCCTCCGACCTGATAGAAAGTCCCTCTAAACGACTCTAGCAGTCAATTCCATATATATATATATATATATATATATATATATATATATATATATATATATATATATATATATATATATATATATATATATATACAATTACAAAATATCTTTTTATTGGTTTGAATTTTATTATGTCATTTGATCTATCTATATATAGGAGTTTACGTTTAGATAGAACGATGGATGGTGTTGTTGATATTCTTATTCAAGATTTGTCGATACCGAACACGGTTGAGTCGCCGAACATAGTTTCTCTTTCTTTTCTTAAATAATGGTTAAAGGATATTTTGTAATTGTAAAAAAAAAAAAAAAAAGTATAATCTTCATTTTATATATCAATTATAATTATTAAACATTTTTTTCTATTAAATATATTTAAAATAATCGTTTTGATATATTTGACAATTTTAAGACTTTGGAATGATATATATGCAATTATGAGCTTTGGTTGGATATATATGCAATTATTAGTCTTTGGAGGGATATATATGCAATTCCCTGGCACATAGCTTTATCATGCAACTACAACTATCAACTAAAACGATTTTTGCAAAATATACAGTTAAACGTGCTTCACTGTAAGTAAATCGTCTTTTATAACAAGAATCGGAATGCGCTTACGCTACTTATACTCTTAGCTGGCCTTTGGTATGCAAATGTGATTGAGATCGCTATGCGATTGAAAGAAGATAAGTAGAAAACAAATACAAATGGCTATGAAAATTCGAAATGTAACCTTCGACATCTCCAAATTGTATACCTGGCTAGCTAGTACTATTTGTGAAAAACGTGTCTCAAAAAAGATTCTGTACAGATTAGACACAAAAAAATAACAACCTAACATTTTATTTAACGTTACTATCTTTTTTTTTTTTTGGAAGGCGACTTTCAATTTTTGGTTTAGAGAGTCGTACCCGCCACAAAGGCAGGCCCTCATCCACCACATACCCAGACTATGTTGTCTTAACCGGGCCTACGCTGGTGTAGTGGGGATTTAACGGCTTCCACCCGGAAACCGTACTGCCTCCACACGAGAATACTCGCTGGAGTAACAGCCGGATGAAAACCGGGGCCGGCTCGGATTCGAGTCTCCGCAACTAATGGCTCAAAGACTCTCCTCTTCATTACCTGATAACAACAGAGCATGTGGCCCGCCCCCATGTGAGAACTTCCCGGTTGGTCACCCAACCGGTAGTGCTCTCACAGGGGACTCACTTAACCCATTAAGCCACCACCACTAGACCACATGCTTGTTGTTTAACGTTACTATCTTTAGCTTTCAGGTTTTTGATAAACACATTCTTTAGGTGAAGGTTTATTTGATACCACTAAAACGCAATTTGTTCATTTGACAGCGAATTTATAATTATTTGTTCAGTCATAGTCGTATATGAATTAGACAGGGTGTAATAGGCCAACTTAGAACGCGTTGTTGTCCATTCTAGCCCACGATGCGTCTTACGAGGAAAAAAAGAGAAGATGGTCTTGTGAACGACCGACTTATGAAGTTGGTTGTGTGTGTGAGTTGAGATGTTGGTTTTTGTGGGTGTATATTTACCTATAAGTAGGATATGTTTGGGTAGTGATATTGTTGGTCTTATTACACGTGTTTTGTGATTAAGTGAGAAGTGATGTGGCGCTGAGTTGTTGTCGATGATGTTGGTCGTTACTACACCTAACCTTACATCTCACAAGGTACGTACGCCCGTTAATCAATATCCAGGCCTTCTACAACGAAAATAATAAAAACTGTAACAATACAGGAAGAGCAACAACCAAAACATGCCGCGTCTTAGCGTAGAAAGTTACATGAACCAGTATAAAGTTACAAAGGCATATGTCCACAGCTTTTTTGACAAGCAGATTAAAGATGCATGGAAAGATATAACCCAAGAGTCCCTCGGGTATAAAGATGTTCCAATGCGTATCAAAATTGTGTGATCAAACTTGACCCGGGTGACGGATGTTCTTTACAAGCATAAAGACAGTTTCACGCATGTGGGAGAAGTGATAGATTATATCGAATCATAGCAAATATTTTATATAAAAATGAAATTGATAACGCATACTCAGCTTTATATTCCTAAATCAACCTTTAAGTATTCAAGCGAACTTGTATACACAAAAGTGTCTCGTTAAACAATACATACTAATGAGTTCATTATGCTCCTTGCGGAAAAAGAAACAAAATCAATAACCTTGCATACCTAATACAAAGAATTAACTTTGTTATTAACTAAGCATCTCTTAATTAGTACCGGTCATTGCCAGCATCATTGAAGTTACGGTTGTAACCACCACCACCACCACCACCGCCTCCAAATCCACCTTGACGAGGAGGACGCTCAGTAGCAAGACTAACACGAATGCTTCGACCATTTAGCTCCTAAACAATAACGAAAGCAATTAGATTAGAAGTTAGCCTTGATACTAAAAGACAACAGGTGTGCAGTTAAAAAAAGATGCCAACTGATATAATTTTCTAACCTGTCCATCCATGGCTTTCATGGCCTCGTTAGCTGATTCACCGCTGTCGTAGTTGACGAAACCAAATCCCCTGGACCTCCCTGACTCTCTGTCAGTAATGACTCTTGCTGAATCATCAAAAAAAAAACAAACAAAAATCCAACATGTCAAGAAACGGTATTATGTGAATCCTATTATCAGTGTAACGTTACAAATTGTAAGTCAGCAATCTAGGTGCGAGTCTTTTTACATCCATATGACCACAAATAATTCAAAGTTTTGAACATAAAGCACATCATCAATGTAGAGATTAATCATTGACAAATCATGTAGTATAGTACTTTCGGGTCGGAATTATACATACTAACAAAGATCCATACCACAATATTGAAAATCCAAAATTAGACATGCCCACATGTTTAAAATTTGCACACATTCTCACCTTCAGTGACATCCCCAAATGAAGAAAATGCTTCCTTCAAGCTGTGATCGTCAGTCTGGTACGAAAGACCTGAAACAATCGTAATTGAATGAATTTCAGAATCACATGAATGGACGAAAGTCAGGTACTATCGGTCATATGTATAGTCTATAGCATTAGAACATACCACCAACAAAAAGCTTTGAAGACATGCATCGAATAGCATTGAACATCGATGGTTGCCCATTTGACACAACAGTCTGAGATACATTTTGCCTCATGAGACTTCCGATTTTGTTGTAGAACGCCATTTTAACTGTTCAAAATCAAAAAACTGCACATTAGTTTTAGCTCATTAACATAACACATGAAAACCACACATCATTACCAGTTAACACCTCCTAAAATATTATTATCGTACTCTCAACACTAAACATCCATTTTCACTATTTCAGACCCCTGAGTCACACTTGGCCAACCTTTTTTGCTTAATCGACATTAACATTTCCACATATTAAACTTCATTTTCACCATGATCGACAATAAGACGTGCTCAACAACCAATTTCACTATTATCGTCATTCAAATCACACCAACAGCTTTTGGCTATTACCATCACGACAACACTAACATCATTACACTTCTCAGCTACTAACATTGAGATCCATCTAGCACGTATACAAAGCAACAACTTTCGCTCTTACAACACTCAAATCACACTACCATTTATATGAACACCTCATAAACTTCATTTACTGTTACCGACACTAGACATTTCGCCAAACAGCCATTTTCGCCATTATTGACACCAACAATCAACATTTTCACCATTAACGACACTAGCATCACAAGAAACCACACATCATTACATTTCTCACCTTTTAATCCGCTTAAACATAACGTAAACATTCAAAATAAATTACCATCAAATTTTTTTGCTTATCAACTTGAGCTTATGGCTCATTTATATTCATAAGCTAAGGAGGTGTTTCATGTTTGTTTAAGGTTTATATGTCGGCTTATGGGCTTATTTGATTTCGGCTTATATTTCATAAGCCCCAATTTTCCGGCTTATTTTGAGACTTATGGGCTTATACAAGCTTGTTAGATATAAGCTGCCTATATAAGCCAATAAGTCCTCATAATAAGCCATAAAATTAAGGCTTATGAAATATATGCCGAAATCAAATAAGCCCATTTTGTTTCAAAATAAACTTATATAAACTTATTATGACACAATAAACTTATATAAGCCGAAAAGTTTCAAAATAAGGCACAAAAAGTGAGGTTATGAAACATAAGCCGAAAGCCAAATAAGCCATAAGCCAGTTAATAAGCCAAAACAAACCCCCCTAAAAAAATGAGCTTATCAACTTTAAAACAAAAACAACAACATTCAAATCACAACTACACATACTTAGTATTTCACATTCTCGATATAATCACACGTCATTACATTTCTCACCTATCTAAACATAAACAACAACAACATATATTTAGTTTGATATGAAAATGAAGAATGAATTAATGATATGAAATAAGGTATACCTTTTAGGGTTCTAAAGAGAGCGGCTAGGGTTTATGAGATATTTTGCTGAAAACATATCTATGCTTGTTTTTATAGTCAAAAAAGGTAGGTGCTAGATGAGTGTGTTTGGGCTTTATCTTTAGCTTTCAGCCGCTATGTTTTTTGTTTGAGTAAATTGCAAAAATAGTCCTTGTGGTTTGGCCAAATTACACGTTTCGTCCTTGTGGTTCATTAAGTGCAAAGATCGTCCTTATTTTGCACTGTTACGTGCATTTTTGGTCCTCTATTGTTGCAAAAATCGTCCTTGTGGTTTGCCAAATTTGACTGTTGAAGGACCAAAAGTGCACGTAACAGTGCAAAATAAGGACGATCTTTGCACTTAATAAACCACAAGGACGAAACGTGCAATTTGGCGAAACCACAAGGACGATTTTTGCAATTTACTTTTTTTTTAAACTTTTGTACCATGTGCTATACAAGTTGTATCTCACTATTTTCTTTTCAACTTGGTGATGCAAAATGACTCGACTTTGAGAACCTAGAGCTCGAGTTGAAAAACGAGCTACAAGGTTTAGGTTTTAATGAACTTAGGATGGGTTTGATTTATTGAATGAGAATAAAGGAACGGATTTCATTTCTAATGAATTGTTTGGTTAACGGATTTTATTTTAAGATATGTGTATGAAACCTATACAATAAGCAAATCTCATACTCACCAAGAATGATGAGTTTACAAACTCATAGTGATTCTCATACTCATAGTGATTTCTGTTAACAAACCAAACGCCGCCTTAATTGAGATAGTTGTTTAAAAATATATCTTATTTAACATTTACTTGAGTTGTATGTACTATCGTTAGGATCAGATTAATTAATAACTGATTTTTTTAATTTTCATTAATTTGTATATTGATTTTCTAATATACGTAGTTTGATTCCCACAAATACTTAATTTGATACCTGAAAATATGTTAATCAATACACAGAATAATTGAAATTTAAAAAATTAGTTATTAAATAATCTTATCAAAACGATGGTACATACAACTCAAAAAGGTATCAAGTAAAATACACTTTTCGGTCAATTAGCCCAACTTAATTTGAGTTTTATTAAAGTGGTGATATCAAGAACATGTTTAATGGTATTTTTACCATACAAGACCAAGTAGTTGAAATGATAGTGATTTGATTACCAAATACGATGGTTATATACAAATTTGTGTTTTTCGGGTCAAGTTTGAGCCAATTTTATGTATCGTCAAGCTCGGAGGTATTTCCCTCACTTGGTTGAGGTTGCACAGCGGACGGATCCAAATGTCGGGTCGGTTCGGGTCAGTCCAATTAACCATGTGCATTTTTCAACAACTTATGAACATATAAATGTTGTTATTTGATTCATGGTAAAAGTAAGTTATATAAAAGCAACACTTAAAACTTTAAGGGGTTGTTTGGTTTAAGGGTTTTGGCCAAAAAGTTTGGGATTAAAATGAAATTCATCGTTTGGTTCGTTTGTGTAGGATTTGAAATTGCGAGTGAGTGATAAAAATAAGAGGATCTAGAAAAACCCTTTATGCAACCTTACTTTACTGCCTTGATTTCTGACAAGACCCACTCTTTCCTTCTATTTTTAATTTTGTATGTGTAAATGTCACTTTCAAAGTTTCACATGCATATTTACATCCAAAAAGTATAGTTTAATATACTTTTCCGGTGAGGCCATTGACAATATATTTATTTTTAATATTAAAATAATAATAAAATTTAACCATAACTTATATCCCATTATACAAAACAAAAAACTTTTATTCTTTCAACCCAAGCTCAAATCCTAATACTAATTCAAATCCAAATCATAATACTAAACCCATCTACAAACCAAACGGCCCCTAAATTGTCATTCGCATGGATGGTTAACATAATGCCCCTTTCATCCGGCCCACTGTTAGCCCATAATTTCTTAACCTTCCTTAGCCCGTTTACTCACGTGCTATTTATCATGCTGAATAAGCCCAAATTCTTAAGCCATTGACTAAATTCTTTGATTGCATATGTATGTTAACATGAAAAAATGTCGTTCAACAATGGTAAACCAATTTTATTAGCTTTCATGTTTGAACAAGATCATATATTAAAGGATGGGTTTGAAAGTTGTGTTAAAACACTACAAGAATTCAAGCAAATAGCCACGGACAATATTTGTGGGTAAAAGTCATATTTTCGTGGGTAACTGGGTAATACCCATGGACTACCCATGATTATATGAACATGGGTAAAACCTCCGAGTCTAATTGTATGCCCACGTCATTTACACTCTGTGGGTAAATTTACCCACATCATTTTAGGTGGGCGATTGAGGTACGTTCTTGGGTGAAGTTTTATGGGGTTTCTTTAACTCACCACGAGAATAACCATAGATATACATGTGTTGGTAATTTGTGTGTAACATTGCCCACAATGTTATTTTGTGTGTAAAAGTCGACAAATAATATGCATGTAACTTTCCCACAATAATACGTGGGTAAACTTTCCCACCTATTTCTCGTGTGTAAGAACCATGAGTAATAATGACCTACTTTTTAGTAATATTTCGTGAGTAAATTCGTGACAAAATTAACAACGGTTTTATGGGTAAACCATCACTACAACAAAACTGGGCTAATGTAAAGCAATTCATACAAATCTCTATACAAATAGAATTCAAAACATAAAAACCCAACATGATCAATTCAGTTACCATATCATCCAAATACAATCTATTGAGTGACTAATCTATCACTTACTCCAATAATAAGGTACTAGCAGAACATAGCTAACACTCGGATGTTTTTGTAGCGATATGTTGCATCAACAACGTATGTAGAAGTAGTTCTATGTGTTACTCATTGAAGTGTATTCTCCAGCTTGCAGTCCATCAGAGAGGTTTCCTTATTTAGTAAGGTGCTTATACACAAGTTTGCACATTTAGTCTTTGCTCAAAACCACTTGTTTTTCCATACACTGCATATTATATAAGCAATCAGTTTTACTAATGAAATAACTAAAAATCTGCTATGTTAAAATAGCTACACAACCATTAATCAACATTAAATAGATTAGTAAAGGCATAAAGTATTAAAGTATCATGATGACTTGCCTTACTGGTGATGAAGATCTTGGAAGAAAAAAAAAAGAGAAGTACAACATCAATATGATAATTGATGATGTACCCTCCGAACGGGTCGAAGGACTCCCCTTCTAGCCTGTAGAAAGCCCTCCCTTCGGAGGCCCAGGTTAATCTCTTAACACGTTTCATTGGCGTAAAACCATTTGTCTACGAAATGGTTACCATGTGGGAACCCGCCAATCGAAGCCTTAAGCCCTTCGGGGTATCCCTCTCGAAGGGACTACAACGGAGAACCCTCTTGACCTGGTCATACCCACGTCTCCTCTTCCTTTAGGCCTTCCCGCCAAAATAGAGATCGTGGGCTACAAAGCCCTAGCGGTTACCACAAAATCATGGGACGCCCCCATGATCTCCGAACAAAGTGCAACCGCCCACTAAGTCCTATTTCTCTCCTATAAATAGCTTAGTCGGGCCAAGACGATGTAAGTTAACTTCACTTTCTTAATTTACGACCTACTTATCATATCACATATACTTACTCGCACGCCGGAGGTGGTTCGCAGGGTCCAACCCCTGCGCAATCACTTAACGTAGTGTCTTGGTATTTCTTATTGTAGGTTAAGAACAAGCTTGGCGCAATCCCAACACCCCATAAATCCTTTGATCATCATCAAAGGCCTGGTCGTGCAATTATTTGTACAATCAGTGGCGCCATCCGTGGGACCGCTACAATTGGTCTCGTTATTTCCAAGCTTATAACCAACCAACTACTTTCACTATTATTCCGGCATGGATCAAGGGAGAGAAGATACTCCCCCACCGGGTTTCTCGACCTTGGCGCCAATACCAGTCAATGACTCTAACAACCTTCCCCCAATAACCGCCTCCACGTTCACAACACGTTCTCACCCAGAAACAACACCCAACCCTCATGCTTCGACATCAGCCAATCCGGAGCCCATTATTAGCCCAACCTTTGTCGAAGCCAACCACGAAGTGTTGGAATCCCTCCTAAGGGCTCGTAAGAGGCAAGTCAGGAATGCTGAGATGCGAAGGGAGTTGGAATACTCAAGTGATGAGTATGATGAAGAAATGGAGATGGAACCTAGGCCTCCGACCCAAGGAGCAACTCTATCGGCCTTAAGGATTGGGTCTCCAGTCAGTCGAAGGCTAAGTAGAAGGTCCGTTGGTTTCGAAGGAGTCCCCGAGAGGGCTCCGACAAGGAGAGAAGGGGCGGTTACCGAAGGCTCTAACGGTAGGAGCCAACGAAGGGAAGAAGTGGGGGTGACTTTGCCTCCATTGCTAGCAGCTCATCTTGGAAGGACTGAATCTGGGGTTCCGTTGCAGCCTTCTCACGCATCAGGCGTAGAAGGCAATCCGCCTATAATTAATATGGGAGGAAATCTTCCTCCCAATGGTATGTACCCCTCATTCCAAACTCAATCTTATCCTCAAAATTTATATCCTCCAGTAAATGGACAGCCTAATAACCCAAGCCTCCCTCAAACTTATGGGAGCATACCCTTCGGGCATCCTATGGCGTACCCTCCGTATGCCATGGGAAACGGTTACCCGTTTGCCATAAATACACCTTATCTGTCCTACCCAAATCAAACTACTATGGGAATGGCCCAAAGCAACAATCCCTATAATACTGTTCCCATGTATGCACCACCTTACAATTGTCTATACTCAGACCCTATGGGTTCAGCTACACCCTTCGTGTAACACCCTATAATTTGTTTAGTGGCAGCGGAAAAGTAATTAGGGTGTTACGGTGAGGATCGAGTTAAAATTTCAGAAAACGGCCCAGAATAGGTGTTTTGAAAGTTATATGTCATTCAAAATAATATTTTTGGTATAAAGGTGAAATATCTGATTTTGAAAATCACAAAAGTGTGGTAATTTAGAAAGAATGACATATTTGATTTTTACACCATTTTATTTATCAGAGTATAAGATGCCCGCTCCGTGTCTTGTCCTGCTCTGTTAATTACCTGAGATAAACATGCTTAAAACGTCAACACAATGGGTGGTGAGTTCGTGGAGTTTAACAGAAAATAACTTTCTTTCAATGAATTTAAGAGATGTACAGTGATAGTTGAAATAAATACTAGTACATCCTGAAGTAAATAGTATGTTGCGTTGGGTAAAAATCCACCGGTAAATCATGTATGAACTCAAGTGATCATAAGTTTCAAGTTTTAAATGAAAATAAGCTACGTTGATATACGCTCGAAATGAAGTAATGGGTCAACTTTTAAAAGTAACGATATACCAAGCAATTTGGGCTGTCTTTATTAGAAGTCACAACTAAGTCACATATGATAACAATTAAGTTCCAAATACGGGATCCATGATCCTAGCACATAGTGAAAATAATAATCTAGTGTCTGAAATCTATCAGTGTGGAGTGGTGTTTAACTAAATACAGCTGTATCCTAATATATATGAAACATTCATATATTCATAAAGTTATATTGCCCTAAGCCTCATGACACGCAAAACGTTAACAGTGTACCGTAAAACGGAGGTGTTCATCAAATTAATGATGAAGGTTTTGCCCTCATGTAATAGGTGATTTGCCAATTCCTATTTTTCTCAAATATAGTGGATCACGACTAAATACGACTAACCATATAGGCATTACGTCCAAGTATTTAGTGGGATAGGTTGTCAGCCTCTAACAGGTTTCGACGCTGTTCACTATACTCGCGCTCACCGCAGTGATTAATGGCTCATGATCGAGGGACTTTATGGCAATAAAGTAAACTTAGGCAATATAGGTTTCAGGGTTCATGAAATATGCGTATTTTATTCTTGGCAATTATTTCTATTGAAATGCAGAAATATCATAGTGAAGTTAACTGTACATTCAGTCGTTATATGAATGCATATAATGAGTCTCAATATCATGTTACAACAAGTAGCTTGTTATCTTTCAAACACAGTGTTTCAGCTAGCAAACAATTTGCAAGTATAACGAGCATATATTCTTTCCAAATGGTGATTCAAAACATGTAAAGCATAGTTGATGATTTTGAGTAAATCATGAGAGTTTTCAAAGTATAATAGTAAGCTTAAAACAGTTAAAGCATGTATCTCCCCCAAAAGAGTTATTAAAAACAAGTATTAAAAGAGTAGGGGCCACGACTCACCTGGAGCGTATCTGACAAGATAGAATTATAAGATCTATGGAAACGATCACGGAAACGTCTTCGATACGAAACCTGAATATGAGGGAAGTCTAAGATTTCTGACTTACTACTAACAGTGAGTGTGAAAGTGAGAAATCGTATAACGATTTGATGATATGAGTGTGATATGCTTAAAATGCCTCAAGTAAAGAAATAATATTATATGCTATTATCTTGATTCTTATATTAATCGACCCAAAATATTACCTCCTCAAAATATGCTGAAATAATATGCAAAGTGAAGTAGTTAGATTTCTAATAACGAAACTTAAATAATGCATAACTAAAATGCAAAATGCATATGAAGTGATGGGTGAAAAATGGAAAATAAAATAAGAATGTCAAGTAGAATCAGTTGGTCCTTGTTCTTTCCGGATATTATACTTTTTACCCTAAATGTGATTGCGTTACACCGTTAGTCCTTCGTTCAGTCCATAGTCCATAAATAGTCCAAAAATTGTCCAAGAATACAAATAAGGCTTGGAGTTCAATAATATGTCAATTTAAGTCCTCTATAAACTGTTTTCACAGCTTCAGTCCACCAGTTTCATAGTTTGGCAGTTTTAGTCCTTTAACGTGGAAACGCGTTACATGTTTAGTCCTTTTTAAATAAAAATAACGGGAAAAATATTCGGAAAATTTTTATAACTTTATTAAGTTCATTTTAACTTGTTTCAATTGCTTATTTCAGTAAAGAGCTTATTTTTGTATTAATGGGCCAGTTAACGAGTCAACTTAAGGCCCGTTAAGAATTTTAGAGGCGAGGACGTGTAAACTGTTTTGGGCCTGGAATTGGGCTATTTTTACGAGTCTGAAAATGTATCACATGGGCCTAGTGGGCTGGTCTAACGCCATTTCTTGTTGGGCTTTTGTTTAGCCCATTTCGGAAATAATAAAATTTAAGTTTTCTGAAAATGTGAAATAGATACTAACGAGGGTCGATCAAAAGGGTGTATTTTGAGCGTGTTAGTGAGCTTATGAGGTTGAACTTAAAACATGAAAAGTGTAGTTTCCTAGGCCCTTATTCGAGCTGAGCAAAAATATGTATACGTTACTTTCACGAATTCGAAGTAAACAGACCATTAGTTGGACTGGTCGCAAGTTTTAAAAGCTGAAAACCTCTATATAATTCTAAGTGTTTTATATTCCGTCGAGTAGCATTTAAAATGGTTCGTTTAGAGTGTCGAGATGAGCTTGTGAGTAAAATCTTAAATTACGAAACTTATAGTTTGTCAGGTGGTCTATTGGACGGTGTTAAAACATTAGTGTGTAGTTAGTACGAAATCATAATTAAATGGTGTGATCTTAGGCTGGTCAGACGAGTTGTTGTACGCACCAACACTTAGTTTATTTTTAGTGTTTTTCCCAATGTTGCAAAAATCGTGAATCGGTACTAAGGCGGTCCGGGGCCGATTAGCGATTTTTTACCGATTAATCGGCCGATTTTCTTGACTCGGCCGATTACCTTGGAATTCTCTCCAAGTTCCAGGGCCGATTACCTTGGAATCGCCGATTAATCGGCCGATTCGGCCGATTTTTGCAACACTGGTTTTTCCAGTCAAGTCTTAACGTGTGGGGTTTAAAGATTATGTGAGGTTTGAATGATGCATGCATGGATTTTTAACGTGAGTGTGGAGGGGGATATGGCTATTTTATGTATACAAAACATTTAGAATATATATAGCGTTTCCCGGTTTACATTGTACGTTTAATATAAGGTGCGTATACGTTCAAATGATGTATGACTGATATGTTTAACTTGAGAGTGATGTGTGAGATGGCTGTCTAGCCTTCCTCAGTGGAGGCTCGCCACCCTTTTGGGTGGTTTACTTAAAATGACGAATGCAACTAAATATATAACTATATAGATGTTCGAATGAAGTTAACAAGGAAATGTAATGCATGAAATCTTAACGTCAAGTGATCCTGTGTTGTTCTATATATGTGGTAAGCATTTTCATGACACTCATGGTCACGTTTTAACGTGGTGATGTTTAAATGAGATGTGATGTGTTTCGAGTAAGTGCATGACATGTATGAACGAGTGGTTTAATCGTGCAAGAAACATAGAAAAGAGAATCATACCACACCTTAGAAGGTGGTGAAGATGCTGTGTGGTTCGAACGTAGCACAAGAGTGAGATAGTGAGCTTGTAGGTACACGAATACGTTTTAACGTGTCTTCTGCTTTGATCGGTTGCCTCAAAACATTTATGGGTCTTTAGTGTGTTTGGTGAGAGTGAAATAGGTGGGATATGAGCAGAGCAAAGTGGTTAGCAATGGTAGAATATATAGAAGTAGAACTATACTCGTTACTTGACCATTTTATCCTCAAATTCAATTATTGAAGGCTACTGTAGAGGAGAGTACACCTAAGTGAGTTTACTGACAGAATGAGATATTGGATAGATATGAAAATGTGGGAAATTCTTATCTTTTGTTTTTGTGCTATAGTTGTGTTCGGTTTGTATTTTAAATGAGTGCCAAGTGAGTTTAGCGAGTCACAATTATCTACTGCTGTTCTAAATGTCTATTTACCATCATGGAATGTTAGCATTATCATTTGAAATTTGTAGGAAAAATCGGGTTTCAAAATAGTTGTGTTTCGAGGGTTTTCGCCTATGCGTATGAGTAGAAATGGGACAAACACTTTGGCCCTTAATCGCTATCCAAAACTCGACATTTGTTCCTGAAAATTGGCACTCGAATAGTCTAGTGGGTCGTGAATGAGATGGTGAAAAAATATGGGTAAGTCGCGTTTAAGATTTAGGAGGACAAGGCGCGTTTTGGAGATGGCTACATGTCGAATTCACATGAAAAATGCAAAGAGTGTATGGGTTTTGTGTTGGGCCTGTAGTTCGTGTAATGTGGGCTGAGAAAATGATACAACTCATTTGGTTTTATAGTGGTTAATGAAAATGAAATGGTAATTAGTATATTGTGAAAGGAAAATGTGGTTAACGTATATGTTTATTGGTGGTAATTATAATTAGTTGAGATTCTTGTAATTTGTGAAGTATAGATTTAGTGTAAATGGAGTTTTGTGAATCATTGAGTCGTGTTGTCATTTATTATATGTCGCGAAAACATAATGTGGTAATGATAACAATAAGGGAAAAATTTAAATTTCCCCGTAAAAATGAGATTTATTAGACAATAAGTCGAGATTATCATCAATCGATGGGAATTATTACAATGGATTTTTGCGGTATCTTACACTTCGTTAGGTGGATAGAAGATTACCCATTGCCTGATGGGTTGAAAATGCCTTTGCACATTGGGACTTATGATGGGAAGGGGGATCCGGACAATTTCTTACACTTATTCGAAGGGGCTATCAAAATGCAAAAATGGGTTATGCCGGTGGCCTGTCATATGTTTACATACACCCTACGGGATTCTGCTCGTATTTGGTGGAATGGGCAAAAGCCCGGTAGCATCGTCAATCTTGATGATCTTAAGGCTAAGTTCTGGTCACACTTCAGTCAGCAAAAGAAGTTCACAAGGACTCATTTAACGGTGCACAACATCAAACAAAAGGAAAACGAAAGCACAAGGGCCTTCGTTACTAGGTACACCGATGAGACTTTGCAGATTTTGGGTCTTCATGAAGATCAGCGCATTTCGGGTTTCGTACATGGTCTTCGAAATCGGAGTTTGGTGGAATTCTTGTCCACTGACCTTCCGACAACTTACAAAGGGTTAATGGAAAAGCCGTATACTTGGATCGAAGCGAAAGAGGTATCCACTAATGGGGCTCCGATAGACAGAGACAGCAACAACAAGTTTTCGAAGCATTCTTCGTGGGAAGGGTCAAAGAACAAGAACAAGAACAGAGACAGGTTTTCTCCGTACAACAAAGGCCCCAACCACGGTTTGTTAAGTAGTCTAACCAAGTCTCCAAAGGAAATACTTGCTATGGAGAGGGCTACTAAGGCTTTCGAAGCTCCCCCTCGTATGACAAGTAAGGGCAAAAATAGGGATACCAACAAGTATTGTCACTTTCACGAAGATTATGGTCATGATACGAACTGTTGTAGGGAGTTAAAGAAACAGATAGAAGAAGCTGTGAAGTCCGGGCAATTTGCACACTTGGTGAAAGGTATAAAGAAGGGAAAGGAAAAGATGACCGACACTCAATTGGCTAAAGATACTACTCCTCTCGAAGCCCCAATACTCATGGTTCGTTGGGGCGAAACCAGCTTGAAAGGAAGGTAACGGAGCAGGAGGGTAATGCACTAGGGGAGGTAACTTTTTCTCCTCTTGCGGGCCAAGTCCCTTCAAATGATCCGGTAGTCATCAAAGTCCTCATCTCCAACCGAGAAGTGAATAGAGCCTATATGGACTGTGGAAGCTCCTGCGAAATCATTTATGAGCATTGTTTTCTTAAGCTCAAGCCTTCGATCAGGTCGCAGCGGGTTGATTCGAAGATACCTTTGGTAGGATTTTCTGGTGAGCATTCGTGGCCTCTGGGAGAAGTTCCGTTGGAAATAACAATTGGAGAAGGCAAGCTCACAAGGACAGAAACTCTCATGTTCGCTATCGTAAGGTCCAACTCTCCTTACAACTTGCTGATAGGAAGGACCGCCATGCAAAAGATGGGTATCGTAGTCTCCACTATACATGCAGCGGTAAAGTTCCATACGCCTTATGGGATAGGAATCGTGTTCTCCAGTTACAGTCAAGGACAAATGGGAGACGGTGGCAAAAAGATTAGGGAAAGTCCGGAGGATCCTCCGAAGGCTATTCTAAGTTGTACGGATGCCGAAGAGCGTATTCTGATAAATGAGCTCTATCCAGAGCAAACGGTGGTAATCGGAAAGCAACTCCCTGCTAACTTTAAAGCATACCTGGAGAAGCTACTCAAAGCCAACAAAGATGTGTTTGCATGGACATATTCAGATATGACAGGAGTTCCAAGGACTCTTATGATTGAATGTAAGCCCTTCGGCACAGAACATAAGCTTAACGAGTTCAAGAACATTGAGCCAATTAAGCAGAAGCGACGAAGCCTGGCACCAGAAAGAAATGCAGCTGCTTGCAAAGAGGTGGATGAGCTTGTGCGAGCAGGAATTCTCAGGGAAGTGAAATACCAAACTTGGGTTGCCAACCCAGTCATGGTAAAGAAAAGTGACGGAGGGTGGCGTATGTGCGTTGACTTCACCGACATCAATAAAGCTTGCCCGAAGGACTGCTACCCTCTACCAGAAATCGATTGGAAGGTCGAATCTCTCTCAGGGTTCCGTCTGAAATGTTTTCTGGACGCCTACAAAGGGTATCACCAAATACAAATGGCGGAGGAAGATGAAGAAAAGACAGCCGTCTACACAGGAAAAGGGTGTCTATTGCTACAAGAAAATGCCCTTCGGTCTGAAGAACGCAGGGGCAACTTAACAACGGCTAGTAGATAAAGCCTTCCACAAGCAAATTGGGAGGAACTTGGAAGCCTACGTTGATGACATGGTAATAAAAAGCAGAACTGAAGAGGACCTCCTCTTCGACATCCAAGAGACCTTCGATCAATTACGGGCAATCAACATGAAGCTTAACCCTAAGAAGTGTTCCTTTGTGTTGAATCTAACACACCTGCTAGATCTTTGAGCCTTAGTGGATCGGTAGGATGCCTATGTAATCACAAGCACACTACAAGAGAATCTCTGAATATGAATGAGAAAAGAAAAGAACTAAGACTATGATCCTCTATGGATCGTATAATAAACTAAAGAATATTATTATTGATGATTGTTAAGTTTTCAAGAGATGTCAAACTCATAGACGGGGTGTTTCTTTTATAATGATAAGAAACCCTAACCCTAACCCGTCATACAAGAAAACGTGTAAAGAGATAAACATGATCTCTTCTAAAAATAAACATACTAAACATACGGGATAACAACTAACAATACCCGCAGTAACAACTAATATCAGCAGAAACAAGATAGAACTATCAGCAGCAATGAGCTTCAGCAGGAACCACAACTATCGGCATGAACCAACTTTCACTATCGGCAGCAACAAGAAATATCTTATTTCCGAAATTCCCAGCAATCCTCCTCTAATCTTGAGGAAATAGCTTATTTCCGACAAGATTCCCTAAGCGTTCACTCTACTCTGAAAGTACTTTGAAGTTCATAGGGAGAGGATTAGACCAGCAGCAGCATCAGTAAGTAACCAGCAGCAACACTTGAAACTTCCAGCAGCAACTTCGATAGTTCAGCAGCAATAGGAAATGATCTTCAAAAGAAAATTTAAGCTGGTCACCATGTCATTCTGGATCTTGACTGCTACTATGACAATATGTACAGCAAATCACTTAAGTTTCAGACTATTCTCATCACATCCAGGTGTGTAAACTCCTGTGAGAGGTGAATCATTGAAAATTAATGGATTTGATGTCTCTTTACCAATAGCCATCACTACTGGAGTAGCCAATGTTTAGGTGTGTAAGACCATGGTACATTGATAACCATCTGATTTTGAGTAAACCAACAACTTTAAACGGATTTGAGTTGTCTTTACCTGTAGCCGTTTGCTCAGGACTAGCCAATTCTTGGTTTCAACTGAACCTTGGTGAATTGAATACCAAATATGGATACCAAATGTCTTTACCACAAACCATACTTTTGTGGACTAGCCAATTCTTTGGATCCCATAAAGGGTTACATCCATGGTGAATTGAGAACCATTTCAACTCTCAAGAATGAACCATGGGTGAGTTGAAGTACCCTATAGCTTTGAGCAAGCTATTACAGCTATCAACGGATTTGATTATCACACCAGAGCCGTACCCTCATGGTGAGTCAACTCTTTCTTGTCTATGAGACATGGTGAGTTGAATACCATTTGTTGTGTAGGTGTAAACACCAACACTGTACCTGCAAGGTGTTGCTCAAAACCAACTTATTAGCACACAATATACAAGAATTTATTTTTTATTTATTTATTTATTTATTTATTTATTTTTTATTTTTATTTTTATTTTTTATTTTTTTTGAACTAAAGAACCAAGAAACAAACCAAAAGAAAAAGAAAGAAAATAAGAAAAGATAAGAAAGAAAGATATACAACAACAAGAAGCCTCATCAAGTAGAAGAACCTTTAGCAGCTGCAAGTTGATCTCTGATGAATTTGACCAACTGTTCAGCTTTGGTTAAATCATTTCCAATAGTATGTTTGGGAACTCGGACCTTCTGTGTGAGCATTCTCTTTATAAGTCCCTCAGATAAAGGATAAGTGACATCCACAAACATAGACAGGATCTTGCTAGAAATGAGCTCCACTACATGAACATTGGAAGAAGGATATAACCTCCAAGAAAATACTCTCCAGGATGATTGATTACCCCACACCAATTGAGCCTTTTCTCCTTCCAATGAATTCATTAAAACTTGTAAATCTCCCCAAAGCATTAGGCCAATCCCAGTAGGAGTATGAGTTTGATAGTAATTATCCACTATCTTATAAAGATTCTCCAAATCTTTCCTCTCTACCTTATTCAAGAGCTCCCTCAGAAAGGTAAAGAATTTGACTGTCCCATCAAGGGAAAACCAAACATTGACTTCACCTTCAGGAGTAGACCTAATCTCCCAGTGAGCAATATGACCCCAAGAATGAATGGAATCACCTTCTGAATCACTGTCTGAGTCAACCCTAACCAATTCTTGATCATCCACTTCAGAAATATCCCTTGAAGGAGGGTGGTTAGAGTGACTCTTCTGCCTTGTCCTTAGACCATATTGCTGAATAGGAACTGAGGAAGATGGTTCAACCTTATCAACACGAATGGAATCAGTTTTATGAGCAGCAGGAATACCATCAGGAATAGGAACTTCTTGTGGTGCACCAGATGCATCTACAGAAGGAATTGGAGAAATGAATGTGGTATCCTGAGAACTTTCAGTAGGAATAAAGGAAGATGCACCAGTCAATGTCTCTCCAGACTTCAGTTTCTTAGTAACATCAGACTCTAAAGATGAAGACTCTCTTTTCTTGCTTTGTTGAATGTCTGTCTTGACTGAAGAATTTATCCTTGCATAGGTATCAAGGAACAACTTTTGAATTGCAGCATCAGTCCAACTTTTGAAGTAACTGAGCTTGTAGTTAGCTTGATTCTTCAGATAATCCTTCATAAAATTGACATTATCTTTGTTTGTAGGCATCTTATAACCTGACTTTTGCCTTTCACTGATCCTATGCATCAAGTCATTCCAAGTGGATGCTCTATGAGTCTTTAAGATAAATGCCTTGATTTGATCTGACTTTTCTTCCATACCCAACTCTGAATCTTGAAGAATCATAAACCCATGAGCTCGAATGATCATATCAGAGGCCAACAAGTATTCAACTTGCTCACTGAACTCTTCTGAAGTAAGATCTTCTGATCTTGTGCTATTCATAATCCCAGCTAAGTTCCTCTCATCATCAAATATTTTCCTTGCAAACTCCTCATCTTGAGCAACCTGAGCTAGTCTAGCTTGTTCAGCAGCAATTTCCTATGCACTCACCTGTCTGGCTATCTCTTCATTATTTTGCGTTGCATCAGGGGAAATGGTATCACTACCAGCAGCAATGGATGAGCTACCAGCAGAATTACCAGGAACCTTAGGATCAGAAGAAACATTACTAACCCCAGCAGGAACATCAGACACAACACCAGAGACATCAGCAGCAATGGTGGATTGAAACTTCTCAAAAGCTGATACTCTTGAGGGCTGCCTGGTCCTTGGTCTTGAGAAAGCCTGAGATTTAGAAGTTGTAGTGGGCTCAGAAGAGGTAGGTATTTCAGTGTGTGCACTATCAAGAGAAACAGAAGCCAACACATCTAGTCCATCAAATGACATATCATCCTGATCATCCTCAGACTCAGAAAGCACAACCCTTCTTTTCTTCTGTGGATGTTGAGCTTCTAAAGAGCTGATCCTTTCATTTAGCTTTTGAATAATCTCACTAAAAGTTTCTTTAGTGTCCTTGAGCTCCTTTTCCAAATTTTCCACCTTCTCACTAAAACTTCTTTTGGTCTCTTTAAGCTCTGACTCCAATGCTTCAATTTTCTGCATAGACCTATCAAGTAACTGGGACATAGAAGTGAGATCAGCAGCATCCTCAGCTCCACCATCAGGAATGCCTGAGGTGTTAGGAGCTTCATTGGATCTAGGTGGAGAAACATGAAATTCTTCCCCTGTATGGGTGTCATCACTAAAAGGCTGCCTAGTAGGACTAGGAGATGAAAGCCTTGAAACAGAAGGCATATCCATTGAGGGTGTGGGTTGGACAACAGATGGGACAACTGTGGTGGTCTGGACAATGGGCTCATCAGGGACAATATTCTCAGGTGTGGCTGGTCTAGGTGATGGTGGTAATGGGTCATCAGCAGCAACAGATGCAGATGCATCAGCAGCAACTGAAGTCCCTTCACCAGCAGCATTGGATGCACTAGCATCGGCTGCATTGGGTGATGGTGGGACACTGACATTGTCAGCAGGATCTGGGTTGTCAGCAGGATTGGCATTGTGTAACATGGCAGGTAATAATGGCAAATGTTGGCCTGCAAAATTCATCTTCATCATTGCAAACATTTTGGCAGTCATCCGATTCACTATCTTAGGGGATGGGTTATTTGTTTGAACACCTAAGATAATTTGAAGAAATCTAGGATACATTAAAAATCTGTTTTTATCATTAGAGATATTTTCAATCATCCCTTCAAAAATATATTTGGCCCAATGATGAAGCGAAAAGTGTACCGCTTTTAGGGGGTCATTTAAGCCCTAAATTATATTTATTTGATCAAATATTGCCCTAAATCATTCCTTTTGTCATTTTAGGTACTTTGGAGAAGAAATCTGGAAAAGGAAGCATTTTGGACGTTTTTGGAGCATAAAAGTGAAGAAAACGACAAAGTCTCCAAAGCTGCTGGAAAAGTACACGTGACGGCGTCAAGGATTGCTCCTGACGGCGTCACGGCTTGGCAAAAGAGGTGGATATGACAAAATACACGTGACGCGCCAGAGAGTTTTACAATGGAAATCTGACGGCGTCACCCTTTAAGGTGATCAAGGTCGTCACGGTTTAAGTTAAAGAGAGACGGCGTCAAGCACAATTTTAACGGCGTCAACCCTTGACGCGCCAGAGTGGACTTTGGAGGATTAAAGAGGGACGGCGTCAGGAAGACCATCCGGGAACCCTAGCCGCGGCGAGGTGACGGCGTCACCTCCTACAACGTGACGCCATCAGCCCCTAAACTCTATATATAGTTTTGCAATTTTTATTCATTGTGTGCAACTTTGTGAGGAGAAACCCTAAGACGAATTTTCTGCCATTTTTAAGGGTTTTATACCCTTGGATCTCCCATGTTTAATTGAATATAAGTAATTAATTAATCATTCAATATGTCTATGTGTTGTTTGATTATATCTTGTTCTTGTCTTTTAATTAACATGCTAGGCTAGATTTATCTTGTGTTTGCTTAGATCTAATGAAACCTAACTATTGATTATTGGTTGTTGGTGTGTTATTAATTGTATTGGATGATTGTTTATCGATGTTAGGCTTAAGAAAACTGGCTAACCTCCTATACGGTAACTTGCTTGAACGTCTTAAGAAACATGAACCAATGCGTACTAAGGTTTTTATGGTTGTATTTAATGCATGAGCGAATTCTAGTGATCCCATGTTAGGAGCTTCTTAGCCGGCTCGACATAGGAGTGAAGTAGGAGCTTATAGAGTTGGGGAAGTACGTACGCCACCCCACGATTGGTATTAAGGAATACACCCGTCATCCACGCAATTAATACACACTAATCAACCGGTAAAAGATAGTTAGGGAGTAAGGAAATCTAAATAAACACATTTCTCTCCATATAAGTTTCACCACCTTTTCATTTTCAGTTATTTTATTTTATATTGCAATTGTAGTTATTTGGGTTAGTTGACTAGCAACTAATTCCGCCCACTCCTTCAAAACCGAGATTTTACTTGCTTTTCATAAAATATAAAAAAATACAAAAAGAATCTTCCCTCACCCTTAGACCTATTAGAGTAGTTTTTCAATCCTAACGACACTATTCCCCTATAGAACGATCAATCCCCCGGTACTTGCCACTACACTATACTACATCGGTCAGGTACACTGCCTGGTGGGGATTGCAAGCCTCTTGAGATCCCTCGAGAGGTAAAACCTGTTGTAAGGTCGCAAAACCACGCATCAAGTTTTTGGCGCCGCTGCCGGGGAATAGTTATTGTTTAGGTTGAATTTTTATTTTATTAGGTCTACTCACTAGATTCCTTTCTAGTGAGATTTTTATTTTATTTTTCTTGGATTTCTTGTAGTCTATCTTTTTCTTTGTGCCATTTGTTTGTAAAACCATTTTCATTTGTCACTATAATGGATGAAATTCCATTTAGATCATTGACAATTGAGGAACAATTATATTTCACCAATAGATTTGTTTCCTATCATTCCTATGAATTTTTATGTGATCTTTGTGATTTCCAAAAGGAGTTAGGGGTAAGGTTAGATGGGTTTAATGAATTCTATGCATGTGAGATTTCTATTAGACAAGCATTATCTGGATCAATTCCTTTTAGTCAGGCCCTTTGGATGAATTTTGAGGAAAGCTTCCTAACCATGACCCATAAGTGGAACGAATTGGTGGATTCGTATGAGCAAAGAGACCTAGTTTCTAAGAACATGGACTTAGAATCAAACCAAGATTCTGAGATGGTTAGTTGCATGAGAGGGATAGATTTCACCAAAACATACGACACACATGAGGGTAGAGTTGAGCCACATAGCTGCATGTCATGGTTAGGCCCTACCGTAATACAAGATGAACACATTGGTGATCTTAATGTGATGGAGGATATAGTAGAGAACCCAAGCCCACCAAGTACCCCACAAGTCCTACCATCATTTGAGGCACACACACCGCCCGTGACTTACCCAGAAGATGTAGAAGGGACTATAGGAACCTCAATTGAAGTAGAACCTTTGGAAGAAACAAAACTAGAAGAAATAGGTTTGAATACTTGTAGTCATAACCTTTCTTTTAGTTCTATGGAAGTTCCTAGTTTTGATGAACCGGAGCCTAAACCAAAACCGTTACCTAATCTTCCATCCTTAGATGTGAACTTAGGAATTGAATTAGGTCCCGATCCACCCATCAAACCATGTAGTCCGGGTAATGTTAAGATTAAGGTAGTAGACTCTAGGCCTTGTAGAGAGGAAGCTAACATAGGAGTGAACCATGACCTTACATACTAATATCACCCATTTATGGTCGATCACAAGAAACATTATGGGTTTAAACCGGGTTTATTAGGTCAAAGTGGATTCTTAACTTGGAGTCTCTCGAAGTTGATAGAAGATGATCCTTTTCTAGGAGAAAATCTTAATCCGCCCACTAACCCAATTGAATTAGGTAAGGTTATGATGATAGGATCCCGCACCTTTGAGCATATAATTCACCCGTCACTCTTTCCTCACGTGGCATATTTCCACCCTAAGGGTGTGTATCGCTACTTTCACCCACACTTAATCCTAAGTGTAGGGAAAACCTCCCCTATTTCCGTTAAATAAGGGTAGAGTCAGGCTCGTGACTCGAACAAAAACAAGCGCTTATTGGGAGGCAACCCAAGCTTTATTTGCTTTGTGTGTTTATTTATTTGTTTGTTTGATTTTATTTGCTTCCGTATGTATGTTTAATTTTTATTATTATTGATTTATGTTCAAAACTAAATTGTGAAAATGCTTTATCTTGTTTTTAACTTCGTCTTAACTACATATAAAGGTATTTTGCAAAAGATAAGTGTAAGGGAAATCCAAATCGGTTTATTAGAACAAATGAACATAAATCATAACAATATTAAATTAACATACATATTAGTAATTGTTTGAGTCAAATGCTTGTATCGAGTCATAATGATATTTTGCAGGAATTCCAGGAAGTAAGGTATAGGTTTTTCCAGAAATTTTTCGGAAACTTAACATGAGAATTCTGTCAGATCATTTCTGACGGCGTCAGGCCTTACAACCTGACGGCGTCAGGTTTTAATTTTTTGAAATTTTTGAAAGTTTTGTTTTTCTACTGGAATCATAAAAAGTCTTAATTAAATCTCTAACTTATAAACTCCATGAATCTGCAAAATAATCATTCCACAAGCATTATATCCTTATATAGATTTATCCCGCCGATGTTATGCAGGTTTTCGTGTTTGTTTTCTCAGGTTTAATAGGTTATTTTGGACAAGGAGATGTATGTGGAATCTAGATTTTGGCGAGGCATTAGTCTTGGAGCTTCTACTTTCTCTTGGAAGAAGATCTAACCATGTTACCTCTTTATCCACCAAACGAATCAGGGGAGTATTTGATTTCATTATTTTACCTTATTTACTTTTACATCTTGTTATTTGAACATTGGGGACAATGTTCATCTTAAGTGTAAGGGGGGGGGGGGGGGGTAAAATACGATACTTTAGAGAATGCTATTACGCATGATTTTTGTTTGTTTAATGGTAGATGTGTAATAAAACTAAGAGAAATACCTGTTAGGGCAATTTTAGTGCCAAATTTAAATTTTTTTACAACATATAGGAGTGAAACTTTGATCTTAATGAGCGTCTCATGGATAGGAGTTATATGACTAGCACAAAAACCGTACCACTAAAAAATTTTCCACCCCCAAATATGTGAGGTTCGCCACTAGAATTGGTAGGAAAAGCATTTATGCTATGATGTGTGTACCGGTAGCACTTAGATTCTAGAACTTGCGTTAGGACCATTCCGAGGCCACAAGTGAGACTACATTCGTGTAGTTAGATTTACTACATGATAAGAGGCATTAGGATTAACCCATTGTTTTACACCTGTGTTTTTGTTATAATTACATTGGCTACATTGGTCAAGTAATTCTCCCACACCCTTTGCGTTGTACTCATTTTTAGTACACGATACCCCTAGTACACCCCTCAGAGCCTATCTTTTTGTTTCGACCTTTAAGCATTTTACTTAAAGGAAGAATTTATTTACACCCCACTTAAATGTACACCCAAATCGCCTTAGCCTACCTTGTGTGCACTCATCTTTAGTGCATTATTGTGACAACATTTGTTTAAACCCTTAGTTAATTATCTAATTGATTACATGGTTGCTAAGTCGAGTCATATCCTTGTACATATTGTTTTGGGACGATTGGGACTCATGGGTAAAGTACTAGTGTAATGGAGTAATGGGGAAGAACAACATTATTACCCCCATATGTGCTAAATATTTTAAAAGTACTCCAAGTGTGACGATTATCTTAATTCGAGTCATTAGAATAGTTATTTGTAAAGTTATGTAAAAGTTCAAGTGTAAGGGGAATGCGACGCCCCTATGATGTATTATTTAGGATAGTAGGGCAAGAGTGTATGCAAAAAAAAAAAAAATACGGACTACCACTACTAGAAAAATAGCCTTTAATGACTCCTAAATTATGACACACACATTTTATTGACAAGCAAAAGTGCGAGTCATAAAAAAACTGTCATAACTTGTACAATTTAAAGGACTTATGACATGCAATTATTAGAGTCATAAAAACTGAAACACGGGATACACTTTTTGTTTCCCGCTATTGACAAAACCCCAAAAAAAACTAAGTTCTTCAAAATCCCCGAAAAAAAAACCCCACACTTAGGGTTAGCTATTCTTCTCTCCCAATCCAGCCGCCCACCTTCACCACATTTTTCCGGCCATATTTCTCCGGCATCTCCACCATCTCCGGCGACCTCATCACAGCCGTCATTAAACACCATCAACCTCTCACCATCACAACCCCTCGCCTCTTCTCTCTTTCTTGAAGATGCCGACCGCCACCACCCTTTCACTGCCACACTCCTTTGTTTTTATTGAAGATAAGTATAGATCGAAGATGGCTTCAGATCGATGTCGAAAAAGGTTATTAAGAAAGATGTGAATATACAGAAGATTGATAATATATATTTATAAATAATTAGTAGTAATTAATATATTTGATAATATGTTGTGGAAAACTTTAGCCGTGTGACTCGTTTCCTACCTAGCTAATTTGTTTTTATTTTACTCCATTGAATATTTTACCAGTGATAGTATAATCAAAATTTAAAATTGAGTAACCCAACTAAAGAAGATATCAAGACTTGAATACACGGTGGTTTGTCCTTATGTGTTGTGCTTTATGCATTTAGGCGAGTTGGTAACCTAACAAATTGTTTGTATGTTTGATGTGTTGCATTGCATATGATTAGATTGAAAATGTCATACGTGGGGATCATCGTATTACTGTCCATTTTGGCTGTGGCGGCCGTGGCAGATGATGTTATATACAAAGACCCTAAACAGCCGATTGCTGCTCGATTGAAAGATCTTTTGGGACGAATGACGGTTGAAGAAAAAATTGGTCAAATGGTTCAAATTGAAAGGATTGCCGCTACTCCTGATATCATGAGGAACTACTACATTGGTAATACAAAATTTTATCACGTATAAACATCATTATATGCATACAAAATGCTTGCATTGTGAATAGGATTTTGGTGTTGTAAAGAGTTTGTAATAACTAAATGGACCCTTATAATCACACTAAATGAATGATCTTTTTGTTCTTGTTAAATGCAGGAAGGTTACTAAGTGGTGGAGGGAGTGTTCCAAATCCACACGCAACTGTCAAGTACTAACATTGGTTCATCTTTGCTCGCCATTGATCTGGTTAGGTCCTATTAATCTATCATCTTTCACACCAGATTAAAAACATTGCTATATCTTTATAACAGAATAATAATTTTAATGTTTTACTTCAGGGTTGGATGGGTCCAACTTATTCTATATCGACAGCTTGTGCCACAAGCAATTTCTGTATATTGAATGCTGCAAATCACATAATCGACGGTGATGCTGTGAGTATTGTTTTTGTAGTCATAATTATTCTATGGCGCAAACATTGATTTTTATAGCGTTGAGAATCTTGCAGGACATGATGCTTTGTGGTGGCTCTGAATCTATCATTACACCATTAGGTATTTTCCCTTTTTCTGTATATAAATCTCGTTGAATCATGAAGATCACGAAAAAAAAATTATGCAGGAATGGGCGGTTTTGTGGCATGTAAGGCTTTAAGTGAGCGGAACAATGATCCTACCAAAGGTTCACGTCCATGGGATTCGGTATATCTTCTTGTGTCATTTATTCTATATTCTGGAGCTTGCATTTTTTATTATTATTATTATTATTATTATTATTATTATTATTATTATTTTTTTATGTTTTCATTTAACTTCAACAGTTTTGATTGCTAACTTGTTGGTACGCGCTTTGACATTTCTGTGACGTACGCTGAACCTATCTCTGAAACTTTCGTGTTGTTTGATGACTTATTTTCTATTGCAGGCTCCAAGTCTATATCACACTTGATTCTCGTGTGGATATTGCATCTTAATTATTTGTCGAAAAATCCTCCGTAATGGCTGCAACTGGTTCTTTGTTGTTTTCTCGGGAACTGGGGATCAATAAAAGTTCTGTATATATCAGCCAACCTAAGGTGCGTGGTTTTATCTATAGGTCACTTGCTGATCTTTTCCGCATACATGATTCTAGAGAACTTCTTAGATAGAGTTCGTGTAATTCATCATTCATTAGCTCTTTAATTTGTTTCTTTGTGTTATCACCAGGGAAAGAGACATAAGGTTCACGCGCATATTTTTAGTGCTGGTCTTTCGTCCCATACATCGGTATGTTCCTATGTTACGAGAGCTCTGTTTTTCAGCTCATGTCTATCTTTTTCTTTCGTTCTAAAGATATCCCCTAATCTACTAAGTATTGCTTCCCCATCCCATGGTCTGTTCTATACTTTAATCTGTAGCTACATGGGTTTGTTATTAGGAAGCATTTAGATTTTAGACCCCGAAATTAATTGATATTTTGGGACCTGCGTTGATCATTTGTATGCCAATTGTGGAAAGTTGAAAACTTGTCACAGCATTTTTAAAATAGTAAGAGATGAACATGTCTTGCTGAACATGTTTGAAATTAAGAGCTTATATATTGCAATTTTTATATGAGCGTCTAATATATAATTCAATAAGAGCAACTTAGATATTGCAAATCAGTAAAATAGACGTCGCAGTGAAATTGAGGCGGTCAGAAAGAAGTGAGTGGTCAGGAAAAAATTGAGGGCAGCCAAAAACAAAGAAATACATTTGCTGCAAGTTTGAAAAAGGTCAAATGGTATACTAAATGCAAGGGAGGACATAAAGGTCTATTCACAATTGTTTTAATGTGTGCAAATCAAATTGATATGTGCACATATCAATTCCCAATTGAGCTATTGATGCTACTACATAGATGATATATGTTAATGTGACTATGAGTTGTTGAGGGTTTTAGCCCAGAATTGGCTCTTGTGACTGTTGGAGGAGGGAAAGAACTTGAAGAGAAACTTGTGGTATGATTCATTTACTATACAACTGCTGATATATGCTTATGATTTCTGGATTTGTGTGATATAAATGAGATTTATGGATGTTAATTTAAGTTGGGCGAGTCAAGACATGAGTGTGACTTTGATTTTTTGCATTTTGTGAGGCTCTTGCAGGTTCGACCTACTAGTGAAACCATTGTGAACCATATGTTTACGCAGTGGATACATAGTCATCGTGATCTTCCTCTTATGATTAACCAGGTTCGCTTTTTTACTTTATGTCTTCTATTGTCAACATCTTTTAAAGATTATTCATTTTGTGTTTATTTCGTACGGAGTAGTAATATATGCTTATGATTATTATTAGTGGGCCAATGTTACAAGATGGGAGATGCGTACCAAACCCTTTATTAGGACTCTCGAGTTTCTATGGCAGGAAGGGCATACTGCTCATGCTACTCCAGAGGAAGCAGAAAAAGAGGTTCGTCTAAATCTATATAGTTTATGTGAAAAAGATACAACTCAGATTCTTATCTCTAACAGATCTTTGCTGCTCGTATCACAGGCGATGCAGATGATTGATGTTTATACAAAATTTGCGTATGAAGAAGCTGCAATACCTGTAATACCAGGTCGAAAATCAAGGGTAGAGAAGCATGAAGCAGACTGTGTTGTGGCTGCTGAATCTGCTGGCCGACAAGTTCCAATGGCATTTCTCGAGCGAACCAAGGATGACTTTAGCAAGAAATACGGTGGCGGGAAAGCCAATACAGCTGCTGCAAATAGTCTGAACAAAGAATTTGGGTATCCTAACATTCTTGTAACTATCACGATATTTGCATAAAAACGTTTAGATTATGTTTACGATTTAGCTTACTGTTATCAGACCCAAGCTGAAGGAGCAGATGCAGTATTGTGCAGATGCAGTATTGTAACTATCACGATATTTGAATAAAAACGTTTAGATTATGAAACGCATTGTTTTGATATATATGAAATGCGCTTTTTTGCTATTTTTGTATTTATTTGTATTATGAGATTATCTGTTATTTAATGTGGGGATATTATTAATTTTATAAAAATTATTTTTTTTTTTAAATTTTTTGACCCATGACACGCAAAAAAGGGGTCATAAAAGGGTGTCATAAAAGCGTGTCATAAATTCATGACGCGCGAAATGCGTGTCATAAAGCTTTATGACGGGTCGATCAATGACACCAAAAAGCGCGTCATCTGACCCCTTTTATGACACGCAATGCGCGTCATTAAAGGCCTTTTTTCTAGTAGTGTACCATCCCGTTTCATTTTATGTTTATTTTATGTTTTTGTTATTTTGTTTTTAGCTTAAGTCGAGTCTAGTCTTGGCTTAGCAACGCCATATTGTACATGTAATTAATCAAGATCTTTAACTCGCCACCAGTAAAATATCCCTTATCCAACAAAATCGTGTTTATCATATCCCTACACCTAACGTTATAACCCGTTTAAAAGCCCTCTTTGATAGTTTATCTTAGGTGCTTACGCCTAGTGGAGGAGGTTTTCGATCCTTTCCCAAGCCTATGGTAATCTATTTGCTATGACAGGTAGTGAGAGATATTATTCATTTTCATTTGTGAGATATACTTTTATGACACCTGAGAGATGTGAGTATCTAAACACTACTTGTGAGGTGCTAGTTTGTAATCTCCGTGCTTATTATGATTAAAGTGGAACGACTATTTGTTGTAATTACTTTTATATTAGTGTTAAATGACCCCTAACTTGTATTTTGATTAGAATAAAAGCGCATTTGCTTGAGGACAAGCAAATCTCAAGTGTAAGGGTATTTGATGAAGCGAAAAGTGTACCGCTTTTAGGGGGTCATTTAAGCCCTAAATCGTATTTATTTGATCAAATATTGCCCTAAATCGTACCTTTTGTCATTTTAGGTACTTTGGAGAAGAAATCTGGAAAAGGAAGCATTTTGGACGTTTTTGGAGCATAAAAGTGAAGAAAACGACAAAGTCTCCAAAGCTGCTGGAAAAGTACACGTGACGGCGTCAAGGATTGCTCCTGACGGCGTCACGGCTTGGCAAAAGAGGTGGATATGACAAAATACACGTGACGCGCCAGAGAGTTTTACAATGGAAATCTGACGGCGTCACCCTTTAAGGTGATCAAGGTCGTCACGGTTTAAGTTAAAGAGAGACGGCGTCAAGCACAATTTTGACGGCGTCAACCCTTGACGCGCCAGAGTGGACTTTGGAGGATTAAAGAGGGACGGCGTCAGGAAGACCATCCGGGAACCCTAGCCGCGGCGAGGTGACGGCGTCACCTCCTACAACGTGACGCCGTCAGCCCCTAAACTCTATATGTAGTTTTGCAATTTTTATTCATTGTGTGCAACTTTGTGAGGAGAAACCCTAAGACGAATTTTCTGCCATTTTTAAGGGTTTTATACCCTTGGATCTCCCATGTTTAATTGAATATAAGTAATTAATTAATCATTCAATATGACTATGTGTTGTTTGATTATATCTTGTTCTTGTCTTTTAATTAACATTCTAGGCTAGATTTATCTTGTGTTTGCTTAGATCTAATGAAACCTAACTATTGATTATTGGTTGTTGGTGTGTTATTAATTGTATTGGATGATTGTTTATCGATGTTAGGCTTAAGAAAACTGGCTAACCTCCTATACGGTAACTTGCTTGAACGTCTTAAGAAACATGAACCAATGCGTACTAAGGTTTTTATGGTTGTATTTAATGCATGAGCGAATTCTAGTGATCCCATGTTAGGAGCTTCTTAGCCGGCTCGACATAGGAGTGAAGTAGGAGCTTATAGAGTTGGGGAAGTACGTACGCCACCCCACGATTGGTATTAAGGAATACACCCGTCATCCACGCAATTAATACACACTAATCAACCGGTAAAAGATAGTTAGGGAGTAAGGAAATCTAAGTAAACACATTTCTCTCCATATAAGTTTCACCACCTTTTCATTTTCAGTTATTTTATTTTATATTGCAATTGTAGTTATTTGGGTTAGTTGACTAGCAACTAATTCCGCCTACTCCTTCAAAACCGAGATTTTACTTGCTTTTCATAAAATATAAAAAAATACAAAAAGAATCTTCCCTCACCCTTAGACCTATTAGAGTAGTTTTTCAATCCTAACGACACTATTCCCATAGAGAACGATCAATCCCCCGGTACTTGCCTCTACACTATACTACATCGGTCAGGTACACTGCCTGGTGGGGATTGCAAGCCTCTTGAGATCCCTCGAGAGGTAAAACCTATTGTAAGGTCGCAAAACCACGCATCACCCAATTATATATCCTACCCTGTGACAGACAAACAAGACCAGACGCAATGGGACTAGGACATTGGTCCCAACCACCAGTCTTTATACTCATACACTGGAGTAACGTATGAACAAGAAATCTCCATTGAGGAGACAGCTTATTTTTATAAAATGTACAACTACCAGTGACAGGATAACCTATGGCAGCCATACCATCATTGATTTCTTGCCTGGAAAGATCATATTCCCCATGCTCCTCAGGAAATTGAAGTTGTACCCGAATCAACTCCTCCGTAATGATGACTTCGTGCTCATCAATGGTGGCAACGATGTCGTCCTCCCTTCCCACAATGTGTCTAACCCTAGCAGTTGCCCAAAACTGCTTAATTAGCGAATCATACACCGTTACAAGACAATGAGTGAGTGCATAGTGAATAGATGACCCACGAAGAAAAGCTAACACCTCATCATAACCATCACTTCTAGAAGAAGACTCTACGTATGCAACCTTGTTGTGATCATCCTTGTAGCGAAGTGATGTCATTGTATTGGATGAATGAACTAGGGTTTGAAATGAGAAAAATAATGAATTAGGGTTTGAAAGGATTTTGAGAAATTGAGATGAGAGAAGTGCAATTTTAGGTTAGGTTGCCAAATATAGCAATTTAAATTGTTGCAATTCCGCGCACGTATCATTGACTAATTGACTTGGCGAACTTCCCCAAATTTAACATAGTCAGCAGGAACCATTAGTCAAACGGTAGTAACACTTGGTCAATCGGCAGCAATGAAGTGGTTTGACCTAAGTCAACCTTCCAAATCCAGTCATTAGGAATAACCCTCCCGAATTAAATCTCAACACCAACCAACAATAAATTCGCACTAATCATCTTCTCATTATATAAGCCTCAAATCAAATAACTTCATTATCACAAACCTAACCATTAATCTTCAAATCAAATAAAATTATGAGTTCATCCAAAATTCCAATCATCGAAATCTCATCAGACTCCTCCTCCTCCAACGAATCAGGATGGGAAAATTACTTTCCCCCGACTGCATCATCTTCTCAAAACAAAGGTAAGGCAAAGGTTGAGGAGGATTCATCTGATCCTCTTCCATCTACTCCTTCGTCATTTGAGTACTCTAGCTCTGATGATGAAGGATCATCAGAGCTGAAGTCCTTGACTTATTATCAGGGTGAATGGGAGACATATCCTCCCAATTTTCCCATCACAGATAAGCTAAGGGAAGAGATGAAGAAAATTGTGGCTCTGCTTAGTGAAGAGATAGAAAGGACTGCTGCAACCTTCTACAAAGTACCGGTACCAAAAAGCAATGCAGATCTTCGTGAAGACTCTAACCGGGAAAAACCTAACCCTCGAAGTCGAGACAATCGACAACGAGAAAGCCAAGATCCAAGACAAAGAAAGCATCCCATCAGACCAACTCATCAGCCAAGCCAGCCAACTCCACAATCAAGCCAGCCTACTCCCCAGCCAAGCCAACCAACTGCAAGGTCACGCCTCAGAACACATCAGAGGCAAACTACCCCAAGCTCTTCAACTCCAATGAGAGATCATCCAGCCCCTGAACCAAGACATCCACTCCCAGTGGTGTTGGCACTTCCAGCCCCCCATGTGTATGAAGAAATTAGTCGTCAGAGGGGTAGGAGGTTCATGCCTGATTGTATGGGTAAGGGAAAAGGGAAGGTGGAATAGGTAGTGGGGTTGAGAAGCTTGTGTCTGTAGACTGTTGAATGGTTTGTATTATGAAGCTATAATCTTTTGGATTTGGATGAATCACCTCAAGAACATGAATAAAAGTTTTTATTTTATGTTTTATTTCAAGCATTGAGAAATTGATAGCTGCAAAACAAAGTTAGTAGAACAAAACACACTAAAACCTGCAAAACAAAGTTAGTAAAAAACACAAAACATAAAAGAATGAGAAACAAGACAAAATTACAAGCATTAGCCTCCCCTTAGGCTAATGCCTCCCCTCAAAACCAGCAGAGAAGTATACAACAACATGATCAGCCAAACAGGACAATTACCAAGGAAACCATGGAGAGTAAGCCATTCCCCCTCCAAAGATTGGATTATAATAAGCATGCCTGAAATCTCTCTGAAAGGATGAGGAAGCACCAGCAGGAATAGTTCCCTGACTATCAGCAACAACAGACTTAACTACAGGAACAGATCTATCAGCAGGAAAGGGAGTTCCATAAGGGTTCATTCCTGCTGATTGTGGAACATATGGTGGTATTTGTTTAACATTTTTCCACAATGATCTGGTCTGTTGTTGCCCACCATTCATCTTCATTCTCTTCTCATGATAGTCACAATCTTTAATGAGATGATATTGACTACCACACACAAAACATGTCTTCTTCCTAACAGCCTTGGTCTTACCATAACTTTTCTTATTACAAACAAAATTATCACTATTGGAACTAGGGACAATGTTGCTTTTAACAGAGTTAAGTGAGCTGTTGTCAGGGGAAGCTAATTTTGAAATAGATTCATCATTAGTTGCTTCAGAAGTGAAGTCATGAGACTTGGGTGAGGTTGACTTGTCATTTGAATCACATGAGGTATAACCTGTGGACTTAGATTCATAGGACTTGTTGCTTTTGGAACAAGAGACAAAGTCATCAGACTCACACTCAGAATCAGATAAGTCATTTGACTTTTTCCCATATGTCATGTGTGATTCATCTGAGTCAAGATCAAGGGCTGAGTGGATAGGGACAGGCTTGAAAACTCCTCTTATAGGTGGAGGAACTGCATTCATCCCTCATTCCTTAACAAACTTAACAGGAATTTGATAATCAACTTCCTTAGGGGTAGGGTCAAATATTCTAGGGTTATAATCCCCAACATCATATCCCAACCCTTTCTTACGCCAACCAGACTGATTACCATTATAATTAACAAGATATTTTTCTGATTGTTTCCATGAATTTATCCTAGCCACTTCACTATCCAGTTTAGCCTGTAATTCCTGATTTTCTAATTTCACCTTAGCATATTCTCTTTCAGAATGTTTAAGACAGTTATTGGAGTTCTCTAAGTCTCTTTCCAAAACCCTTATCTTTTGTTCATATGCTAGCTGATTAGCTTCATGCCAAGCCTTTTGTTTTTCCACAGTTTTAAGAGCCTTTTTATAAGCTTGAATTTCTACAAACAATTTATTATATTCAGGCTCCATTTCATCAAACTCTCTCCTAAGGTTCAAGTACAATTCATGACACCCAAATTGACAATGTTGTACCTGATGAGAGGCACCCACAAGAGCAAATTCTTCCACTTTATCCTTTGCATTATGAACCATGTTGTGAGTTTGGTCGAGACTATCAGCATCAGCAAGTTCTGTCCATTTTCCCCTTGAGTTAAAAGATAGCAGGGTTCTGACTTTCATGGTCCACCTTTCGAATTTATCTGCTGATCCAGACATAGTGAATGGTTTAGAGAGATTGTTTTTGAGAACTTTTGCTTCTTGATCAGAGATCCTCACGAGGCTCTGATACCACTTGTTGAATCTAACACACCTGCTAGATCTTTGAGCCTTAGTGGATCGGTAGGATGCCTATGTAATCACAAGCACACTACAAGAGAATCTCTGAATATGAATGAGAAAAGAAAAGAACTAAGACTATGATCCTCTATGGATCGTATAATAAACTAAAGAATATTATTATTGATGATTGTTAAGTTTTCAAGAGATGTCAAACTCATAGACGGGGTGTTTCTTTTATAATGATAAGAAACCCTAACCCTAACCCGTCATACAAGAAAACGTGTAAAGAGATAAACATGATCTCTTCTAAAAATAAACCTACTAAACATACGGGATAACAACTAACAATACCCGCAGTAACAACTAATATCAGCAGAAACAAGATAGAACTATCAGCAGCAATGAGCTTCAGCAGGAACCACAACTATCGGCAGGAACCAACTTTCACTATCGGCAGCAACAAGAAATATCTTATTTCCGAAATTCCCAACACTTTGGCATGGTGGAAGGACAATTTTTGGGGCATCTGATCACTAAAAAAGGGATTAAAGCTAACTCTTCGAAGGTAAAAGCCATCACTGACCTTCAAGCTTCGAAGTCAATAAAAGAAGTTCAAAGCCTCATTGGGAAGCTTGCGGCACTAAGCAGGTTCTTGTCGAAAGGGGCAGATCGGTCTCTACCATTCTTCAAAACACTCAAGGGGTGTACAGATAAAAAGACTTTCCAATGGAGTTGTGAGGCGGAAGCAGCCTTCGAAAAGCTAAAGGAATTTATGGAAATCTTACCAACACTTACAGCCCCAATCAAAGGCGAAATGTTGTTCATGTACATTGCGGCATCATTCGAAAGCATCAGTGCGGTGCTCCTAGCCGAAAAGGAGAAGAAACAAGTCCCTATATACTTCGTTAGCAGGGTTCTGCAAGGAGCTGAACTAAACTATCCGGAGTTGGAAAAGCTAATCTTAGCTTTGGTTTATGCTGCAAGGCGCCTTCGAAGGTACTTTCAAGCTTATCCCATCACGGTATTGACTGACAAGCCTATTAGGCAGATACTGTCGAAGCCTGAGAAGTCATGAAGGGTAGCTAAATGGGCTATCGAATTGGGAGAACATGAGATAGAATACAAGGGTCGAAACTCCGTCAAAGGTCAGGTACTTGCAGACTTTCTCGCTGAAACACCTTCCGGATCTAGCCAAGATAAAGAAATTCCTAAGGAGAAGCCCTTAAAGACGAAGGAGGGGTGGAAATTGTACATAGATGGAGCCTCAAGTTCTGATGGTTCAGGAGCAGGTTTAATGCTAGTAAGTCCGGAAGGAAAGGAATACACTTACGCATTGCGTTTTGAGTTCGAAGCTACCAACAATGAAGCCGAGTATGAAGCTTTGTTAGCCGGTCTTCGACTTGCAAAGGACATGGAGGTTCGTAACCTCTCCGTTTTTGTAGACTCACAGTTAGTCGCCAACCAAATTAAAGGCTCCTACGAAGCAAGGCAGCCCACCATCAAGCAATATTTAGAAAAAGCTAAAGAACTCCTTCAAGGCTTCGAAACATATGATATAGCACATGTTCGCAGAAATCAAAACAAGAAAGCAAATGCCTTAAGCAAGCTAGCTTCAATGGCATTTGCTCATTTAACGAAGGAAGTTTTAGTAGAAGTGTTGACTGATAGGTCAATTAAACGAGGCGAAGTCTCTGACATCATACTCGAGGAAGGCACCAATTGGATGACTCCGATTAGGGAGTATTTGATCAGTGGTATTCTGCCGGAAGATCCTAAGCTTGCTCGAAAGGTGAGGATCAAAGCTCCCCAATATAGGCTCATTGGGGATAACCTTTATAGGAGATCCTTCCTATCTCCATGGCTTCGTTGTGTGGGACCAAAATAGGCTTCGAACATCATCTATGAGGTTCACGAAGGATCTTGCGGGTTGCATGCAGGCCCTCACTCCGTTGTTTCAAAAGTAATGAAGTTAGGGTATTATTGGCCATCTATGCATAGAGACGCAATAGAGATAATACAAAAATGCGAAGCTTGTCAGATCCACTCCAAAGTTCCAAGAATGCCTAAGCAAGACATGACATCTGTCACCTCAGCATGGCCCTTCTGTCAATGGGGAATCGATATAGTCGGACCCCTACCAGTAGCTCCGAGAGGGGTAAAGTTCTTGGTCGTAGCCATAGATTACTTCACCAAGTGGGTCGAAGCAAAGCCCTTGGCATCAGTGACAGGAAGGCATATGGAAAAATTTGTGTGGGAACACATAATCTGTCGTTTTGGTGTCCCTCACATTATCATCTCCGACAATGGAAAGCAGTTCGTTGAAGGGGTGTTCGCAACCTTCTGCGAAGGCCTAAAGATCAAACAGTCATTCACTTCCGTTTATCATCCCCAAGGTAATGGACAAGTATAAGTCACAAACAGGGATATTATTAGTGGAATTGAGAAGAGGTTAGGACGAAGCCATCATGGGTGGGTAGACGAACTACCCCAAGTTCTGTGGGCACATAGGACGCACCCCAAGTCAAGCCATGGGGAGACTCCTTTTATCCTTACTTATGGAATGGAGGCTGTTATACCCTCTGAAATAAGCATCGAAACGGAACGTATTGTGAACTTTGAAGAAAAGACAAATGAAGAAAGGCTTCAGGAAAATCTTGATCTTCTCGAAGAGAGAAGAGAAGTAGCTTCAATTAGAGAGGCTATCTATAAACAGAAGTTTGAAAAGTACTATAACAACCGAGTTCGACCCTCCACGTTCAAGCCAGGTGAATATGTCCTTCGCCTAAACAGCGCAAGCAAGGCTGAATACGAAGGAAAACTTGGGCCAACATGGGAAGGACCCTACGTTATATTGGAAGCCTACGGCAACGGTGCTTACAAGCTCGCAACGCTTAAAGGGGAGACCATGGATAGGACTTGGAATGGTACCAATCTTCGTAAGTTTTACATATAAAACTTACTACATTTAAAACAATCAGTTTGTTTTTCAATTTCATGTAACGCATTCTTCTCATTTGGGAAAAAGCATTAATGGTAGGCGTCTTAGTGTTCATTTCTTAAAATGATGTAATCCTCCCTACCCACTTAATGATATAAATTATTTCCCTCAAAATCTCTTGTTTCGTTATTTACAACAAAGATTTGCTCAGCCAAGTACTTTACAAGTTTCAATGTCGAAGGATGAAGCAAGACACATGTCTTGTATACAGATAACATCCAAAGCAATTCACATTAACTTTTCCTATATAGTCTTAGGGTATTCTAAGCCCTTCGTATCTTAAGGATAAAGACGGAGTGGGTCGCGACCCTCTGTCGCAGTCAAATTATACGATTGCGGAAAATCTTGGTTCAAAATACACACAATAAGGTTATAACCTTAGGTTGTATATGTACGTTTATAATAAGCGTACGAGAAGAAAAGCATGACATTCATAGCGGATTATTATCCCTACTTAACATTGATAAGACCACCAATGGTCAAAGCAAAAACAGTTTAAACAATTGTCTAACGCACGGGTCGAAGCCCATACAACAACAAAGATAAATTGTCTTAAACAAATGAACATTAAACATGTTGGGGCATTATGCATAGAGATCCTTTCAAGGTAGAACAGAAGCAGATTTCTTTGTTGAAGACGGAGGGTGGACCTTCATCGGCTTCTTCGCCAAAAGTTCTTCTATGGGAGCCAACGGATCTTTGGTTACCTCGGCTAGGAAAGGGTACTCTGTTAACGTAAACGCATCGCCAGCCTCATTAAATTCTTGCTCAGAATCAGAGGGATAGTATGGTACCTCCGACAAAACCACAGGCTTCTTTGTCTGGGCAATTTCTTCCAAAGCGGTACAGGTACCATAAATGATGGCTGCGTTCACTAGTTTCCCAATAACTTCCCCCACCTCATCGCTACGATACAATTCCATTGCCACATGAGGAACAACCTTCGAAACTACCTCAGCTCGGTCTTTCTTCAAGTTTCGACACTGGAATTTCAGACTATCGATTTCCTCGCAAAGCTTGACCTCTTGCTCAATCAGCCTAGACCTTTCAGCTTCCAGACTTGTACATTTGTATTCAAGCATTTCAATTTGGGCTCTATAAATGGACACCTTAGACTCCTCAACCTTCAACCTATCGCACCTTGCTTGGGATTCCTTCAATTGCCCCTCGAGTCTGTCAATCTTGGCTCGCATATCTTGTACAAAAGGATTCTTCTCAATGTTCTCCAACACTTCTTTGCAATTAGCCTCCAATTTATCATATTCATGATCCCTAGCTTTTTCTTTGGCTAAGATAGCATCCATTTTCACTCTCACATTCAACACCGTTTGCACCAATTCCCTTGTCCTAGAATTAAGATGATTATCCAAAACAGCCTGCCTAGCATAACTTTTGGAATGAAAGTTGCAAAGCTCTTCCATAGACATGTTATCCAAGATTCCCCTCCATTTAGCAGGTGTCATTTTTTCAACCAAATGGCGACACGCAGTCGAATTGGGTAGTTCATTAACATCGGGAAGACCTGCGAAAGACAGAAGCACAAGTTATATGAGGAAGGACATTTATTACGTATGCAATATAACTTACTAGGAGTATCATCTTCAGGAATTGTAAGAGGAGTAGGTATAAAGGTTTTAGAATGAGAGCCTTTGGGCTTCACCATTCTTGTCGGAGGAGTAGGAATGCTTTCTTACTTTTCTTCTTATCTGAAAGACCAGAGGACCTTATGAGCCTTGTTTGAAATTCCTTGATAAGGGGATCATCGGAATCTGCTACAGTCTCCACAAAATGCGGAGTCTCGTCATTATTAATTGATGTTGATGGAGAACTGATAACGCTCAAATTGTGCATGTTTTTAGTAGCGTTATTTGTGTTTTTATGTATGTTATTTGGTTATATTTATATGCTTTTGTTACTAAATCGTACCAAAGTGTGTTTGCAAAGCATATGTGGCCAAAAACAGGAAAAAGGAAGAAAAAGATGAGAAAAAGGAGAAAGAAGGAAATATTTATGAAAGTGCGAAGATTCTTATACCAAGACCCAATCAAAAAGGCATTTCAAAGAATGAAGGTCCAAGTATTCATGTCGATTAGCTTCAAAGATGTTGAAAAGATCAAGTTTGGATGAAGAACCAAAGACCCAAAAAGGAAAAATCAAGCCAAGACGACAAAAGTCCAAAATGTTCCAAAACAGCAACCATCCATCCGATCGGAGGCTGCCCGCAACCGATTCGGATGGAGGCAATTCCGAAGACCAACCGATCGGTTGGAAGCTTGCTGATTTACCAAAACTTCATCATTAAGTTTTGTCTTTTCATATATCCGGTTCTAAGGCCTTCTAATAAGGATTCTAGGCTCTTCTAAACTACTTGGAGGACAAGTGAAGCATTAATGAACCAAGACCCTTGGGAGGAGTATTAATAGGATCATTTGTGGAATATTTAGTGTGCTATTCTTAATCAATAAACTAGTAATCATCCACCACTCATCAAATACTCTAAAATTCGTCCTTAAAAGTCCAGGAGCAGTTGGAGAGTCAAGAAGTCATTATTTGGAGGTCAAAACATCAAGAAATCAACACCAATCCTTGGGGTATCATTACTTTATCATTTGTAATCCATTTCCAATCATTGTAAGACTTTCAATTATGGTTTCTAATGTTCAAAGTGCTGAGATTATGTTCATGTTTGCTATGAGTGGCTAGTGCCTTTGTGTACTTGCTTAGATGATGTGTATTACCAATTGATATGCGTATGATTGTGATGACATGTTTTAATTCAATTTCAAGTTGATTCTAAGATCCAATCGTGATTAAGTTTTGTAGTGACATGCGTTGAATCAAGTTTAACTAGTTGCTAATAATTTTAAGGGTCAAAAGAACTATTGTTATTCAACTAATTATAATCATTTGTCTATGAATGATTGTTTTTACCCATTATTCTTGATTAAACAAAGAAAGTTAATTGTGGTTGTAATGAGAATGCTTTTGTCTATCAAAAATAGGATTGATGGTAAACCATTTCAAGGGTCGAAAGATTAATAGTTTACTCTCAATTGTGACCTTTTGTCTATGATCGGTTACCTTTTGTATTGACCATTTCCTAAGCTATTTGATTAAGCAAAAGATGATTTTTGTGTTTAAGGTACACCAACTTATGAACCTTGAATTGATCTTGAATTGAGTGGTTAAACGTAATGCTTGTTTTTATGAACTAAAATCTTGACGAAGGTTTAATTTGTAAAAACAATAGATTAGTTCACCAAACTAATTATCAAAACCAACATGTTGTCCAAAGTTATCACAATCATGCTTATCAATGAGTAGTATGCTAGTCTAAGCAAGTGTAGTTTTTAATCATTTGAATTATTCTATTTTTCATTACTTGTTAAGGAATTTACTTCTAGTAGCTTACAATTCGATTCACTACACAAATCCCTGCGAACGATCCCGACTTACCATCATAATCTTGCTATAACGGACGAGTTCACTTGCTCGTATGTGTTGTTTCTAGATTCGGTAATTCGACCTTTATAAATTTAAAACTTGTACTCACACACGACACATCAAGTTTTTAGCGCCGCTGCCGGGGATTTTGATCTTGTTTCTGTAGGTTTTGGAAGTTCATAGTTCGTTTTCATTATTAAAAAAAAAAAAAAAAAAAAAAAAAAAAAAAAAAAAAAGATTTTTCCGAGCTGATCATCCGATCGGTATTTCATCCATCCGATCGGTTGTCCAATTTTTAATTTTACAGAGAGCTGCATCCGATCGGTAGTAACTTCCATCCGATCGGTTTTCACCAAAATCAATTTTACCGAGACAAGTATCCGATAGGTATTTCACCCATCCGAGCGGATCACCAAACCTGATTTTTCAAACTGTTTCCATTCTTTAATCGTGTGTTTAAACATTGCCTCGATTCTCTTGGGAATTGTATGAACACTCGATCAACCGGAATAGAACCAATTTCACCTTTTTCAAATCCAGAACGTTTAGTCCGAAGACAAAGAAAAAAAAGAAAACCATTTGTTCCATTAGCCAACCGTGTACCAAGAGTACGAAACCCACCGTTTGAAAATCTTTGTGAAGCTAAAGTCGTTTATAACCCATTCACCGAGTAACCTTTTCCCATGGCTGACGATAGACCCATGTGGGAAGCCAACCGAACCGTAGCACCCACTCCTAGAGCTGCTATTGTTACTGTCAACCTAGGTGACAATTTCACCGTGAAAGGTCACCATCTTTCTATGATCAAAGACCGTCAATTCGATGGCCGTTCGAGGGCCGATCCTCACAAGTACATTGCCGAATTCATCGAAATTTGTGGCATGTTCCGATATGGCGAAACCAATGTGGATGCCATTAAACTCAAACTTTTTCCATCATCACTTGCTGGAGACGCAAAAGTGTGGTATAATGAATTAACCCCAGGAACTATCAATACTTGGGAGGAGATGAGGCAAGCTTTTGTAAGCCGATTCTTTCCACCTGCCATGTTTGATCGACTCATGGGAGAAATTCGTGCTTTCACACAAAACCCTAACGAATCGCTCGTCGAAGCCTGGCTTCGTATGAAAGATTTGCTTCGTAGTTGTCATGGACATGGTTTAGGACGAGGAACCATTATCCAAATCTTCTACCATGGACTAGATGAAGCATCTCAAGGAATTCTTGATGCTGGAGGAATTTTTCTTTATAAGACTCCAAACCAGGCATACCAATTGCTAGAAGACCGAGTTCTTCTCAAACTCGACTGGTCGAAAGATGCCAAAACCAAACCCTTACGAAAAGCTGTTGCTTTTGCTGAAAGTTCCGATACCTCTAAACTCATGGAGAAAATGGAAACATTAACTTCCAAAATCGATTCGCAATACAAAGACCTTAAAGGAGAAATGAAAGAAATGCGAGATGGTTGTAACAACTGTGGAGGTAATCACCCATCATCAGAATGTGACGACCAACCAATGGACCAACCCAAAGAAGGAGAAGCCAATTATGTCCAAGGAGGATACCGTGGAGGCGGTTATCGTGGAAATTATTACGGACGAAATTCTATAAATTGGCAAGATCGTCAACAAAGGGATAACAACCGTGATTCTCAACCACGAGTAGACAATCAAACCACACAAACCTCTGACAAAAAAGCAGAAGAATCAGATTTTGAGAAAATGATGAGAGAATTCGTAACTGCTTAAAAATCAACCAATGAGTTCGTCAAGAACAAATTTTTCAATCTCAAAACCAAAGTTGAGTAAGGTCAGAAAAATCATCAAGCATCGATTCAAGATCTTGAAAACAAATTTGGTAGACTTTCTGATCAAATTTCTTCCCGACCATGTGGTTCGTTGCCAAGTAATACCCAAACCAACCCTAAGCCGACATCATCTGGATTGAACGATAAAACTTATCGTCCACCACAGACTCGAAATGAGCATATAAATGATGTATTCACAAGAAGTGGTCTTTCTTATGATCCACCACCCAATACAAATGATCCCACGATCATCGATGATGATAGTGAGGAGGAAGAAGAAGCAAAAAAGGAAAATACCAAAAAAACCCCACCCAAACCCATCCCACCAGTTAAGGCGTATACACCAAAAATTCCATATCCTCAAAGCCTTAAGAAAGAAAGAATGGAAGAACGTTATAAGAAGTTTGTTGAAATAATCAAAGAGGTTAGACTCAATGTTCCCCTCGTTGATGTTTTAGCTGGAATGCCCAATTATGGGAAATTTTTGAAAGAACTTCTTAATAACAAGAACAAGTTGGAGCAAATATCCGCTACCTTTCTGAATGAAGAATGTTCAGCCATTGTTCAAAACAAAATTCCACCAAAACTAGGAGATCCTGGAAGTTTTATGATTCCGTGCACGTTAGGAAACAACATCGCATGCGATGCTTTAGTCGATCTAGGTGCAAGTATCAATTTGATGCCCTATTCGTTGTATTCTAAACTTTCCATCAATACCTTGAAACCTACAAGGATGAGTATTCGATTAGCAAATCATTCTTATCAATATCCTGTTGGAATTGCTGAGAATATGCTTGTCCAAGTTGGTAAATTCATTTTTCCTGTGGATTTTGTGATCTTAGAAATGGAGGAAGATAGTAGAGTACCTCTTATTTTAGGAAGACCTTTCCTAAACACCACTGATGCGATCATCAAAGTAAAGGGAAAAGAACTCAATCTTGGAGTTGGAGATGATAGAATTACCTTTTTAATCGATAAAGCAATGCAATATCCATATTCCAGTGATGACACTTGTTTTAACGTTGATGTAATCGATGAAGTCACTGAAGAAGAATTGGATGCATTACTTGACGATTCTGATCCATTCATGACTACTTCAGAAAAAATTAGTGAAACAAACTTTGATAAAGAATTCGCTGATTTTATGGAAGTAAAGTTTGAGGAAGAAGAAGAAGAAGAAACAGAAGTTGAAGAAGGAGAAATAGAAGAAGATTTTGAGGAAATCACTTTTAATGATCAATTGAGAATCAAAACATCTCTTCAAGAACCACCAACAGATCTTTAGCTGAAACCACTTCCCGAAAATCTTGAGTATGCTTACTTGGAGGATAATTAACTTCTTCCAGTAGTCATATCTTCGTTGCTCAAAGATAAGGAAAAAGAATGCCTCATTTCTGTTCTCAGGAGCAGTTGGAGAGTCAAGAAGTCATTATTTGGAGGTCAAAACATCAAGAAATCAACACCAATCCTTGGGGTATCATTACTTTATCATTTGTAATCCATTTCCAATCATTGTAAGACTTTCAATTATGGTTTCTAATGTTCAAAGTGCTGAGATTATGTTCATGTTTGCTATGAGTGGCTAGTGCCTTTGTGCACTTGCTTAGATGATGTGTATTACCAATTGATATGCGTATGATTGTGATGACATGTTTTAATTCAATTTCAAGTTGATTCTAAGATCCAATCGTGATTAAGTTTTGTAGTGACATGCGTTGAATCAAGTTTAACTAGTTGCTAATAATTTTAAGGGTCGAAAGAACTATTGTTATTCAACTAGTTATAATCATTTGTCTATGAATGATTGTTTTTACCCATTATTCTTGATTAAACAAAGAAAGTTAATTGTGGTTGTAATGAGAATGATTTTGTCTATCAAAAATAGGATTGATGGTAAACCATTTCAAGGGTTGAAAGATTAATAGTTTACTCTAAATTGTGACCTTTTGTCTATGATCGGTTACCTTTTGTATTGACCATTTCCTAAGCTATTTGATTAAGCAAAAGATGATTTTTGTGTTTAAGGTACACCAACTTATGAACCTTGAATTGATCTTGAATTGAGTGGTTAAACGTAATGCTTGTTTTTATGAACTAAAATCTTGATGAAGGTTTAATTTGTAGAAACAATAGATTAGTTCACCAAACTAATTATCAAAACCAACATGTTGTCCAAAGTTATCACAATCATGCTTATCAATGGGTAGTATGCTAGTCTAAGCAAGTGTAGTTTTTAATCATTTGAATTATTCTATTTTTCATTACTTGTTAAGGAATTTACTTATAGTAGCTTACAATTCGATTCACTACACAAATCTCTGCGAACGATCCCGACTTACCATCATAATCTTGCTATAACGGACGAGTTCACTTGCTCGTATGTGTTGTTTCTAGATTCGGTAATTCGACCTTTATAAATTTAAAACTTGTACTCACACACGACACATCAAGAACCTACTTCATGGTTCACATTATTCGGCTCTTTGGGGACAAAACTAAGCTCTCTAGTACCACAGGCTACAACGAAGTTCCTGAATGCCATCTCTACAGAAAAACAGGAAAGAGATAAATATCATCAGATAAGTTATTTACTTTATTTGAATAGGTACATACATACTTTTCCCATTGCAGATTATCTCAGGTTCCAAGGGAGAGCCTTCCCAATGATCTATAATGCCCGCCAGAAACAGTATTGGCTCAGAAAATGTTTGCACATCAAATGGGTGACGTTCAAGACGTTGGTAGAGGGGATAGTTTCTTACGAAGTGTGGCAAAGGATCATCAAAGCGTTTCTCGTCAAAATGATTGTCTTTATCTAGCAACGTTGGATAATAGGGAGGTATGATCGTATCTTGCACATAGAAAAACAGACCTTTCCATTTTCTTATGTTGGCAAAAGGTTTAGTTATTAAGCAAGGGACATCGGGCTCACTTCTTTTGGCCAATGTTAACCAATCACCACTAGGACAAAGGTTTATAAAGCCTCTAAGCACATTCAGTGTTGGCTCATACCCATAAGCTTTACATACAACAATGTAAGTAGTCAACTTGGCTAAGCCAAATGGGTTCAGCCTGGATATATGTACTTGATAATATTGTAGAAAGTCCAGGATTAAGGGGTGGATCAGAATCCTAAAGTTAGATTCTGTAAATGCATGCACGTAAAGCCCCACATAACCCGTTGGAGCATCAAAAACATTTTGGTTTTGATTGGGAAGCATAACTTTAAACTCTTTAGGTATGGGATATATTTTAAGAAATTCTATTAGAGCCTGCTCTGATAGAGTACATTTTTGCTCCCTAATAGTTCTTTTCGCCGCCATACTCATCTTGAACTAGAGACTATGAGCGCAAAAGGACAAAGATCGGAGAGGAAAACTTACCTTTAAGCTCAACTGAAGCACAAAGCACAGGGTCGTGTACGTGTATTTTGGGCGCAAAAGAAAATATGATCTAGGGTTGGAAGTATGAAGGGTTTATGAATATCCTTTGTAGTTTCATCCTAGCCATCCACGTGCAGTTATAATCCGAGATATACATGGAGCCTAATTTTTTTAATTTTTGAAAAGATGTTTACCGATATCTTAGCTGCTGTAGTATAGAGTGGTAGTTGAAGATTTATTAGCCGCATTTATTGCGCAAAGTTTGTTTAAGCACTTATCTTCATTACGTTCAAATTTGTGACGAACGGGATAGAGTGTAGCAGGTTTTTTGAGTCGAATGCAATTTGTCCTTGTACGTATATATCACTTTCGACTGGGGGGCTTGATGATGTACCCTCCGAACGGGTCGAAGGACTCCCCTTCGAGCCTGTAGAAAGCCCTCCCTTCGGAGGCCCAGGTTAATCTCTTAACACGTTTCATTGGCGTAAAACCATTCGTCTACGAAATGGTTACCATGTGGGAACCCGCCAATCGAAGCCTTAAGCCCTTCGGGGTATCCCTCTCGAAGGGACTACAACGGAGAACCCTCTTGACCTGGTCATACCCACGTCTCCTCTTCCTTTAGGCCTTCCCGCCAAAATAGAGATCGTGGGCTACAAAGCCCTAGCGGTTACCACAAAATCATAGGACGCCCCCATGATCTCCGAACAAAGTGCAACCGCCCACTAAGTCCTATTTCTCTCCTATAAATAGCTTAGTCGGGCCAAGACGATGTAAGTTAACTTCACTTTCTTAATTTACAACCTACTTATCATATCACATATACTTACTCGCACGCCGGAGGTGGTTCGCAGGGTCCAACCCCTGCGCAATCACTTAACGTAGTGTCTTGGTATTTCTTATTGCAGGTTAAGAACAAGCTTGGCGCAATCCCAACATCCCATAAATCCTTTGATCATCATCGAAGGCCTGGTCGTGCAATTATTTGTACAATCAATAATCATTTTTTTTGGGATAACAACGTCATCGTATTAGATAACCGGTTCTATTATACACAAACTAATAAAAAAAATGCTCACTTATAATCTAAAGTCAATGTATAAGTCATATAAACAACAAGCTCATTTGGGCATATTAATCCACTTGCAAGTTGCAAGGAAGTCATCTAAATTTATCGTCAGTTATATTAATTTTCAATCCACGTTCAAGCTACTACTTCTCAACAGACTTGGTAACGTAAGTTAAAACGACTCGATAAACCAACTCAGTAAACTTAAAATGTTTTTTTTTCTTCTTTGTGATATGCCTTATCTAAGAACATGTAAGGTGCCAATATATTGTACTCCGTAATTATAAAGTAAAGAAATTAATCAATTGCGTATCAAAAAATAATCATAAGAAAAACATACCGAGATCGAGTACAACCTGTAAATCTATTGTAGTCGGTTCAGCAAGTATGTCAAATTGGTTTATTTTTATTTGTGATTTGTTCTCTGCAAATGCAAGACCTTGGTCAATAACATAGCTATGAAGCGAAAAGTGTATTGTACAAACTACAAAAGCATATATTCCTAACAACATAAAGCATGTTAATAATCTTATTAGAATTCTAAGAAAGGGAAATATATATTACCTATAAATAAGGCTGCTTGCAGTAAGGCGACCAAGTTCCCCATTTTTCTCTGCCACGTCAGCTTTCTCTCTCCAGCGATCTATAGGCGATTAGGTGCCCCAGTAAGGGCGACCAAGTTCAATTTTTATTATTATTATTATTATTATTTTTTTAAAACATTTTTAACACAAAATTAAATTTCATTAAAAATTAAAACATTACATAGATAAAAAAAACATTAAATAAACATAAGCTTCATACATAAACATAAACGTAAATTGCAGTAATTCGGGTTATCCCAAGTTTCTGAGTTGTCGGAGTCGTAACCATCGTCGTACGCAGAGTAGTTTGCAAACTTGCTCTCCTCGTACTCTGCTTCCAATCTACTAAACTCCCGCTCCTTATCATCGTCCCAACCCGAATTGTCTTCAGAACCAGGCGCAACTAATCTTGGTGCAACAGATGAAGTAGATGCACCTTGGTCAAAGTTTCGGTTCTGTTGTGATACAGAACGAGCTTCAACGTTTTCCTCATAACTCCAGCGAATCTTGTTGCTGATTTGGCCCTGAATCTGTGAAACGCAACCCCACAACGTCTCACTAATGGCTCCATCTTTGCGAGCTTCATCGTTCAAAAACTGGTCGATCACAGCTTTTCTGTCTTCAGATATGTCTTTGCAGTCTACATATTGTTGTCTCAGTTTTTGTTTATGTGCCTTTGCAACTTCAAATTGCTTTATAACCTCGACAAGAGCTTGTTGTCGAACCTCATCTTCTTGTTCGGCTTGTTTTTTGATATAGTTTTGCAGTTCTTCAACGGTATGGGGGAGATGACAAGCCATTTGAATTTTGTGAGATTTTGATTAAGAGAATTGAGAGAGTTTGGTGTAGTGAAGTGTGTTGAATATGTAAGATATTTATAGTGGTTTGGAAGAATTTTTTTTTTTTTTTTTGGAAGAATTTTTTTTTTTTTTTTTTTTTTTTTGGTTTCAAACTCAAACGGTAAATAAACAAATAAAAGGGACAAATATTGCTTTTGATATCGATCGGCAGTGTGACCAAGTGGAGCTCGACCGAATGGAACGATCGACTCCCACAATAAGGGAAATCGATTCCCTAATCGATCGAGTGGAGCTCGACCGATTCTACTGCATGTAGCCTTATATCGGAAAGAACATATATTCCATTTTATGTGTGTGAAACTTTTAGAAGTCAAACCATTAAAGTATTAAACTATGAACCATGCCCTGCTCATCCGAATACATGTTATCATCGATTCACAATTTCCACCGTATGTGTATCTGCTGTTGTATTGAACTTTAATAATCAACAAAACTATTACAAAAGCAAATAACTTCAACTTTGGTTAAACCAAGCATGGTAACAAATAGCCTCGAAATGTATTAACGACATCAAATAGACGTTATAGCGCTATAAGAATCCTCAACTTCCGTAAATACCGTAACCATCTTCCATTAGAAAACTAATAGAAACAATTGGATGGGAACATTTTATAACATTTTGACTTTACATTACCACTTAATGTTTCTATTCAAGTTCTTAAAGAGTAATCGGTGCACTCTACGAGTTCCGAATTAAACAATTGATGTTCCGTGTTAACGGTTTATATTCTTTCCAACAGTCTAAAGTTGTAAAAATCTTACCAAGGATATACTAATTCATACCACAAAATAAGGCCCATATGGATAACACTAACCTTTTTTTAACAAATGTGTATACATAGATCAAAGTGTATAATGTAAACCTAAAATTAACAAATACATGAAACCTTAAGTTTATTTTTTTACAATTGTTTAAGGAATGGTCGGTTTGTGGGAGCAGTTGTGATGAAGATAGCTTTCAAATTTGAAGTTCCAACCACATTCGAGATTTAGAAATTTGGACGGGCGCCCAATTTAGGCGCCACTAATCTTGTGAAAGTATCATCTTAATAAAGCACCACAAATTATTATTTTTTCAAGGCATATTAATATAATTAAATATTTAAATGATTAAGAGTTTAATTAGATTTAATACAATTAACAATGTAACAAAACGATGTCTGACAGTTCATCTGACCAGTAAAGGGGGGTATTATTGTAGCATTTTTTTTCTTAATATAAATACAAATTAATAGATGCTAATGATGTCGAGTAACGTTATGGCGGTTTTAGAGCAACAGGAAAAACAGTGAGCCGATTGTTTTTTTTTAAGTGGTCGGCTTGTTACATAGCATGACAGCGCGTCATCACGTCTATGTCGACGATTTGGATATGTCGTTTCTTGGTTATTTGCTACAAAGCTAATGAAGCTGACGGCGTTAGATAACTCCTAGTAGTTTAGGAGTTACGGTCAATACAGTGAGGTGCCCTTTTTCACATAAAGGATAAATAACCGTAGCTAGGGTTTGATGGGGTGGCATAGAGGTGACAGCTCAAGATGGCAAACCTAGTGTGAGAATCATACCCACTATGATACTATGTTGAATGGTGAATTTCGTGTAGGTTAAACGCTATTGATAATCAACTGTTATTTTTTATTACAAATGTAGCATTAACTTAACCTTAACGGACATCCACTTAACACAACTGTGTCAAGGCTTATAAACTATTACCTCATATAAAGTAGCATTATAGATTCACCAGTAGCAACCGTAAGCGTCAGCTGTAGTGCAATAGCAATTTACCTTTTAGCTCAGGTATACCTAACGCCATATTTTACACTTTTCTAACACTTTTAGTTTTAGTTTAAAGTTTATGACTCAACTTATATTATAAATCAGAATTTTAATGTTTTTTAGCTTTTGAGCTTAGCTCACATCTTTAAATCAAAATAAGTTCACCACTCCACAAATATGATGGAAAATAGGCTTATACAAAACAAACTAAATTGAATAAGCTTACAGGTCCAAAAGAAAGCTTATACAAACACCTTATTAGTAATGGGTCGCGATCCAATAAATAGGAGCGATAAAATCCAATTCTAAAAAATCTATAAAGCCACTCCCATATCAACACGTCCTACGTCTTTGCCTCACTTTGATGCTCCTTCTTCCTTTTCCATTTCACCAATAATGAACATCTCTACCCTACTTTAGTTTTAAATCAATAAAAAATTCACAAAACTAGGTTTTGATTTACGTTCAAATTCATCATATATTCGTTCAATCGCTACAAATTACAACCTTTTTCATGAATTCAAATTTCATCGATTTATAAAAAAAAAGGTTTTTGTTCAATTGGAGTTAAAACGAAATTACTATGACAATTTTGATCAACAAACCCCAAATTAACTAAATTTTCACTAGATTTTGTTTTTCTAACTTGTTTCTTCCAAGTTTTCAATCAAATCAAGTCTTCGTAGTTATACCCACAAGATGTTCGGTGAAATGCCTCAATCAAATAAAAAGTTTTGATTTCACAACCATTCACCCACATAAGTTGTAGGTAGAACCATGGATAAATATCTATACACAAATTACCCGCATAAACTTACCCATAAAAAATACAAGAAAGAAAAGTATAAGTAAGCATTATATATTTACTTATAAATTACACACAAAAATACCCATAACAAAATTCCAATGAAAACAACATTGTGGGTATATTCATGGGTATATTTGTAACCACGGGTTGACCATAAGCGACTATTCACAACAAAATACCCATACAAGTAATAAGATGGGTAAACTCATGGGTATATATTTCACCCTCAAAACACCCACGTAGACTCACCCACCAATGAAAAGGATTTTGATCCCACCGTTCTTCACCTTTTGGAGAAAAGGATTTTGCGTTTCATGGGTAAATAACATTTACCCACTAAATTACCCACGCATGTACCAATGATAACTCACGATGTGGGTAATCCATGGGGAATATTTTGGCGTCAATCATTTACCCACATATTTCACGCCAAATATATTTTTGTGGCTATTTATGTGGGTAAATTCATGGGAAATTTGAGGGAAAATAAGATCGACTTATTAAGTCAGTGATCATGGGTAATGGGTGGGTATTAGGTGGGTAAATGCCCTCAAAAGGTTGGGTGTGGGCAATTATCGTGGGTATTCCATCAGATTCTTGTAGTGAAAGGTAATACTTCTCAAACAACTATTATACATGTGTTGTAGTATGAGATATGGTAATTTGATCGAATGAACCCGATAAAATTAAACCAAACGCCCAAACTAAGCATAACATTGCATGTAAATAAGTATTCATAATTCTATTTATATGCTAAACATATAAAAAAAATGTGAATATTTTAAAAGTGTTCCTTATCGTCATCTCATAACACCAGCATCTAAAAATAAAACTTGATGACATCAAACAACTATCTCATATACTAATCACATGGATCACTGATGCACAATGGAGGTCACCTGATCAAAAGTGTGGTTAGTTATTTATCAAAGGACCTATTTTCACATTTCATTTGAAGAAAATAAAAAACAACCATAAAGAAAACCTACTTGTAAGATGGTTCGATATCCTCACAAAAATCACATGTCCAAAGCCTAGTCAATAAACATATTTGAGGATGACCAAATAAATAATCCAAAATAATCACAAAAATACCTTAATTAAATCACGTACATGTAAGTAAAAATACTCAAACTATCCGGATAACCTTAAATAGTCTCATTCATTTATCTATGTACAGTTAATGGATTTTGCTAACAACTAATTACCGAAAATTTAGCTTAAACAATATACAAAGTGTAAATGAAATATGTTGGGTCAAAATTTGACCCAATTGCCCTGACAAGTATTTGAAAATAAAATAGCATAACTCACTTAATAAATAATGAGTTATTCACTGATACAGATATTAATGAGTGTTGCTACATATAACCGTAAACATCAATCAAACAAGTCACTGAGTGGACAGTCACTCACTGAGTTACCTTCAAGATGTTCAGACTGAGTCTAAGAAGAAAGGCTCGTCATTCAGTGATGCGGTACTCAGTGAATGATCCCCAAACCAAAGAATAAGGTAATGGAGTGAGTGAGTGATGACAATAACTCACTGACTCCCTGAAGACTGTCTCTAAACAAACAAAAAATATGAGTGGGAACTTCCATGGATAGATAAAGCTGAAAACAAGTACAAAAAGGGAGTCAAACAAAGTACAAGGAATTGCCATAGAAGTGAGATGTACTTCTCCAATGGATGCATGACACCTCACACCAACCATCACATGTTGTCTTTATATTTTTTAGCTATATATATGTATGTTTGTAAAGAGATAGTTAGAGATTCTACACACACAAATGTAAAGTATAGCGTTGTATAGTTAATAGGATCCTCCTCTATAAATTATAGAGTTTACATTGTCATTTCAATCCCAAGTGTTGTTCCGCAAACACTTGTGGTATATATTCTTTAATTTACTTCTAACAAGATTATAAACGTTGAAAATTACGATTTGTGTTATTAGTTGTCTTTTGGTTATTGTGTTAGTGCAAATATTACGATATTTAAACTAAACGGTTTCTTGGGTTTTAATAATGACAAACATGTAACTCGTAATGCATAACGTAAAATGCGCAAGTTACTTATAAACTAATCATCAATGCATACTTACATCAACATATCTCGACGTCTCAAGTATGCCTCAACAGAGTCGTAGATTCTCATCCTGACGAAAATCACTCAAGGTATGAACAAACAAATTTAAACTTGACGGATGATCAAATAAATAAAATTTTTGTTCTAAATTTCACATTTTTATGAATGTGACAAAACATTTTACAAAAATACATTTTACAAATTATTTTTGAATTAGAAATAAATGTTTTATTTGGGAAAATCATTTCAAAAATAGTAATAGCTATTTTCCCCCCCAAAACAGCTCCAAACATTCCTAAAAAAATCCTTCCCCACTAAAAACAAACGGAGGAGCGTCCACGGTACCACTAAAGTACCGACGGTACCACTAAATTTAGTGGTGCCGTCTGACAATTAGTGGTGTCGTCCCTCTGTAACGGCTAGTTTTTTCTTTGCCTATAAATAGTAGACCATTTTACACTTCCAACTTGATTTTTTTAGTCAGTTTTCTCTGGTCTAATCCTTTCTTATTTAGATCACTTTGTTTGATCATTTAGAGAGTCTTAATTTGTTTAAGAGTGATCCTTTCATCCAACCAAGAGATCACCTTCATTCCTCTACTAGTGCAAGAGAAGAACACATAGTATCACAAAGATACAAAGTGTTGTAGTTGTAGTTAGAGCACTTGTAACACTTGTTACATACTTGTTGTATCTTTGTATACATCAAGATCATTTTTCTTTTGAGAGTTTGTGAGAGAAGATCATTGTGATCTTATAGAGATATTGAATATCTCTTGTAGCTTGTGAGCTAGTGTGTTGATCAAGTTGATCAAGGGTAGATAGGGTAGATTGAGTCAAGTGAGGGTTGATCATTGTGATCTTGTCGAGATCTTGGAGATCTCTTGTAGCTTGTGGGCAAGTGTATTGATCAAGTGGATCAAGGGTAGATCGAGTCAAGTGGGAGTAGATCATTGCGATCTTGTTGAGATCTTGGATATCTCTTGTAGCTTGTGGGCTTGTGTATTGATCAAGTGGATCAAGGGTAGATCGGGTAGATCGTGTGGATCGTGGTAGATTGGTACTAGCTAAGATTAGTACTCGACATTTAGCTTAGTGTCGGAAATAAGGATAAGCGATGTTGTACGGTTTTCTCCGCCTGAAGGGAGCTTGTTGATTAGTGAAGTAACTCTCGAGTTGGGTACTCGGGGAGTGGAGTAGGGCGAAGAGGAGCTTCGTGACCGAACCACTATAAATCATCGTGTCCGGTTTGCACCTTCTTACTTATCTCTTTACTTTTATTTTATTCTTTATCGCTTTATATTTATATTTGCATTGCATTTATGTTTGTGTGGCTTGTTGCTTAGGTTATGTTGATTATGTTTGTGTCATGGTTTGATTGTGCTTGTGTTGTAGTTTACTTTATACCATCTCTAGATGTTATATGATCATTGTTGACACTTTTCATATTACGTCACACTTGATTGGGTGTTTGATACAAAAAGTTGTTAAGTTTTTAAATGGAAACGTATTCACCCCCCCCCCCTCTACGATTTTCACAATTGGTACCAGAGCCACGTTGCTCAAATTTTTAAAACAAATGATTTTCAATATTGAGTACGATCCATGTATCAAATTACCCATGAAAGTGATAAAATATGAAAAGTATTTAGTTGCTTACTACTTACAAGTTTTTTTGTTAAGTATACTTTGTCATACTAGCATGAAGGTTTTCTTAAATCAATAAAAGAATAGAGTTTTAAGTGTCCGGTCATGTTTTCAGAATGAGTCGTTAAGTCATGTGGTTTTGAAAGGAATGTTTGGGACAAACCATTATTTTGTAGTAAAATTATTATCGTAAATGTCTTTCTTAGTCCTAAACGTGAAAATGATGCTTAATATATATTTTATATGTTCGGTATCTAGTTTATTTAATTTTACGTTTTTTCGTCGAGTCGCCGCACTAAAATAGTAAACTGAATCAGAAAACAGATCACGGTACCACTAAATATAGGATGGTACCGTTGTATTTAACGGTACCGTGGGGTATTTAAAGGTACCGTGCCTCTGTCTGTCTGTTTTCAGTATTGGGTCATTTTCAGAAATTCATATAAAATCAACCATAAGTCCGTAGGAGTCGTGTCACCCATCATTTTAAACGAAGTTGAGTCTACTTTCATTTGAAAAATATTTTTATGAATTAGTTCTAAATGAAAGTATGTTAGAGTCCTTGATTTTCAACTCAAGGTCTTTTTGGTCAGGCAGTTTGCATAAATTTTTGGTTAAACTGAAAAAGGGCATTTCAACTTTTTAACCTTGACGTGTTTTTAAAGTGACTTGGCGAAAATCTTTGAAATGGGGTGTTGGGAATTAAATATTCTGAAGATTAAGTATAGGGAAATTCTCTAAGTGATTAAGTCTGGTAGCTTTGAATATTAAGTCTGCTACCTGGTTAAGTCTGGTCGCTCAAGGTTAAGTCTGGTGGTTAAGTCTGCTAGTGTTAATTCTGGTGAGTACCAAGTTAAGTCTGTTCTTCGAATGTTAAGTCTGCTTGCTGGAGATGTTAAGTCTGTTTGACTGGATGGATAAATATATTCAAAAGTCAAAGACTTGTTAGATAAATATCTTTGTTGTGTCATCTTTGAAACAAGTTGTAATCCTAGATACATGTTGTATTTTGGTTACTGACACACGACTAAAACATAGCAAGTTTTTCGATTAGACTTAATATATTTTAAACAATATTGTAAAGATCTTTCTTGTGATATAAAAGAAAGATCTTAGACAAGATAAAAGTGTGAATTTGTGTGTCTAATAGATATAGAACTTTCATAAGCATCAACAAAAAACAACATCAAACCTTTGTATCATTATCAATAATATTAATCGTTTGGTGTTAACTCTCAATTGTTCTTTATCAAATTCAAACAACCACCATTGTTCCATTTCCATACTACAAATAACCTTCTAAGTGTGATTAAGTAAATTCCGCGTACTTGATCATATTAACTCAATATATCACATACACACGTAACAAAGGTTTAACCACCTTAAAGTGTATCAAATCTAACAAAGTGGTATCAGAGCAAGGCTGATATTTGATTTAGAAGAAGAAGAAATGGACGTTGAATCTATTCAGACGAATGTTGCTGCAAAGATACCCATTCTCAAACAGAATGAGTTTGAGATGTGGAGGCTGAGGATAGAGCAATATTTCCAAGTGCAAGACTATGCACTTTGGGAAATCATTGAAGATGGAGACTCTTACCAGCCTACCACCACTACATCAACAGTGGACGGCAAAGTGGTGTCAACTCTGCAGACAAAGCCAACATCTGTAGAAGATATAATAAAGAAGAAAAATGACTTAAAGGCAAGAAGCATGCTGATGATGACCATTCCCAATGATCAACTTTTAAACTTCAGCAAGTTCAAAGATGCCAAGTCATTATTTGAAGCCATTATTGCCAGATATGGTGGAAATGAAGCCACCAAGAAAACCCACAAGACACTACTCAAGCAGCAGTTTGAAAACTTCTCCTCTACATACAATGAATCTCTTGACCATATGTTTAATAGGCTTCAGAATATTGTGAGCCAACTTGCTATTCTTGGGGTTGAAATACCTCAAGAAGATTTGAACTCAAAATTTCTGAGAAGCTTACCAGAAGAGTGGGCTATGCATGTTGTTGTCTGGAAGAACAAGCCAGACCTAGACACCATGGAACTGATGGACTTGTATAGCAACTTCAAAATTGTGGAACATGATTTGAAGAAAACTGGAAGTACTAGTTCAAGTACTGGGAACTTGGCATTTATGTCATCTCCTAGTACCTCAAAATCAGTTGAAGAGGTGAAAGTTGTTGATGGTGTTGGTGCTGCTAGTTCATCAAGCAGTACCATGGGTATTTTGGACGAAAAGACTTGTTGTGCATTTCTTACAAGTCAAAATGATGGGTCCATGCTCACTTATGAAGACCTCCAAGAGATCAATAATGATGATCTGGAGGAAATGGACCTAAAATGGCAAATTTCTCTTCTTAGCATGAGAGCCAAGAAGTTCTATCAAAGGACGGGGAAGAAGCTCTTAATCGGCAATACTGATACTGCTGGTTTTGACAAGTCAAAGATAGAGTGCTATAATTGTCACATGATGGGTCATTTCTCAAGAGATTGTAGAAGACCAAGGCAGCAAGATAGCAAGAATAGAGGTTTTGGAAGTAAATCCAAAACAGAGGAGGTTATTGAGCCAAAAGCTATGGTAGCTATTGATGGCTTAGGTTTTGATTGGAGCTTCATGGCAGATGAAGAAGAAACTCCTACTCAGATGGCACTTATGGCTTTTTCTACTACTGAGGTACAATCTCATAAAGCTTGTTCAAATGCTTGTACTGCTCTTAAAGAATTACAAACTTTAATCAAACATTATGATGAACAAAAGAAAGAGCTGAGCAAAACTCATCAAAACTACATTAACTATAAGTGTGGTTTAGAATCAACAGAAAAGCAGATCTTGTATTACAAAGAAAATGAGCTTGCTTTTTCTGATGACAAAGGTGCTCTTAAACAGGATATTTTTTTTAAAGATGCTGAAATTAAGCTTTTGAGAGAGGCCTTTGATAGGGTCAAAAAGGAAAATGGAAACATTCATTTGACTACACAGACACTAGAACATGCTTCTAGAGGTGTCACCAACATGATAGAATGTCAAGTGATTAACAGAGCCAAGTCAGGGTTAGGATATAAGAGTGTCCCACCTCCATACAGAGGTATCCCTAAACCCCCAGGGATTGACCTAGAAAATTCAGGTGTCCCTGAATTTCAACAACCTGAGCTACAATATGGTGTACAGCAAAAAACAAAGCTAGTTGTTGATGAGCCTAAGAAAGTTAGTGAAAGTTTAAGTAAAACTTCACTTCCTGAGGACAAGGTGTCTTCTATTAGGAAACTAGATGCTATAGTTGTTGAAGACTGGGTATCTGATGATGAAGAAGATGAACAGGTTATGTCTAAACCTGAAGTGGTTAAGAAAGTAGGAACAAGTGTTCCTAAGTTGGTTAGAAATCATACTGATAGGCCTAAGTCCGATGTAAAACATGTTAGGCAACCAGTAAGATATTGTGAACAATATAGGTCCACAAATAAGCCCAAAGGTGACCATAGAAAATGGAATACCTTTAAGTCTCACCAAAATGATGACTTTGGATTTTACAACAAAGCTTGTTTCACTTGTGGAAGTTTTGACCATCTTACAGCTTTCTACAACCAATGGGTATCTGGGTATGAAAACAATAGGGTGAATTTCAAAAGGCAAACTCCTCAAACTCACTTTCACTCTAGTTCTAATGTTAACAGAACTAAACCCAAAACAGATTTAATTAAGTCTGACTTAAAACAAGTTAAGTCTGTTAGACCAGTTAAGTCTGTTTACCCAAAACCAGCAGTTAAAAATGCAAAATCAACTTTCAAATATGCATTAAAAACTGCTAGAAGGCCCATTCAATCAAAAGCAGTGGTCCAAAAACAAGTTTGGAAAATTAAGGGTACAACTATAAAGTCAGCAGTTAATTCTGCTTGGCAAGTAGTTAATACTGCTGCTTGGAAAAAGAAGGCAAATGCTGTTAAGACCTCAGCATGTTGGGTTTGGAGACCAATTAAACCCAATGGTGCATCAATCATTTTAAAAAGGATTGATTACATTGATGCAAGAGGCAGATCCAAGTCAGCAATGGCTTGGATCCACAAAGAAAACTAATTTCTTTATACATGTGCAGGAACATTCAAATGCTAAACAAGGATATCAAGGATTCTCAAATAATGAATGTTCAAGACACATAACTGACAACATATCATATTTTTAAATCATTGGATATGTTACCATCAAAGAAGGAATAGGTTTTAGAATTACTGGTAATGATACTAGTAAATTGCAAAAGTTTATTCTGTTAGTCATATGATAATGTTGCTATAAGACATATGCTTTGCATATTGTTTCTTGGTTTTGGACTAACATTTTCAGGAATGAACATTGAGCAAAAAGGATGTTTCAAGTGAAATGGAAGCAGCTGAATGTTATACAAAGTTGCTAACATAATAGGTTTATGATAGAAAGAGTTTGGGAATTTACACCTCCTTAAAACTTCTTTCTTGAAACCTGATTATGAAGTTTCACATTGAATTGATGACTTAGTTGGTCAGAAAGTAACCGACTCAACTCACTTTCTATCATTTTATACTTTCACAGTATAATGAGCAAGTCTAAGGACATCTGATAGAAAGAACAGCTAGTAAAAGTGAATCTAACACTTGTGTTAGAGGTAACAATTGCTATGAGCTGGAAACCCTGTCAAGAAAGCCTTTTGAATAGGTTTATCTTTACACAGGCAGTTATTTATAACTGAAAAACATTGGTTCTCACACAACCAGAGGTTGCTTTAAACCGAAATTTTGATTAAGTGTCTGTTACACACTTAATCCCTTCAAAATGGTTGAAAGCAGTATGATTTTTCAATTCTAAAATCATGAACATACTGCTAAGTCAAATAATTTCTTAAACAAGGATTTTCAAAGGATTCAGAAAAACCATCCATTGATGGATCATGAGTCAAATGTCCAATGAATCACCTCTCATAGGAGTTAACACACCTAGAAGTGATGAGGGCAGAAACTTAAACTCTTAATGAATTGATGGCTACATGTACAACATTGTCTGAAAACAAGTTCTAATTGGTAGATCAGATGATGATGGGATGATGGTGAGAAATCTTCCAAACAGGGGAGGAAAGACACTCACTGGGGAGGAAATTTTATACCCAGAGGAGGAATATCTCAAGGAAGATTAACCAATAAAGGGAGGAAAAGACAAGAGCATACAAGATGGTGATATGAAAGTTGAAAATGACAAGAACAGAAAGTTCACCATTCTGGTGTATTTTATATATTCAGAAGGGATGAAGCATTTCAAAGGAGAAAGTTCTATCTAGGAGCTTTCAGTTTCAATTTCAGTTCACTACGTTTGTTCATCACTTGCAAAGGCATGCTGAAAGATGATTTCACTTGTTGAAACAAGCATCCAAGATACACAACACCATTGCCTCTTATAATTCCTCCATCCAAGGTAATTGCACCATCTTTTAGGTCAATATTTGAAGACTGAAGATGTGTATTGATATTGTTAAAGTCAAAGAACAGAAAGCAGATGAGTTACTGATCTCTCAGAACAAAGAAGTGTTTGAAAGATCCTCACAATCAGAAATTCAATTCAGAAAACATGTTGGAAAGGGTTCACATGTTTAGGGGAGGATTGTTGGGAATTAAATATTCTGAAGATTAAGTATTGGGAAATTCTCTAAGTGATTAAGTCTGGTGGCTTTGAATATTAAGTCTGCTACCTGGTTAAGTCTGGTCGTTCAAGGTTAAGTCTGGTGGTTAAGTCTGCTAGTGTTAATTCTGGTGAGTACCAAGTTAAGTCTGTTCTTCGAATGTTAAGTCTGTTTGACTGGATGGATAAGTATACTCAAAAGTCAAAGACTTGTTAGATAAATATCTTTGTTGTGTCATCTTTGAAACAAGTTGTAATCCTAGATACATGTTGTATTTTGGTTACTGACACACGACTAAAACATAGCAAGTTGTTCGATTAGACTTAATATATTTTAAACAATATTGTAAAGATCTTTCTTGTGATATAAAAGAAAGATCTTAGACTAGATATAAGTGTGAATTTGTGTGTCTAATAGATATAGAACTTTCATAAGCATCAACAACAAACAACATCAAACCTTTGTATCATTATCAATAATATTAATCGTTTGGTGTTAACTCTCAATTGTTCTTTATCAAATTCAAACAACCACCATTGTTCCATTTCCATACTACAAATAACCTTCTAAGTGTGATTAAGTAAATTCCGCGTACTTGATCATATTAACTCAATATATCATATACACACGTGACAAAGGTTTAACCACCTTATAGTGTATCGAATCTAACATGGGGAGGAAACCAATTCGTTTTCAAATAAAATCAAGCTTAGTATACATTGTTATACTTAATATACAAAATGACGATAAGCATTTTTGTGTGTTATGCTAAATGACAATTTGTTTTTCTTTGTGTCTTAGTATTATTAGTTTTTTTTTTTTTTTTTTTTTTTTTTTTTTTTTTTTTTTTTTGTGCTTATAGTTATCTTTAGTTGAGCTAATTATATCTATAATCACAAGCGTTTTACATGCCTTGTTGCTATTTGCTGATTATTAGTTTCTCGGCTTATGTGTCAATAGGACTTAGACTAGACTTCTTGCACTAAGTTGCATAATTGATTCTGCATTGCATATAGGCGTAGATCACTTTTCTTGCATACGTGTTCTAGACATATTGCAAGTTTTAAGATGCTTTAGTAACCCTCTTAGGAATAGAAACTAAGTTGGTTGATCATGTGTGTCGAAAGATATTGTCTTACACAATTATTTTTCCAAAGGTTTAAGTGTAAAACGTATATCACCTCAAAATACTTAACACTCTCATAAAATCCGTAACATGATCTCTAAAACATCACATCATTTTGTCTTGCTTGACCATGGGTTGTCTAAATAAGATAAAAGATCATATCAATACATTAGTATTTAAGTAAAAGAAAATGTATTAAACTTGCATTGATCTAACACACATACAAAATGTTTTAAACATTTAGTATTTTACGTATGTTGTATAAAAATAGTTAAGATAATTATTTTTATACTAATGAGGTGTCGAAAAACTAAGAATATTATACTTAATAATATAAATAGTTTTTCGCAAATAAAAATAAATGACAATATCGAAGTAGTAACTTAATATGTCATTAACCTCACACATACAACTAGTATTAGAATAAATGGAACACATTCCTTAAATTTTTATTTTCTTTTTAAAAGGAGTGATCTTGAGGGTCAAGAAAGATTTCGAGTACATATCAATTCATTATTCAAATTATGATTGATATCATTATCGAATCTAATTGACAAGTTTTCGAGTATGGACATGAAATTGGAGTCATTATTTGTCTAGCTTCAAGATAACATCAAAATATGATGAAATATATTATCTTGAATCTACATACTCAATCACACTCGATTGTTATGAAAATAATGACGTCCTCTCAAGACGAAAATAATATGCATCGGATCATAACTCACACTTGTGTTGAAGATGCCATATTGAGTCTTCTTGTCCAATGGTTGTGTTCCAAACATTAAACTAATATGTTTAAAAGATGCATAAAATACACAACTAAGTAGGATTGACAACTTGGATGTTTCATCCGAAATATACAAGTAATTTACATTGCAATGCAATTAGTAAATGTGTCATTTCCAAAAAAACCAAACACGAGCAAACAAACAACATATGTAAACTATGCTCATGAACGACTCAACACTCAAAATCACATGTCTAGTAAAAGTGTCACACATAATATGTTATTAACTATTATGTAAGTCATCAATCTTTGAGAATATCACATGCATTTCTCTTATCAAAAGATTGACAAAGGATAACTTATATCCTATGCATCTTATTCCCTTTGTAACATGAATGGTTATGTTACAAGAGAATACATTGCATCTTGTTAACAAATATAGGATATTAGATTTGAATAATAACCCAAAACAACATGTGTCATTGCATAAACAAGTAATATTAGTCATACACTAAAATACTTGTTTTACTAAGCATTCGTAAGAGTGATAAGTTTCCTCTTATAAAAGCATATCTGTTGAAATATACAGTATGTCTCATTTTAAATATAATACTCATAAAATCTATTTAGGTAAGTAACCTTTACTAGATTCCTTTCTCAAGATATGCAAAGGAGCATTCTTGAAACACACACGATGTAGTAGATTCTACATTGTATCACATTAGAGTATCTCATGGTTTTAGGAAACCAAATCATGTTAAAATAACATGTAACAACTCAACAAACAAAGATGTTGTCCAAGAGATCATAAAATGCACCATCTCCATCAAATAACCTCTAAATCTCAAACACGAAATTAAAACATTTCGCTTGCCTTTGTTAGGAGTTGTGTAAGACATGTCATTTTCTTAACCGACTTTCAAAGTATGGTTAGTTGAGTCATATTAGGCCATGTATTAGCGAAATAAGCTAATATCATATTTGCTATACTTCGATAGGCAAATATAGGAATTTAAATTTTTCTAACATGAGAATGACTACTGGAGAACCTATCGCACTAGAAATTCAATTTGACCTAACGGTTGAATTGCTTCCAGGAGAGAAGTTGGGTTCGTAGTATAACCCGTAAAAATGGTCGTGTTTAGCCTGAATTGAGCACCGCTAGTGATAGTCTCATACTCATTCTCTAACTTGAAATTTTTTTATTCCTACATTCGACTAAAGATAGTTTACATCGGTGAACTTTATCTCACGTTAGGATTTCATTTTGAACAAGTAGTAATTAGGATCCTCCTTAGCGAACCTAGATTACTTGTATCCCACATATGCGTTTCAAAATGATAACATGTTCTCGTAAGATATGATTGAATGTCTTCATGATCTTAAATGCTAAATGATTATCATGTTTTGCATGATGTTTGCATTTATTCCTTATGTGCATTTTACATGATTTGCTTGTAAATTTTGCACCCACACTATGTTCTTTTAACACATTAGGAATTAGGTATGCCTATCACTATGAACCCTTAGAAGTCATATAGTCATACATTAGTGTCAAAACCTATAAGTTAAAGTAGTCGCGAAGTTGTCCTAATTTCCTGGTCATCACTTCCCCTTCTTCCAAGTAATACACCCTTTTGTCATGGGAAGGTTAGATACAAACCTAGTAGAACTCGGAGTAGGTTTGACAACTTAAATATTTTATCCGAAATATTCAAGTAAGTTCAACTTGCGATCGCAATTGTTAAATGTCATATCCGAAATATCATATTCAAGCCTTTTAACAACATATGTTAAAACGCTCATTCAAAATCTAAAAGCTAACATCAACCTTCGGGTGAAAATGGACTCACGAGTTACTATATAAGTGATTGGTAGTTCATTTCATCCTCGTGTGAATATACACTTCTTAAGATCCCAAACCCTGCTGCAAATCAGCACCATAGGCTTTGCTTTACGTCTTTCAAAACCCCGTGAAACACCCACGTGCGAAGCACATCGAAATTCGTAAATCAACCAAACCTCTCAAACAAGAATTGTTGGGAATTAAATATTCTGAAGACTAAGTATCGGGAATTTCTCTTAAGTGGTTAATTCTGATAGCTTTAGTGTTAAGTCTGGTGAGTTCCAAAATTAAGTCTGCTGGTTAAATCTGGTTAAGTCTGGTCTTCCAATATTAAGTCTGGTGGTTAAGTCTGCTTGATTAATTCTGGTGAGTGCCAAAGTTAAGTCTGTTCTTCTAAAGTTAAGTCTGCTTGCTGGATGGATAAGTATACTAAAGTCAATAATATACGGTAGATAATATCTTACCCCATGTGATCAGTCATTATGTTATATTCTCAGAACAAGTTGTAAACATAGATACATGTTGTATCTTAGTTACTGACTCACATAAGCTAGCAAGTAGTTCGACAAGACTTGACAAGTATTAACAATATTGTAAAGATCTCCTTGGACTATAAAAGGAGATCTTAGCTTAGTCATAAGTGTGACTAATAGTGACATATAATAGTGTGTGTTTTCATGTGATTAAGTTTTATATGTTGAATAAGAACATTTGATAAAACTTTCATATTCATAACTGTCAAGAACAAGAACAATCATAAACATTATCAATAATATTGAATCCTTTGGTATTATTCTTTTCGGTGTTCATTGTTCAATATACACAAACATCACTGTTCCATTTCCACACCCGAATAACCTTCTAAGTGTGATTAAGTAGTTTCCGCATACTTGATCATATTAACTCAACATATCATATACACAAAGCAACAAAGGTTTAACCACCTTATAGTGTATCGAAGAATCCTCTCAATTGGTATCAGAGCAAGGCTGATATAGTTGATTTAGAAGAAGAAGAAGAAATGAACGTTGAATCTATTCAAACCAATGTTGCTGCAAAACTACCCATGCTCAAACAGAATGAGTTTGAGATGTGGAGGCTGAGGATAGAGCAATATTTCCAAGTGCAAGACTATGCACTTTGGGAAATTATTGAAGATGGAAACTCTTACCAGCCTACCACCACTTCATCAACAGTGGACGGCAAAGTGGTGACAACTCTGCAGACACACCCAACATCTGCAGAAGACAGAATAAAGAAGAAAAATGACTTAAAGGCAAGAAGCATGTTGATGATGACCATTCCCAATGATCAACTTCTAAACTTCAGCAAGTTCAAAGATGCCAAGTCATTATTTGAAGCTATTGTTGCCAGATATGGTGGAAATGAAGCCACAAAGAAAACCCACAAGACACTGCTCAAGCAGCAGTTTGAAAACTTCTCCTCTACAAACAATGAATCTCTTGACCATATGTTTAATAGGCTTAAGAATATTGTGAGCCAACTTGCTATTCTTGGTGTTGAAATACCTCAAGAAGATTTGAACTCAAAATTTCTGAGAAGCTTACCAGAAGAGTGGGCTATACATGTTGTTGTCTGGAAGAATAAGCCAGACCTTGATACAATGGAATTAATAGATTTGTATAGCAACTTTAAGATTGTGGAGCAAGATTTGAAGAGAAGTGGAGGTACTAGTTCTAATACTGGGAACATGGCATTTATGTCAACTTCTAGTACCTCAAAATCAAGTGAAGAGGTGAAAGTTGTTGATGGTGTTGGTGCTGCTAGTTCATCAAGCAGTATCATGGGTATTTTGGATGAGAAGACTTGTTGTGCATTTCTTACAAGTCGAAACGATGGGTCCATGCTCACGTATGAAGACCTCCAAGAGATCAATGATGATGATCTGGAGGAAATAGACCTAAAATGGCAAATTTCTCTTCTTAGCATGAGAGCCAAGAAGTTCTATCAAAGGACGGGGAAGAAGCTCTTAATCAGCAACACTGATACTGCTGGTTTTGACAAGTCAAAGATAGAGTGCTATAACTGCCACATGATGGGTCACTTCTCAAGAGAATGTAGAAGGCCAAGGCAGCAGGATAGCAAGAACAAAGGTTTTGGAAGCACATCCAAAACAAGGGAGGTTTCTGAGCCAAACTCAAAAGCTATGGTAGCTATTGATGGGCTAGGTTTTGATTGGAGTTTCATGGCTGATGAAGAAGAAGATTCTTCATAGATGGCACTCATGGCTTTTTCTACTACCGAGATACAATCTCATAAAGCTTGTTCAAATGCTTGTACTGCTCTTAAAGAATTACAAACTTTAATCAAACATTATGATGAACAAAAGAAAGAGCTAAGCAAAACTCATCAAAACTGCATTAATTATAAGTGTGGTTTAGAATCAGTAGAAAAGCAGATCTTATATTACAAAGAAAATGAATTTGTTTTTTCTGATAACAAAGCTCTACTTAGACAAGACATATTCTTTAAAGATGCTGAAATTAAGCTTTTAAGAGAGGCTTTTGATAGGGTCAAAAAGGAAAATGGAAACATTCACTTGCCTACACAGACACTAGAACATGCTTCTATAGGTGTAACCAACATGATAGAATGTCAAGTGATCAACAGAGCTAAGTCTGGAGTAGGATATAAGAGTGTCCCACCTCCATACAGAGGTATCCCTAAACCCCCAGGGATTGACCTAGAACACTCAGGCTTACCTGAATTTCAACAACCTAAGCTACAATATGGTGTACAGCCAAAAACAAAGCTAGTTGTTGATGAGCCTAAGAAAGTTAGTGAAAGTTTAAGTAAAACTTCACTTTCTGAGGACAATGTGTCCTCTGATAGAAGATCAGATAGAGTAGTCATTGAAGACTGGACATCTGATGATGATGAAGATGAACATGTTATGTCTAAACCTGAAGTAGTTAAGAAAGCAGGAACAAGTGTTCCTAAGATAGTCAAACACAATACTGATAGGCCTAAGACCAATGTAAAACATGTTAGGCAACCAGTTAGATATTGTGAACAATATAGATCCACAAACAAGCCCAGAGGTGACCAAAGAAGTTGGAACAACCTCAAGTCTCACCAAAATAGTGATGACTTTGGATTCTATAATAAAGCTTGTTTCACTTGTGGAAGTTTTAATCATCTTACAGCTTTCTGTAACAAATGGGTATCTGGGTATGAAAACAATAGGGTGAATTTCAAAAGGCAAACTCCTCAAACTCACTTTCACTCTAGTTCTATTTTTAATAGATCATCTCCCAAAACAGTTTCAATTAAGTCTGGCTTAAAACAAGTTAATTCTGTTAGACCATTTAAGTCTGTTTACCCAAAACCAGTAGTTAAAAATGCAAAATCAACTTTCAAATATGCATTAAAAACTGCTAGAAGGCCCATTCAATCAAAAGCAGTGGTCCAAAAACAAGTTTGGAAAATTAAGGGTACAACTGCAAAGTCAGCAGTTAATTCTGCTAGGCAAGTAGTTAATACTGCTGCTTGGAAAAACAGGGCAAATGCTGTTAAGGCCTCAGCATGTTGGATTCTTAAATCCAATGTTGCATCAACTGTTCTTAATAGATTAAATTTCATTGATGCAAGAGGCAGATCCAAGTCAGTAATGGCTTGGGTCCCCAAAAGAAACTAATACTTCTCATTTCTGTGCAGGAACATTCAATTGATAAACAAGAGGATCAAGGATACTCAGATAGTGGATGTTCAAGGCACATGACAGGCAACAAGTCTTATCTCTCAGATTTTCAATCAATAGATGGAGGCTATGTTACCTTTGGAGGAGGTGTTGGTGGCAAAATTTCCGGTAAAGGTACAATTAAAACTGGAAATTTAGATTTTGAAGATGTATACTATGTACAAGTGCTAAATTATAATCTTTTTAGTGTCTCACAAATGTGTGATAAAAAGAACAAAGTTCTTTTCTGTGACACTGAATGTCTTGTACTTTCTCCTGATTTTAAGATGCCTAATGAAAGTCAAGTACATCTTAAAATTCCTAGAAAGGGCAATATGTACAGTGTTGATATGAAGAACATTATTCCTAAAAAGGCTTTAACTTGTCTTGTTACAAATGCCACATTAGATGAATCAATGTTATGGCATAGGAGGCTTGGTCATATTAATTTCAAAACCATAAATCAGATTGTCAAGAATGGTTTGGTAAGAGGTTTACCTCAAAAACGATTTGAAAATGATCAAACATGCATTGCTTGTCTTAAAGGTAAACAACACAAAGCCACTTGTAAGCCTAAGATTTTTAACTCTATCAATCAATCTTTGTTTATGCTTAATATGGATTTATTTGGTCCTACAAATGTTAGAAGTATGCAACATAAGAGATATTGTCTAGTTATTACTGATGACTATAGTAGATTTACATGGGTTTTCTTTTTAAGTACTAAGGATGAGACACCTAGAATCCTTAAGACTTTCATTACAGAGATAGAAAACCTAGTAGACAAGAAAGTAAAAGTCATTAGATGTGATAATGGGACAGAGTTCAAGAATAGAGTTATGGATGACTTCTGCAAAGAGAAAGGTATTAGGAGAGAATTTAGTGTTGCTAGAACTCCACAACAGAATGGAGTTGCTGAAAGGAAAAATAGAACACTAATAGAAGCTGCTAGAACTATGTTAGCTGACTCTAAGCTACCTATAACTTTTTGGGCTGAAGCAGTCAACACTGCTTGTTATGTCCAGAATAGAGTTTTAGTTGTCAAACCTCACAATAAGACATCATATGAACTTTTTAGAGGTAGAACTCCTGCAATAGGATTTCTTAGACCTTTTGGATGTTATGTGACAATTCTGAATACCTTAGACCATTTAGGAAAATTTGATGGTAAAAACTTAAGAACTAAGAAAGTAGAGGAAAACCTACATGTGGAATTTTTAGAGCATAAATCCAATGTAGAAGGTCAAGGACCGAAATGGCTATTTGATCTTGAGACTCTAACCCATTCAATGAATTATGTGCCTATTGCTGTAGAAACTAATGAATTTTCAGGTTCAAAAGCTGATGAAACATCAGATGAGGCAAGGTTAGAAAAGGATGTGGGAAACTAGAAGGGGGGTTGAATAGTTTACCGGTTTAAAAACTTCTTTTAAAAATCTTGTTTTAAAAGTATGTTATTGGAAACTTTGATTCGAACTCTATGTGTAATCAATCAACACCAATATGAACTACAAACTAAGCTACGTAATAATAACAAATAAAAGTAAAGAGTAGAGTTGGAAAGATCAAACCGAGACAGAGGATTTATAGTGGTTCGGCTACGAAGCTCTTCTTCTTCCTACTCCACTCCCCGAGTACCACACTCGAGAGTTTCAAACACTATATCAATAATCTCCCTTCAGGCGGAGAAAACCGTACACGTCGCTTATCCTATTACCGACACTAAGCTAGATGTCGAGTGCTAATCTTAGCTAGCACCAATCTACCAAGATCCACGTGACCAAACACTCAAGCCCAATGGCTTCAAGAGATCACCAAGATCTCAACACGATCACAATGATCAACACTCACTTCACTCTACTCGACTAACACTATCCTAATGACCCTTGATCTTCTTGATCAATCACACAAGCCCAATGGCTTCAAGAGATGTTCATTATCTCTATAGATCACACTTGATCTTCACTCTCACTCACAAAAAGAAAATAAACTTGATGTATGCTAAGACACAACAAGGTTGTAACAAGTGTTACAAAAACCTATCAACTATAACTCTAGTATCTTCTTGATTACTTGAGTTCTTCTCTTGCTAATGAAGAGAGATGACAACACCTTGTATCAACTTGGATACTTGTGTTCTTCTCTTGCTAGTGAAGAGGTATGAAGAGGATCACTTAAAGGATTATTGGAACACTCTTGAAACAAAGAAAAACTAATCTAAATGACCCTAAGAAGTGAAAGGTGTGAGAGGATTTTACTAAGGGATTTTTCTGTGTGTGAAGGGTGCCTAAAACTGTGAAAGAGGTGGGTATTTATAGGCAAAGAAAATCTGAACGTTACAATTCAAAATGGTACGGACGGTTCCACTAAATGACCCACGGCTCCGTTAAATTTAATGGTACCGTGGAGCCGTGGTAGACTAGGACGCTCCAAATTTTGTCTTTTCTGGTGAAAACTTATTTGGGGAAGGTTGGAGCTGATTTTGGGGGGAAAAATAGCTGTTGTGATTTTCAAACTTATTTTTCCATTAAAACATTTCTTAATATTTCAAAAATAATTTGTCATGTGTATTTTTGAAAAAATGTTTTGTCCCATTTAAAATGTGAATTTTCAAAACATGAATTCACTTCTTTGATCACTAGTTCAAGTTGTAACTTTGTTCAAGAGTGATTTGCGTAGAAACGGGATCTTCCGATTAAAAACTTGTTAACGTTAATTTTAACGTAACGTGAGTTCACATTTTGTCATCCTCAAAACGTGAAGTAATCGAAAGATATAAATAACGTTTTTAGACCATTATTTGCATCAACAATCTCCCCCTTTTTGATGATGACAAAATATAAACTCATTTTAGGTTAAAATTAGTTTTAACAAGTTTTTAATGAGTTTACTCCCATTTCTCTCCCTTTTTGTCAAATCAAAAAGGTGGTTAAGGCTCCCCCTTGATGTGTACTCCCCCTCATTTGGAGAACACAAAGGAATCGAGCAATGGATCGTGCTACAAAACAAAGTTAGACGACAAATATACAATATCTAACAAGTAGCACATTAGACAAATATCCAACCACAAGAAAAATTATGGCTAAGAAGCCAAAATGAAAAGCCCATTACATAAATATAAAATAAATGTCAAACATAAGTATGACTACAATGGGAAAGCAAATTAAACTAACAAGAAGACACATAAACATCTAAAGTAACATGAGGCTTCTAGATTTGCTTCCAACTTCAAAAGGTTCCTAATCTTTTATTGAGGGGACTAAACATAACCATGTTTAGTTTGGGCTATTGTGTGGTGGAGGAGGTGGAAGGATGATAGGTCCTATGGGTGGTGTGAGGAGGTGTTCAAGATATGAAAACCTAAAGCTAAGCTCATCTCTTAGGTTCATGATGAGTTCAAGGTTGTAGTTGCAACAAGGGCAACTCAAGGTGTGTGAGTGAAGGGGATACATGATTGGATAACCCATTAAGGGTTGAGGTGATGGTGATAGTGAAGGTGATGATATGTTGCTCCCAAATTCAAAGGGAGTGTTTGGTGAAAGGGTGAGGGTGAGAGTTAGAGGTTGTGGTGATGTTGAAAGTGACGAGGGTGTTGTGTGAGTTCCCAATTCAAGGGAAGTTGATTGTGATGAGTTGAGTGTTAAGGTTAAAGGGTGAATAGGACTAGGTGGAGATGAGTGTGTGTTGATTCTTGTTGTGGAGGATGAGGATGTAGGTTGAATAGAGGTTGCCTTGGATGGAGCTTGGGGTGTAGTGAAAGAAGATGATGATTTGGTAGAGGTTATGGGTGTATGGGTTTCATCTTCATCATCCAAGGTGAGATCAATGAGGGGAATGTCATTGGTGATAGGTTTAGTTGATGATTGGGGTGTTTTGACATTCTTGATCCATTGATCAACTAGAGAGGTTTGGTTGGTTGGTTTGATGTTGAATCTAGGTTTCTTGAATACTCTTGATCCCATGATGATGGTATGGTGAATGTGAAGGTGTAAGGATGGGTGTAAGAATGGCAATGCATAATGTTAGCTTAAATAGCCAAAACATAAGCATGCAAGTTTGAAATGTTGGATTTGGGGATTTGGGTGCATGGGAATCAGGTTTTGGTTGCAGATTTTCTGGAAAAGATAGTCAAAAAGTGGAAGAGAATAGCAGTTTTCGTCTTCCAGAGGCACGACACCATTAAAGGTGCTACGGCACCACTAAATTTAGTGGAGCCGTGGCCTATTTAATGGAGCCGTGGGCTCTTTTGACCTTCTTTCCAGGTCTGCAGGTTTTAGGCAGCCTAAATGGGGAAATTTCTGGGGAATCCATTGGCTGCAAATCTCAAAGCCTCAAATTACTAAACACATAGAATTCCTAAAGCTAGTTTCAACTAGCAACTAACATGATCATGTGATCATCTATGTATTTAGGCAACTATTAAGCATGCATGAATTCAAGCATTTTTAACATCTAGTGCATGTAATAAAATAAGCTATCATGCATGATTTAGGCAAGATAAACCAACATGAGGATTAATTAACAAGAGAATTAATCATGTTAAAAGGAAACACATCAAGCAAGTTAATGTATTAGGCAACAATGCCACAAACTATTAGTAGTATTTTAATCATAATACTTATATTAATAATACTACTTAAGTTATTTCCATCTAATCCTTTCTTTTCCCCAACTTCTTAATTTTGTTCCCAAGCCCTTTGATCGCCTTGCCGATGGACTTGAATCCCCTGATAGTTTGCTCATGCATCTCCACTTGTCTATTGTACATTGTGGTTTGCCTTCTCATCATGTGGGATAGATTTACCATCCCATTTTCGAGGTCGGTTGTACGTCGAAATGATGAGGTATCAAGATTACGAAAGTAGGTGTCGGGAGAAGGGATTTGAGAGCTAGAAGTTCCTTCTTCGTTCACCTCATCATCGTCCTCATCCATGGGTTCAGATGATGATTCGTGACTGAAGGAGGAGGATGAATGGGGAATATCGGAAGTGGATTTACGACCACGTTTGGACCCTTTGTCCTTACGTTGCTTTGTGCGACGTTGTGGTCCACCAAGTGGGTGCATAACCGGATTGACTAGGACATAGTCGACACTTTGAAGATGTGGGAAATGTTCCATGACCCACCTGAATAAACGAGTAAGCAACATGTCGTATGGCATGAGCTCATCGGACCGACGATGAATGTTGGCCATCCGTTTGACCATGTAGTATGCGAGGTTGAATGGTTCCTCGATACTAAGACAGTAGAGCATAAGGGCAAGACTTGCCGATACGTGATCAGGGTTGCCAGCAAGGCTTAACACATTTTCACGTAGAAGAAGTTCCCAACTTCTAAGGTCGAGACGGAGTTCCCTGAGGTAGATTTTGGATGGGTCGAGAAAGACAACGGATCCATCACGTTTTTGGTACGTGTTGGCGACTCGAGGAATTTGGATAATTTGTTTGATTACTTCAATGTCGGGAATTTGGGTACTATAGGCACCTTCTATCTCAACATTGTAGTAAAGAGACTCTAGAGAATGGTCGTTGGTGTATGCACACTGACCATATGAGGGAACACCAAGAATTTCACCAAACTGAGTGACAGACAGGGTGATATTTTGGTGTTGAATCCAAAAGTCAAGAAAGACGTTTCCGTCAGAGTCAGTGTAGGTACGAACACGACTGTAAAATTCGAGAACGAAAAGGGGACATATTTGATCGTTTATTGTGTATAAACAATCGAACCGAATAGAAGGGAAACAAGCACTGACTCTATCTGACATGACATAAAGTGCATCGACTACACGCCCTTCGTGTATGTATCGTGTTAGCACTTTGGAAAAATAAGCCTTTTGTTCATCAGTGATGTTTGGGTTTTCAAGTGTTTCAATGATGTATTTTCGGGTTAATTGATAATCATTCCGAGGCATTGTTTGTCTACAAAAAAATATTTTTGTATATGTTAGTTCGTTGCATTTTAATGATTATACTTCTAGTGTGTGTGCCTAAATGCAAACAATGTGGAGGTGCGGCAATCTCGACTCTAAAATTATCCTAAAGAGATTACCCAAACGCTCCTAACTTTACTTTTGCTCAATCAAATATGTCGAACAATACATATCAATTATGTACTTCGAGCCATATTTGAGAGTTCATGTATGCATGCAAAAACGTTTTTAATTTGCATCAATAATGTATGAAAAAGGTTTCATGATCCTAGACTTGTGAAGTTTTTAGAAAAATGATCGAATTGGGGTGTTTGGCAAATGCCTCAACATGGTGCCAACAAGCTTTAAGATTGAAAAGCTTTAATGCAGAACGTTCCTAATCCAATTTTAATCATCCTAAACATGATTCCATTACAAATAATCAATCATAATCCGAATTTAGTGATTAATTTCGGATTAGGTTTTGCAACATAAATGGGTTTTTGGAAATCCTAGGTTTAGGGAATCATGTGAATACTACATTGTCTAATCCTAGTCTTAATTTCACAAGGGTTTAACTAATTTTGAAAATCCTCAATTCGGATTTATACTCAAGAACAAACCCTAGACTCAAATTAAATGAAATTAAGAGTGATTTACTTACAATGAGTGATGTTGTGATTAGGATTTGTTGATTCCAATGCCTCAATCTTGATTTGCAAGAGTTTAGTTGAATTATGGTGTTATGGTTCGATTTTGACAGCAAGTGGAAGTGGTTTTGTGTGTTTGGAAAATTTGTGCAGAAGAAAAGAGTAACTGGGCGCGTTTTTCAGATGCACGGCTCCACGGTTCCACTAAACATTAGTGGAGCCGTATGTCTGATGGTCCAGTTTTTCTTCTGTTTTGACTTTTGGCTGATTAATCTTACTTATTTAGTAAGACTTTTTGACACGAGGAAAAAGTTTATACCTAATAAACTTTTTGACGAAAGATGATTAAATGGGATGACCGGAAATGACCTTAGTGTTTCCGAGGAAATTGACTAAGATGTCATTGGATGAGGATTTACTTCTAGTATTTCCCGTGAAATAAATAGAAGTTATGAGTTGTGTTTAGGAGGATGACTATAATATTTCCCATGAAATATTTAATTAGTCGGAGTACGCGACACAAGGAATGACTAGATATTTCCCGTGAAATATTCATGAGTCATGTGACGAGTGAAAGATATGACTTAAAAAGTCATGAGCGATTTGTAGAGAATGACTTCAATGTTTCCCGCGAAACTTTCGAGAGGTCATAGAAGGGATGAAAGGTTATGAGGTATGACGTGACGGATGACTTTAATATTTCCGAAGGAATATTCAAATAGTCATGAGCGGGATGAGAAGAATGACTTGAAAAGTCATATGACGAGATGCGAGGAATGACGTTAATATTTCCAGTGAAATATTACGAAGTCATGGGATGAGGCTTAGGGAATGACTTGAAATTTCCAATGAAATATTCAAGAGTCATGAGTCGAGAATAGGATGGATGTGTGAGATGACTTTAATATTTCCATAGAAATATTGAAATAGTCATGAGCGGGATATGAGGAATGACTTGAAAAGTCATATGATGAGACGTGAGAAATGACATTAATAATTCCAATGGAGCATTAAGAGGTCATTTGACTAGAATGTAAAGGTTAAGGTGAGAAGAAATACTTTTCAAAGAAAAGATTTCTCATTCGACGTTATCATGACGGAGGAGATGTCTTTCTGCGGGGAGATGACGTACTTCGACGAGCTTCGTTCATGAGCAAACTATAGGGTTCCCGGACAAGTCTAATGTCATCTTGACTGCTACTCTTCACAGGGAGTTGTCTCATCTATAGTGTTTGTTGTCATGCCTTTCCGGCGCTTGCGTACTCGGTTTCGGTCGTGGTGACAATAAGAGTAGTTTGTTTCTTGGGGAACCAAGATGTTTGTTAATCAACCTATGAAGGTACAAACATTACTCATTATGTTTCAACCCACATTAACTCTCACATTATCAGAGTTGGTATAGAAACATTTTCTACATCAATCTCCTCAAGATATCGTAATCTCAAGTGTATAGTATCTTTAATGTATGGTATGATACATTAAACACTTTGATGTAAGAAGTTTTGGGATACTTCTTACAAGTGGGCACAAAGCCAACACTATTCATGATAATGGACCTACTTGCCGTTAGGTAAACTACTTTACCTATTATGCCCTAACCTAGTTATATCCGCGCACTCACCTTCTTCGTCTCTTGTGAGTTTCGCATTTGCAGATATGGGCGTTATTGTCAATAAAGACTATTACTTAAACTATTTATCTCATACATATAGTATACATAAGTTTACAGGGATACTTCATTTAGGCAAGATTACGTATGTGCAAGGAAGGGAACTTGATTCACTTATCAATGCTTAATTCAAACTTGTCACGCATGATCTTCAAGCGATCATCGAACATTTCTGGACAAGTTGAATTTGGCATGATGAGATGTGAATAGAGTTTATGTGTTATAGTGCCTACCATGTTAGATTCTAACTACACTATTTCATGCCAAACATTACTACTAACAAAGGGTGTTTTAAGAAAGCGTACCTGTGCCTGAGGTGTTTGCTCTTAAAACTAGAAGACCAGGGTACCTTTGTTGAATGTTAAGCATGAAAGACACGACTTGACTATTGCGTCACCGGGTATGCTTGATAACGCATCATACTCCTTTTGTTATACTCCAAAGTTTATTTACATTCATGTTTTCCTAGCAAAACAAATGTTCAAACATCTGGTCCCCAATATCTCATGGGTCCAAAGTTGTTAGAGTTAAACATCCTACGCATTTGTTGCGTTAGTTTAGGATGTGAGAATGGAGGACACATTTCCCATGGTAAGTAACTTTGTGGTGGACGATCATTCCAAGTTACGGGAAAGTTACTTGGATGATTTTGTCTTCTAAAGTTACCTCTCGGTAGAGGAGTTCTAGACCGAGGTTTGGGAGAGTTTACCTTTCTAGGTGGAGGAGTAGTTGACCTAGTGTCACGCTTTACAAATCCATGTTCGGGAGATGACAATGATTTGTTAAAGCCTTTGGTTTCCTCTCTACTTGGAGTAGACACTCTAGTTCTATTTACAACTACTTGACTTGGTTTAGGACTTAAGTTACTTTTCAGAATTGACCCAGTTTTGTCCTCAGCACCACACGGTACCACGGTACCACTAAATTTAGTGGTTCCGTCTGTATCTTTAATGGTGCCGTCACCTTCAGACATGGACTTTTCAGGCATTACAAATTTTACTTGTTTAGTACTACTTGTAGAAGCCTGATTTGGGTCAAATCCTAAACCCGAACGGTCATGTTCACTATATCTAATATTTTCAAGTATATCATTAAGCTTTTTAGTTCCTTCATCAAACCTAATGATTCTTAAAGCATTTTCTTTAAGTTTTTCATTTTCTACTTGAAGACTAATACATGACCCGCATCCTAAATCTACTTCCTTGTTTTTCTCAAGTCTCTTGACTTGATCATTAAGTTCTAAGACTTGTAGTTCTAGTTCTTTTAATTTTAATTTTAGCTTAGTGTTTCTACCTAAGATCTTAGTACTAACTACGCATAGTTTGTTGTATTCGTCATGTAATTCATTGTCATCTACTGACGAATTATTATCACTATAATAAGAAGAGTCGGAGTGTACCTCGTTAGAAGCTTTAGCCATTAAGCACATTTCATCGTTAGGCTTCTTCTCTTCTTCTTCACCGCTATCACTCCAAGAACCTCCTACAAAGGCTCTTTGGTTGTTGGATTTTGGTGGCTTAGGACATTCTCCTATGAAGTGATTAGGATCTCCGCATCTAAAGCATCTCCTATCACTTGTCCCTTTTCTTTCATCATGATTTCTTTGGGATGACTTCTTCTCATCTCGAGATTGTCTAGGAAATCTACCTTTCCTCCTAAAGAACTTTCTAAAGTTCCTAACGGCTAGTGCGTACTCTTCATCTTCACTACCGGAACTCGAACATTCCTCATCACTAGACTCCTTCTTGGCTTTTAATGCTAGAGATCTAATTCTCTCGCTTTTGCCTTTGACAATGTCAGAATCCTTCTTGATGATCATCTCGTGAACTTTCAAGTTTCCTTTAAGTTCATCGAGTGACAATGCCGCCAAGTCCTTTGACTATTCTATGGCGGTGACCTTTGCTCTCCATTTAGGATGTAGAGCTCTAAGAAACTTTCTAACATAGCTCTTACTAGAATAACCTTCATCAAGAGCTTTAAGACTAATGATAATAGTATTAAATCTAGCAAAAGCATTATCTATTGACTCATCCTCCGAAATGGAGAATTGTTCATATTGTTGAACAAGAAGATCTATCTTGTTCTCTTTGACTTGGTTATTACCTTGGTGAGTGACTAACAAGGTTTTCCAAATATCTTTTGCCGTATTACACATTAAAATTCTTTCAAACTCCTTTTTAGGCAAAGCATTATAAATCATCATTTTAGCCTCATTATTTTTGGCTAATTTCCTTTTTAGTTCATCACTTTGTTTATCATAAGAAACTATTTCATCCTTTTTAGTTTCCGGATTCTTTTGAATAGGTTGAAAGTCACCCTCGGTAATAACATGCCAAAGATCAATGTCTTTTGATTTCACATACATTTCGAATCTTGTTTTCCAATAAATAAAACAATTGGTTTCGAAAAGTGGTGGTCTTTGCATAGATTGCCCTTCTAGATATTTGTCGGAATCCATTGATCGGTTCAAGCTTTAAAATACAATATACTTTAAAAACTTGACTGACCTGGCTCCTGATACCAATTGTGGGAAACTATAAGGGGGGTTGAATAGTTTACCGGTTTAAAAACTTCTTTTAAAAATCTTGTTTTAAAAGTATGCTATTGGAAACTTTGATTCGAACTCTATGTGTAATCAATCAACACCAATATGAACTACAAACTAAGCTACGTAATAATAACAAATAAAAGTAAAGAGTAGAGTTGGAAAGATCAAACCGAGACAGAGGATTATAGTGGTTCGGCTACGAAGCTCTTCTTCGTCCTACTCCACTCCCCGAGTACCACACTCGAGAGTTTCAAACACTATATCAACAATCTCCCTTCAGGCGGAGAAAACCGTACACGTCGCTTATCCTATTACCGACACTAAGCTAGATGTCGAGTGCTAATCTTAGCTAGCACCAATCTACCAAGGTCCACGTGACCAAACACTCAAGCCCAATGGCTTCAAGAGATCACCAAGATCTCAACACGATCACAATGATCAACACTCACTTCACTCTACTCGACTAACACTATCCTAATGACCCTTGATCTTCTTGATCAATCACACAAGCCCAATGGCTTCAAGAGATGTTCATTATCTCTATAGATCACACTTGATTTTCACTCTCACTCACAAAAAGAAAATAAACTTGATGTATGCTAAGACACAACAAGGTTGTAACAAGTGTTACAAAAACCTATCAACTATAACTCTAGTATCTTCTTGATTACTTGAGTTCTTCTCTTGCTAATGAAGAGGGATGAAAACACCTTGTATCAACTTGGATACTTGTGTTCTTCTCTTGCTAGTGAAGAGGTATGAAGAGGATCACTTGAAGGATGATTGGATCACTCTTGAAACAAAGAAAAACTAATCTAAATGACCCTAAGAAGTGAAAGGTGTGAGAGGATTTTACTAAGGGATTTTTCTGTGTGTGAAGGGTGCCTAAAACTGTGAAAGAGGTGGGTATTTATAGGCAAAGAAAATCTGAACGTTACAATTCAAAATGGTACGGACGGCTCCACTAAATGACCCACGGCTCCGTTAAATTTAACGGTACCGTGGAGCCGTGGTAGACTAGGACGCTCCAAATTTTGTCTTTTCTGGTGAAAACTTATTTGGGGAAGGTTGGAGCTGATTTTGGGGGGAAAAATAGCTGTTGTGATTTTCAAACTTATTTTTCCATTAAAACATTTCTTAATATTTCAAAAATAATTTGTCATGTGTATTTTTGAAAAAATGTTTTGTCCCATTTAAAATGTGAATTTTCAAAACATGAATTCACTTCTTTGATCACTAGTTCAAGTTGTAACTTTGTTCAAGAGTGATTTGCGTAGAAACGGGATCTTCCGATTAAAAACTTGTTAACGTTAATTTTAACGTAACGTGAGTTCACATTTTGTCATCCTCAAAACGTGAAGTAATCGAAAGATATAAATAACGTTTTTAGACCATTATTTGCATCAACAATCTCCCCCTTTTTGATGATGACAAAATATAAACTCATTTTAGGTTAAAATAAGTTTTAACAAGTTTTTAATGAGTTTACTCCCATTTCTCCCCCTTTTTGTCAAATCAAAAAGGTGGTTAAGGCTCCCCCTTGATGTGTACTCCCCCTCATTTGGAGAACACAAAGGAATCGAGCAATGGATCGTGCTACAAAACAAAGTTAGACGACAAATATACAATATCTAACAAGTAGCACATAAGACAAATATCCAACCACAATAAAAATTATGGCTAAGTAGCCAAAATGAAAAGCCCATTACATAAATATGAAATAAATGTCATACATAAGTATGACTACAATAGGGAAGCAAATTAAACTAACAAGAAGACACATAAACATCTAAAGTAACATGAGGCTTCTAGATTTGCTTCCAACTTCAAAAGGTTCCTAATCATTTATTGGAGGGACTAAACATAACCATGTTTAGTTTGGGCTATTGTGTGGTGGAGGAGGTGGAAGGATGATGGGTCCTATGGGTGGTGTGAGGAGGTGTGTGAGTGAAGGGGATACATGATTGGATAACCCATTAAGGGTTGAGGTGATGGTGATAGTGAAGGTGATGATATGTTGCTCCCAAATTCAAAGGGAGTGTTTGGTGAAAGGGTGAGGGTGAGAGTTAGAGGTTGTGGTGATGTTGAAAGTGATGAGGGTGTTGTGTGAGTTCCCAATTCAAGGGAAGTTGATGGTGATGAGTTGAGTGTTAAGGTTAAAGGGTGAATGGGACTAGGTGGAGATGAGTGTGTGTTGATTCTTGTTGTGGAGGATGAGGATGTAGGTTGAATAGAGGTTGCCTTGGATGGAGCTTGGGGTGTAGTGAAAGAAGATGATGATTTGGTAGAGGTTATGGGTGTATGGGTTTCATCTTCATCATCCAAGGTGAGATCAATGAGGGGAATGTCATTGGTGATAGGTTTAGTTGATGATTGGGGTGTTTTGACATTCTTGATCCATTGATCAACTAGAGAGGTTTGGTTGGTTGGTTTGATGTTGAATCTAGGTTTCTTGAATACTCTTGATCCCATGATGATGGTATGGTGAATGTGAAGGTGTAAGGATGGGTGTAAGAATGGCAATGCATAATGTTAGCTTAAATAGCCAAAACATAAGCATGCAAGTTTAAATGTTGGATTTGGGGATTTGGGTGCATGGGAATCAGGTTTTGGTTGCAGATTTTCTGGAAAAGATAGTCAAAAAGTGGAAGAGAATAGCAGTTTTCGTCTTCCAGAGGCACAGCACCATTAAAGGTGCTATGGCACCACTAAATTTAGTGGAGCCGTGGCCTATTTAATGGAGCCGTGGGCTCTTTTGACCTTCTTTCCAGGTCTGCAGGTTTTAGGCAGCCTAAATGGGGAAATTTCTAGGGAATCCATTGGCTGCAAATCTCAAAGCCTCAAATTACTAAACACTTAGAATTCCTAAAGCTAGTTTCAACTAGCAACTAATATGATCATGTGATCATCTATGTATTTAGGCAACTATTAAGCATGCATGAATTCAAGCATTTTTAACATCTAGTGCATGTAATAAAATAAGCTATCATGCATGATTTAGGTAAGATAAACCAACATGAGGATTAATTAACAAGAGAATTAATCATGTTAAAAGGAAACACATCAAGCAAGTTAATGTATTAGGCAACAATGCCACAAACTATTAGTAGTATTTTAATCATAATACTTATATTAATAATACTACTTAAGTTATTTCCATCTAATCCTTTCTTTTCCCCAACTTCTTAATTTTGTTCCCAAAGCCCTTTGATCGCCTTGCCGATGGACTTGAATCCCTCGATAGTTTGCTCATGCATCTCCACTTGTCTATTGTACATTGTGGTTTGCCTTCTCATCATGTGGGATAGATTTACCATCCCATTTTCGAGGTCGGTTGTACGTCGAAATGATGAGGTATCAAGATTACGAAAGTAGGTGTCGGGAGAAGGGATTTGAGAGCTAGAAGTTCCTTCTTCGTTCACCTCATCATCGTCCTCATCCATGGGTTCAAATGAAGATTTACACTCCCTAGAAAATGTGATTGGATATGTACAATCAGGTGTGAAGACAAGACAACAACTGGTGTCTTCAGATCAACAAGGGCTTCTTGATGCCCTTTATGCTTCAAAACAGCATGAGTTTTCAAACTCTTTCTTGTTTGTATGTTTTCTCTCACAATATGAACCAAAGAACATTCTGAAAGCCTTAGATAATTCAAGCTGGGTAGAGGCTATGCAAGAGGAGCTTCTTCAGTTCAAGATTCGGAAGGTATGGGTTCTAGTTGATTTACCTAAGGATCCAAAGGTAATTGGCACTAGATGGGTTTTCAAGAATAAAAGGGATGAAAGGGGAATAGTGATTAGGAATAAGGCTAGATTAGTAGCCCAATGGTACACACAACAAGAAGGGATAGACTATTATGAGGTCTTTGCTCCAGTAGCAAGACTTGAGGCAATTAGGCTTTTCTTAGCTTATGCTTCATTTTTAGGCTTCACAGTTTATCAAATGGATGTTAAGAGTGCATTTTTATATGGTACTATTGAAGAAGAGGTTTATGTCTCACAACCTCCAGGTTTCATTGATCCTGACCATCCAGACAAAGTGTACAAAGTTGTAAAAGCTCTATATGGCCTGCATCAGGCACCAAGAGCTTGGTATGAAACACTGGCTTCCTACTTAATAGAGAATGGATTTCAAAGAGGAAAGATTGATCAGACACTATTCATCAAACAGCACAAGAAGGATCTTCTGTTAGTGCAGGTGTATGTGGATGACATTATCTTTGGGTCTACAAGGAAGGAGATGTGTTTGGAGTTTGAGAAGCTTATGCATGATAAGTTTCAGATGAGTTCCATGGGGGAACTTACATTCTTTTTGGGTTTGCAAGTTAAACAGTCATATGAAGGCATATTTATTAGTCAAGATAAATATGTTGCTGAGATACTAAGGAAGTTCAACTTTGCTGATTCAAAAATGGCAAGCACACCAATGGACTCTGAGAAGCCACTTCTTAAAGATTTAGATGGAGAAAATGTGGATGTACACACATACAGATCTATGATAGGATCTTTGATGTATCTTACATCATCAAGACCTGATATCATGTTCTCTGTTTGTGCTTGTGCAAGATTTCAAGTAACTCCAAAGGTTTCTCATTTAACAGCAGTCAAGAGAATTTTTAGATATCTCAAGGGTCAACCTAGGTTGGGACTATGGTATTCTAGAGAGTCACCTTTTGACTTGGTAGCATTTTCGGATAGTGATTATGCTGGTGCTAGCTTGGACAGAAAGTCAACAACTGGAGGATGTCAATTCCTTGGGTGTAGACTTATCTCATGGCAGTATAAGAAGCAAACAATTGTGGCTACTTCAACAACTGAAGCTGAATATGTAGCTGCTGCAAGTTGCTGTGCTCAAGTCCTATGGCTTCAAAACCAACTTCTTGACTATGGGTACAATTTTATGAACACTGTCATTCATATTGATAATAGTAGTACAATTTGCATTATTAAAAATCCAGTACAACATTCTAAAACAAAACACATTGAAATTTGACATCACTTTATAAGAGACTGCAATGAGAAAAGATTAATTCAAGTTCTTAAAATTGCTTCAGAATACAACTTTGCAGATATGCTAACAAAAGCTTTTGATGTTGGAAGATTTCAGTACTTGGTAACAAGTATTGGAATGCTTAATCCTCAATGATTTAAAACTAATGTGTTTTTGTATATAAATTTTTGGTTGTACTGCTATCTTTATAAGTTAATGCTGCTATTACAAAAGTTTGTGCTGCTAGTACAAATTTAAATTGTGTTATTCATACAGTTAGTCCTATGATTATTCTAATACAAGACAAGTACTTTGTACATTGTTCTTTTGGTTTTAGACTAACAATTTCAGGTATGAACAAATAAACACAAAGGATGTTTCAAGTGAAATGGAAGCAGCAGAATGATAATATCAGTTGCTGACATAATAGGTTTATGATAGAAAGAGTTTGGGAATTTCAAACCTCCTTAAAACTTTTTTCTTGAAGCTTGATTATGATGTTTCACATTGAATTGATGACTTAGTTGATCAGAAAGTAACTGATACAACTCACTTTCTATCATTTTATACTTTTAAGTATAATGGGCAAGTCTAAGGACATCTGATAGAAAGAACAGCTAGTAAAAGTGAATCTAACACTTGTGTTAGAGGAAACAATTGCTATGAGCTGGAAACCTTGTCAAGAAAGCCTTTTGAATAGGTTTATCTTTACACAGACAGTTATTTATAACTGAAAAACATTGGTTCTCACACAACCAGAAGTTGCTTTAAACCGAAATCTTGATTAAGTGTCTGTTACACACTTAATCCATTCAAAATAGTTGAAAGCAGTATAAGTTTTAATAATAAAATCATGAACATACTTCTCAGTCAAAAGTTTCTTAAAAAAGGATTTTCAAAAGGACTCAGTAAAACCATCCATTGATGGATAATGAGTCAATGCCCCATGAATCACCTCTCATAGGAGTTAACACACCTAGAAGTGATAAGGGCAGCAAATTAAACTCTTAAGGAATTGATGGCTACATGTACAACATTGTCTGATAACAAGTTCTAATTGATAGCTGAGATGATGGGGAGAAATATTTTGGTACATTGTGAGAGATCTTCCAAACAGGGGAGGAAATGTTATTTGCATCTCAGGGGAGGAAATAAATCCAAAGAAGAAAGATTAACCAATGAAAGGGAGGAAAAGACAAGAGCATACAAGATGATAACATAGAGGTTGAAAATGACAAGAACAGAGCTGATTCTGGAGTATTATATATATTCAGAAGGGATGAAGCATTCCAAAGGAGAAAGTTCTATCTAGGTCAAACGGAGAAAAGTTTCAATTTCAGTTCACTACGTTTGTTCATCACTTGCAAAGGCATGCTGATAGATGATTTCACTTGTTGAAACAAGCATCCAAGATACACAGCACCATTGCCTCTTATAATTCCTCCATCCAAGGAAATTGCACCATCTTTTAGGTCAATGTTTGAAGCCTGAAGATGTGTATTGATATTGTTAAAGTCAAAGAACAGAAAGCAGATGAGTTACTGAGAAAGATATTATATATCTCACAGATCAGAAGAAAGCTCAGATCAAGGGTCTGACTATGAAGTATTTGCAAGATCCTCACAATCAGAAATTCAATTCAGAAGAAACATGTTGAAATGGGTTCACATGTTTAGGGGAGGATTGTTGGGAATTAAATATTCTGAAGACTAAAAATTGGGAATTTCTCTTAAGTGGTTAATTCTGGTAGCTTTAGTGTTAAGTCTGGTGAGTTCCAAAGTTAAGTCTGCTGGTTAAATCTGGTTAAGTCTGGTCTTCCAATATTAAGTTTGGTGGTTAAGTCTGCTTGATTAATTCTGGTGAGTGCCAAAGTTAAGTCTGTTCTTCTAAAGTTAAGTCTGCTTGCTGGATGGATAAGTATACTAAAGTCAATAATATACGGTAGATAATATCTTACCCCATGTGATAAGTCATTATGTTATATTCTCAGAACAAGTTGCAAACATAGATATATGTTGTATCTTAGTTACTGACTCACATAAGCTAGCAAGTAGTTCGACAAGACTTGACAAGTATTAACAACATTGTAAAGATCTCCTTGGACTATAAAAGGAGATCTTAGTTTAGTCATAAGAGTGACTAATAGTGACATATAATAGTGTGTGTTTTCATGTGATTAAGTTTTATATGTTGAATAAGAACCTTTGGTAAAACTTTCATATTCATAACTGTCCAGAACAAGAACAATCATAAACATTATCAATAATATTGAATCCTTTGGTATTATTCTTTTCGGTGTTCATTGTTCAATATACACAAGCATCACTGTTCCATTTCCACACCCGAATAACCTTCTAAGTGTGATTATGTAGTTTCCGCATACTTGATCATATTGACTCAATATATCATATACACAAAGCAACAAAGGTTTAACCACCTTATAGTGTATCAATTAATCCTCTCAAGAATCCTCTAACTATCTTCGTCTAGGTCTAGAAATGATGGAACATATTCCATAAATCTTATGACTATTTAAATATTCCACTGAAAATATTAAAGTCATCCCACGTACCCCTCTTATGACTACTTGAATATTTCACTGGAAATATTGTAGTCATCTCGTGCGTCTCGTTTCATGACTCTTTAAATATTTCACTGGAAATATTGAGTCATTCTTCATATCCCTCGTATGACCACTTAAATATTTCACTGAAAATATTAAAGTCATCCCTTACGTCTCGTCTCGTGACTTTTTAAATATTTCACTGGAAATATTAAGTCATCCCTCACATCCCTCTTATGACTATTTGAATATTTCTCTGGAAATATTAAAGTCATCTCTTATGTCTCGTCTCATGACTTTTTAAATATTTCACTGGAAATATTAAGTCATCATTCACATTCCTTTTATGACTAATTGAATATTTCACTTGAAATATTGAAGTCATCTCTCATGTCTCATCTCATGACTTTTTAAATATTTCACTGGAAATATTAAGTCATCCTTCACATCGCTCTAATGACTACCTATGTATTTCCTCGAAAATATAAAAGTCATCTCTTCTCGTCTAGTACCGTTCATCTCGTAAAAAGAATTTATTAGGTATAAATTCTCTCCTCGTGTCGAAAAGTCTCACGAAATCAGCGAGATTTATTCGTAAAATTCTCTTAAATTCCAATGACAACTTAAATATTTCATCCGAAATATTTAAAGTATATTTAATTTGCAAAATGCAATTAAATGTCATATCTCGTTCTCGATCAACATTAATCGAATCCCGTTGGATTTATTCATAAAAGAATTTATTTGGTATAAATTCCTTTAATCTAAGGTCCAGAAAAATCACAACATATGTGAAATTTCTTTGTCAAAAATCTTATTCTGGGTCAAAACTGACCTCAGCAGGTCACTGTACCCTTAAATAGGGGACGGTACCGCTAAATTTAACGGTACCGTCGGACCGTTGTCTGTTGAGACAGTTTATTTTGCTTTCAATTTTTACTGTTTCAAAAACACTATCGAAACCCACTCGATGTAGTCTTGAACCAGAACCGTCTCCTATCAGAATAGATGCTGTCTATCTTGTGATTCCTTAGCTTTTTCCCCGTTCACTTCCGCATGGTACTGAACACACCATATGTTTGGTTACTTCCGTATCCATTATCTTCTCAACTTATCTACACTTTTCAACCTTAGTTCTACACTACCAATGCTTTCGCATCCCACTCATCTTCCACACACACTTCAAGCAAAGAACCTATAGGATAAGTTGAGATAACCCTTCTTCATCAAAATAGATAACCCCACTAGAACCTTATCACTAACCTCACAACCTTGAAGATTTTATCTTCATAACCCTTAGCATATTTCCACGTAATCACATGCCTCATCATATGAATGTTCTATGAATATTCACAATGATTGAGAAGAGCTACGTGACTTCAAAGGTGAAGTTTATTGTATGTTATCCACCACTTGTCATGACATTACTAAGCTCATCGCTTTCGTCAACATTTGTTTTCCTCTTTATTTTTATTTTTCACATCTTGTCCGGATGGTCATAGATTAAGGGGAAGCGAAAATACAATCATATAGTCTTTCAATAAACACTCTCAAGAACACACAAATGTGGTTCTTATTCCCTAGAAAACTTCCCTTTAGCTGCCCAGAACCAGGCTGCACAGGAAAATTCGTGACTTCCAGGTCACGGTACCGTTAAATAGGCCACGGTACCTTTAAATTTAATAGTACCGTGTGGTATTTAGTGGTACCGTGTCTTTGTTTGACGAATTTTCACTGTTTCCTCTAAATCCCTGCATCCCTAACCTCAAACCTGTAAAATTTTGCAAACTCACATACACCATAAGATTTCCTCACTACATTATAGGACACCACCACCAACTTTAGTTCGAATCCCACAACTCTTGCCTATGTAAGGCCTCACCATTGCAAGCTTATCTTGCATCTCATCTTCAAACCTCACATTAATATCATTCATCATCACACTCAACCCTTATAACTAAACTTCACTCTTGACAGTGATATTTAGTTTCAAAACCTTCAACCCTTATATCAATCCCACTCAAACCTTAAAACTATTCCTCACTTTGGATAATTGATAGTTATTTCAACAACCTTCAATCCTCACAATCACACGAAACCCTTCATGTACCAAATTATCTCTAACACACAACTAGGATCATCCAAACTAGAAATCTAGAACTTCGTTACCTCAACCCCGTTAGAGATATCCACCCACAATCCTGTTAGGATCACATGCACATTTTCCTTTTCTATTTTGAAATATATCATGCATCTCATTATCAGTGCAAACAATATATTAATCTAAACCATTTTTTTCCACATTTCCTCAAAGGTCAAAACCAACACTCTCCCATCTTATGGAATCATTTCCATTCGAACATTAGTGCGTGTCGGTCTCATTTTTTTTTAACTTCCATCGAGTCTACTTTATGGCATGACTTGTCATAATAGTAATAACATATATCTACCTCATTTAGAGTATGTCCTCTCAACAAACTATCCTTAACACCAATCATCTTAGGTAGATGATTATGTTATTCAAAAGGTTTGTTAGAACTTGCCTTCCCAATGACAACTTGAAAGAAGTCATTTTGTGTATCAGTCAACGAACGAATCTCGTTCTTGTTAGTGTGATTGATTGAACAATTACACCTTAGGTTGTCGGTCGGATTGTGACACTCAAGTGTCTTTGAATTGCAATATGCATTCATCTTTTTGTGTCGCTCAAATTTCTTGGGCTTTACTTTTGGTCTTTATCCTTTTGTCACACTTTCATCACGTGTCTAACTTCTTGCACACCTTGATATGCTCATCAAATTTTTTTGCTATGTTTTTAACATAGTTTAACCCTTGCATGTCTTGCTATGTGTATTCTATCCCTATAATGTTGCTCCTATTCTTTTATATATTATGTTGCACGAAGCTAACCCTTGATGTAGGAAAAACCTTTGTAAGAATTTGATCCATGGATCCGCTAGATACTAAGGTGAACAAACAAGGGGATTCAATTACCATAGGGGAGCATTGAGCTAGGGGAGCTCGGGGTATTTGAATACATAGCATGGAGTCGTCTTCACAAGTGGTGATAGAAGACTTCACTGGGATGATGCAAGCTCGCCTTTTTTGGAAGAAAGGATAGTAGTGTAATAAGGGGGAGTAGAGAGTGAATTCAAGGGAGAGCTCGAGGCAACTACCTTTTTGCTTCGACAAAAGGGGGAGAAGGGAGTGTAAACAGGTAACTTTTACATTTTACTGTGTGTTACGGTTTACATATTTGTCATCATCAAAAAGGGGGAGATTGTTAGTGCAAATATTACGATATTTAAACTAAACGGTTTCTTCGGTTTTAATAATGACAAACATGTAACTTGTAATGCATAACGTAAAATGCGCAAGTTACTTGTAAACAAATCATCAATGCATACTTACATCAACATCTCTCGACGTCTCAAGTATGCCTCAACAGAGTCGTAGATTCTCATCCCGACATAAATCACTCAAGGTATGAACAAACAAATTTAAACTTGACGGATGATCAAAGAAATAATTTTTTTGTTCTAAATTTCACATTTTTATGAATGTGACAAAACATTTTTCAAAAATACATTTTACAAATTATTTTTGAATTAGAAAGAAATGTTTTATTTGGGAAAATCATTTCAAAAATAGTAACAGCTATTTTTCCCCCAAAACAGCTCCAAACATTTCCAAATAAACCTTCCCCACTAAAAACAAACGGAGGAGCGTCCACGGTACCACTAAATTTAGTGGTGTCGTTTGACAATTAGTGGTGCCGTCCCTCTGTAACGGCTAGTTTTTCTTTGCCTATAAATAGTGGACCATTTTACACTTCCAACTTGATTTTTCCAGTAAGTTTTCTCTGGTCTAATCCTTTCTTATTTAGATCACTTTCTTTGATCATTTAGAGAGTCTTAGTTTGTTTAAGAGTGATCCTTTCATCCAACCAAGAGATCACCTTCATTCATCTATTAGTGCAAGAGAAGAACACATAGTATCACAAAGATACAAAGTGTTATAGTTGTAGTTAGAGTACTTGTAACACTTGTTACATACTTGTTGTATCTTTGTATACATCAAGATCATTTTTCTTTTGAGAGTTTGTGAGAGAAGATCATTGTGATCTTATAGAGATATTGAATATCTCTTGTAGCTTGTGAGCTAGTGTGTTGATCAAGGGTAGATAGGGTAGATTGAGTCAAGTGAGGGTTGATCATTGTGATCTTGTCGAGATCTTGGAGATCTCTTGTAGCTTGTGGGCAAGTGTATTGATCAAGTGGATCAAGGGTAGATCGGGTAGATCGAGTCAAGTGGGAGTAGATCATTGCGATCTTGTTGAGATCTTGGAGATCTCTTGTAGCTTGTAGGCTTGTGTATTGATCAAGTGGATCAAGGGTAGATCGGGTAGATCGTGAGTAGATCGTGTGGATCGTGGTAGATTGGTATTAGCTAAGATTAGTACTCGACATTTAGCTTAGTGTCGGAAATAAGGATAAGCGATGTTGTACGGTTTTCTCCACCTGAAGGGAGCTTGTTGATTAGTGAAGTACCTCTCGAGTTAGGTACTCGGGGAGTGGAGCAGGGCGAAGAGGAGCTTCGTGACCGAACCACTATAAATCATCGTGTCCGGTTTGCGCCTTCTTACTTATCTCTTTACTTTTATTTTATTCTTTATCGCTTTATATTTATATTTGCATTGCGTTTATGTTTGTGTGGCTTGTTGCTTAGGTTATGTTGATTATGTTTGTGTCATGGTTTGATTGTGTTTGTCTTGTAATTTACTTTATACCATTTCTAGATGTTATATGATCATTGTTGACACTTTTCATATTACGTCACACTTGATTGGGTGTTTGATACAAAAAGTTGTTAAGTTTTTAAATGGAAACGTATTCACCCCCCCCTCTACGGTTTCCACATGGTTATTGTGTTAACATAATCATGTTTTACACAATTTTTTGGACCAACAAAATCATTAATTATAAGACAAAGTTTTTAACCAACTCCACGTTTTTCAGTAATATGACCAATAAAGTGCATGAATTATTCGTATTTGAGATACTTCACTGGTTTATGATGAAATTGGTCCCTCAGTTACAACCCATGAAAGAGTGACACCTAAGTTTAGGCCTCCCAATCATTTCTCTCTAATCAAATTAGTTATGACATGTAACAACCGTGATTTTAGCAGGTTAGTTTGACTAATAGTCTCAACCTATCTAATTTTTGTTTGGTGTGTATTATGTGTTATATATGGTATATATGCGGTATGAGCGGTATATGTACGTGTGTTAGCACTAAATCCCTTGGTGTGAGGTTTTCGTCATGTTTGAGTAGCGTTGAATTTTGGGAGAAGTTCATTTTGATCGCCTTGGTGGTGTAGAAATGACTTGTGTAATTTTGGTGTTTTGTGGTTTTGCGTAACAAGTCTCCGTTCAATTATTTGAGCGTTAGTAAGTTACGTGGAGGTTATTTTTATGGAGTATATTAATGTTGAGTGTGAAATTTCTATTTTTGGGAACTTTATTTGAAAATGATATTTTTTCGGGTTGTCGTAAAATCAGAAGTTTATCGCGTAAGGTGTTAATTTAAGTATAGGGTTTTTATAAAATATAAAGAGTACAAGGTTTTTAGTGTAATAATTAAATTTAATAAAAAAAAAAGTATATATATTAAATTCGGCCGATTAGGGATAGAGGGAAAAAAAAAAGGAAACAAAATTTTATTTTAATTACAATTCTTGGTGAAAAAGTTATCTAGAATTTTCTATAGACCACTATAAATACAAAACCAAAACAACCCTAACTCCCCTATTGAGATTTTCGACCAAGCAAGAGAAAAAGAGGAGAAGAACATTTTTTTTAGGGTTTTCATCATTCAAGAATTGAGGTAAAATTTTAATACTAATGTTTAATTAATTTATATAATTCATGTAGCAATAATATGATGGATTAGGGTTTATATTTAGATCTGTAAATTATGATTATAAAACATGTGGGAATCATTAATTAGTAATATTATGATGATTGGTGAAGTAATTAGGGTTTAAAACTTGTTAATTAATGAGTTAAGATTCTGACAGAATATTAAGGCTGTAAAGATACGATGAGATCTAATATATGAAGATGAGTTAGATCATGAATTTTATGTCTAAATTGTAGTTCAGTGAAAGAGCTTTCCAAAAAGTCCAACCACGAGTGTTTTCGAGGTCGGGAAGTCAGTCAAACGAATTTTATGAGTTAAGGTGTCAAAACTGTTAAACCGGGACAGAATTAGGGTAAAAGTATTGAGGTCAACGATGGCTTTATAAGTGTTATTAGGGTTAGTCCTTCTGTGGGAATTGAGTTCTATATTATGTTTGACTTCCACGCGAAAATTAGACGATAATAAGTTGTGCGAGTATGTCTAAGAGGTCAAAACTTTTTGGTGTGCGTTCAGATCCGAATCTGGATAGTTGTCATGTTTGATTTTTCATTGGGTACTTTTGTATGTTTTTGGTGCATGTCCTTCTGGGAGAAGCTTTTATGCTTATGAAGGATCATGGTGAATTTTTGGTGTGAGTTGTGGATGATTTTTGGTCGTGATTTTATGTGGGTAAAAGTACCCTAAAAATCTGCGTTTTCTGAGATGTTTTATTTAAGGGATTTAGTGAGTATAAGTGTTTGGTGGTGATTAGTATGGAGTCTAGGTAATCCATGGTGGGTTATATGAACCTTAGACATCCATCATATATGTGTTACATGGACTATAACTTTTAGCTTGGTCGCGTGTAATGTGGTAATGTTTTGTTTGGTTAGATTTGTGTGTGGATAATTTGGAAGCTGCAAGGTTGAGGTGAGTTTCATAGTCCCAATTTTTACTTTGTTTTAAACTTGGGATGGAGATGATGCTTGTTTAAACGTTTTGAGTTACTTTGATTATGTGTTTAATAAAAAGCATGGACTTGTAATGGTTATTATATGTATACTGCATGTTATTGTGGTGTTTCTGTGTGGTGATTATTTGAGTGGGAAAGTCCTAGTGGCTCTACTCATTATTATTCTGTGTGGTCCGGCCGGAGGGTATTAATTTACCCATTATATTGGATCGGTGGGCGGGTTCCGTCCCAATTGTGGTGGTATTTGGATCGGTGGGCACTTTCCGTCCCAATTTATACTTGGATCGGTGGGCACGTTCCGTCCCGTAAGCTGTGATTGCATGTTAGTTGTATAATAACTATATTTTTGCTGTCCTGCTATGTTTTATAATCACAGTGAACTGATAATCGAGGTGTATTGTGTGTCTTAAACCTATGAATCTCACCAACATTATGTTGACGTTTTTAAGCATCATTTTCAGGTGAGCATTCTAAGGCTAAGATAGAAGGGCGTGACTAGAAGAGACTAGTTTGCATTTGAGGATGAATAACTTTAAGTTTTAATTTGATTAAGTCGGATTTGTTGAGATACTTGATTGTCTTTCATTTTTACTTTACGTTTTAATGAAGATACCTTGGAGATTGTTTTGGGGTATCGTTACGACACTTTGTGTTTGTACTTTGCTCTATTAAGTTGCATGTAGTATTTCTCTATTTAGACGCCAAGTGTTGTGATGATATCCATGATGTTACACTCGCGTTTCCGCCATTGGCGAGGTGTGACATGACATGGACTAAAAGTGAGTAAATGGATGTTTGGGATTGCTAATTCTTTTTTTTTTCTTTTTTTTGGTGGTTTCGCTTAAAAGTAAGTATTTAGGAGTATATAAAAAGTGCTTTTGAAACCAGTGTTTGGATTTGCTTATATTATAAAAAACGTAATATATTTGTAAAGATATTATTCAAATATAAATTTTCAATCAAGTTCAATTATAAAAGGTTTTAAGTTATATATGAAAGTAAAATTTCATTTCAATCGAATATTAAATGACTAACACGTTGGAAAATTTAGTGCACTTGAGGGATCAGTTCACACCTGGTAATGGGTCAGGAGGTACGGAGTGTACACCCATAAGGTCCATGACTACCCTGATTCTGATAGTGGTTGGGAGTAACTCATCAGAAGGTTTAATCCTTCACAGAGTTACTACTGCTAGTAATTTGTTAGTACTGCTGGAGCAGAGTTACCACTTCTAGTACTTTGTTAGTACTGCTGGAGCAGAGTTACTACTGCTAGTACTAAGTTAGTACTGCTAGAGCAAGTTACTAAGTTAACTGCTAGAGCAAGTTACTAAGTTAGTACTGCTGGGATAAATATGTAACTACTTTGACCTATTCAAGTGGCTGATGTGTTACGTGTGTGTACAAGTTTTAAATTTATAAAGGTCGAATTACCGAATCTAGAAATAACACATACGAGCAAGTGAACTCGTCCGTTATAGCAAGATTATGATGGTAAGTCGGGATCGTTCGCAGGGATTTGTGAGTGAGTCAGATTGTAAGCTACTAAAAGTAAATCTCTTAAACAAGCAATGATGAAAATATAATACTTCAAATGATTAAAACTACAATTGCTTAGACTAGTTTACTACTTCTTGATAACCATGATTGTGATAACTTTTGAGAACATGTTGGTTATGATAATTAGTTTGGTGAACTAATCTATTGTTCTTACAAGTTAAACCTTCGTCAAGATTTTAGTTCATAAAAACAAGCATTACGTTTAACCAGTCAATTCAAGGTTCATAAGTTTGGGGAAACAAACTTAAACACAAAAATAATCTCTTGTTTTATCAAATACGCTTAGAAAATGGTCAATACAAAAGGTAACCAATTCATAGACAAATAGGTTACAATTGATTATAAACTACTAATCTTTCGACCCTTGAAATAGTTTACAATCAATCCCATTTGATAGACAAAAGCATTCTTATTACAACCACAATTAACTTTCTTTGTTTAATCAAGAATAATGGGTAAAAACAATCATTCATAGACAAATGATTATAACTAGTTGAATAACAATAAATCTTTCGACCTTTAGAATTATTAACAACTAGTCAAACTTGATTAACAAATGTCACTACGAAACTTAATCACAATTGGATCTTAGAATTAACTTGAAATTGAATTAAAACATGTTATCACAATCATACGCAAATCAATAAGCAATACACATTATCTAAGCAAGTGCTCAAAGGCACTAGCCACTCATAGCAAACATGAACATAAACTCTAAACTTTGAATATTAGAAATCATGATTGAAAGTCTTACAATAATTGAAATAAGATTACAAATGATAAGGTAGTGATACCCAAAGTATTGGTGTTGACTTCTTGATGTTTTGACCTCCAAATGTTGACTTCTTGACCCTCCAAAGTTTTCTGGACTTCTAAAGACGAATTTGAGAGTATTGTGAGAGTGGTTGATGGTTAGAGAGTTAATTGGTAATTGTGTCCTTTGATAGCATATCAATTGTATGTAAAAAGGGCTCTATTTATACTACTCTCAAGGCCTAGGGTCTTTAATGCTTCATCTTGGCCTCCAAGTAAAGAAGAATAGTCTAGAATCATCAATGGAAGGCTTTAGAATCGTTGGCATGAAGATACAAGACTTATTGATGAAGTTTGGGAAAAACAGACGTCATCCAACTGATCGGTATTAGCTCCAACCGATCGGTTGGTCTTCAGAAATGGCCTCCATCCGAATCGGTTGCGGGTTGCATCCGATCGGATGGAGTGCTGCTGTATACTTTTTTTTGGACTTTTGGCGTTTAGCTTGTTTCTTTCTTTTGGTTCTTGGTTCATCATCCAAACTTGATCTTTTCTTTATCTTGGAACTTGTCAACTTGAGTACTTGGACTTTCATTTTTTGAAATGCCTTATTTGATGTGGAACTTGACAAGGGAATCTTCGTACGATCATAAATATTTCCTTCTTCCTCATTCTTTCATCTTTTTCTTCCTTTTTCATGTTTTTGTCTACATACACTTTGCAAACATACTTTGGTACGATTTAGTAACAAAAACATATAAATATAACCAAATAACATATACAAAAGCACGAATAACGCTACTAAAAACATGCACAATTTGAGCGTTATCAGTGGCAGTTAAAACTGCATTTATGACCACGTTTAATTGGTCATGTAACCACTATTGGCTATAATGGGGATAATTATGAGGCGATTAATGGGCCGATTAATCCTCATAATTCCATTTGACTAGCTATGAGTATTCTCCTATAAATAGGAAGATCAAATTACACATGAGGACGACGATAATAGAGAACATAAACACTTGAAAGCAAAAGGGTTATTGATTGGTGCCTAAATCATTAACATACATTTGGTCTTATCCCAAGTAGATATTCGTGATACCCAGGCATTAGGGTCGAATAGTTTACTTTGGAAAGTGATAACACGATTTCAAGTGATATCCGGTAACCATTATTGGTACGTAGTTAGGTCATTTCATTATCTTCACCATATTCTGGGCTCAATACCACCAACATAACATGAAATAAGCATCGAGTGTTTTAATGAAAAAAATACTTTTCTACTTAAAAAACACATACACAGAAAAACAGAAAAATAACTTTGCTAAAAAAAACCCTCTATCAACAACACTAGCATTCACCATATATGCCTTATCAAGATAATCAATTCCACTTAGAGTGCACGGTGCAACATGTGGTTCATCTGATGTTCGCCATGAACGGCGCCGTTCGTCATTCAATCATTCCATTTTTTTTTTTTTTTTTGAGTGAGTAGAGTATTTTTTGTAGGGTATTTTGTGGGACTTATATGCACAAATAAGTGTCATTGGTTTTTTGTCTGGTGAGTGTTTTAGTTATTGGTAGGGTGATAAAGTATTAAAATGATACACCAATAACACGTTATTCGTCAACACTTCACCCAGCCCTCTTATAAACCAAGGGACTAAACATGCACTTACCCATTAACCCAAGTACCTTCATCCACATTTCCACAAACCCAACAAAAAACTATTTATATTTCACACAAATTTTATAAAAAACAATAAAACCCTAAACCCTAACAATCATCACATCTTCTTCTTCTTCACCTTTCTGCCGGTCACTCCATCTCCAGCCTATGCTCCGACGACCTGACTCGACCCGAACAACACATCATTCTCAATCACCTCATTAGGTAATACATATTATTATTATTATTATTAATTATTTCTATCTAGTATGAACAGTTTGTTAATTTGAATTTAGGAGGTGTTTGTTTATGCTTATTTGATATAAGTTCTAATTTTCCGGCTTATTTCGAGACTTTGTGTAACAAACATTTTAAGGTTGTTACATCTTCTAACAACTTTCAGTTCAACAATTTTGATAAAATTAACGCAAATTGAGCGTAATCTGAATTTAAGGAGGTGTTTGTTTGTTTAACAGTTAATCATTCGAAATAAGGCCAATTTGTCTTATTTTTTTATAAGCTCTAAATTTTGCTGCTTATTTCGAGGCTTTATTTAAGCTTATTATATCATAAGCTGGAAAATTTGGGCTTATAAAAAATATTTCGAATAATTAACTATTAACAAATTGTTACAAACTGTTTAAGGTTGTTACATCTTGTAACAATATTCTGTTTTCAGTTCAACAATTTTATTAACATTAACGCAAATTGAGCTTAATTTGAATTTACGGAGGTGTTTGTTTAAGCTTATATGTCAGTTTCTGACCTTATTTGATTTCGGCCTTACTTTTTATAAGCTCTGATTTTCCAGCTTATTTTGAGACTTCATAAAAGCTTATTATATCATAATAAGCTTGTATAAAGCCATAAGTCTCGAAATAAGCCGGAAAATCGAAGCTTATAAAAAAATAGGCGAAAGCAGATAAGTTCGTAAGCACACAAATAAGCGTAAAGAAACACCTCCTTAAACTCAAATTAAGCTCAATTTGCGTTAATTTTAATAAAATTGTTGAACTGAAAGTTGTTATGATTTGAACTGAATATTGTTGGAAGATGTAACAACCTTAAAAATTTTGTTATTGAAATAAATTACTCCGTATATTTTTTGTGTCTAATTGTTAGCTGTTAATTATCTGAAATACGGTCAATTTGCCTGACTTTTTTTTTAAATGAGATGCTGGAAGTTAAATTTGATTTGGTTTGAGCCGAGTATTGTTAGAAGTAAATTCACGCGGTAAAAGGTTGATTCGAGCCGAGTTTAAATGAGTTATAGCCTTGTTTGAGGCTAATTTAAGATAGCTTTATACACAAAGCTAGATTAGGCTCCAGTGGCGGGCCCATAATACACAGGCACCTTAGGGAACCCCTTTGACCCGCCACTGTTAGGCTCGCGAGCCTAGACAAACATTAGGAATATACGTCTTTATAGATGTAAATATAATTCATATACATAGAAATAAACGAGCTTGAGCCTAGTGCCCTAGTGTACTTAACCAGCCAAGCTCGAGTTGAGCTTTATTTTGGTTAGTCCCAGTATAAAAACAAGCCGTCTTGAGCTAAAAGCATAAGTCTTGAAACCAGCTCGAGCCAATTGGCTTGCTCTTGCTCGGGCTTGACCTGGTTTGTTTCCTAGTTCAGTAGAAGAGGTAATAACCTGTTAAAATCTTGTTATTAAATGAACTATTTTTGGTGACAGATTTTAGTGTGAGAAAATGGCGACACAATCGGAGCAGTATGCAGTCAAGTCGTTGAATACAGCAGGTGGAAAGCGACAGTTTGCGGTACGGTTTGAATTTCGAGCTAATAAGTTCATATAACTATGTTAAGTATTTTCGGCTACATTTGAATGATGAATGTATTTGGTGTTTTCAGTACAAGACATTTTGGACAAAAATTGAAGAAATCAGTGATAATATAAAAGTTTATCAAAGTCTTGATCGAGTTAAGGAAGACCCATCAGGCTCAAGTTTTTTTCTTGATTGCCTAAACGAGTACAGGGTATGTTACACCTTTTTTTTTTTTTTTTTTTTTTGATTAAATGCAATATATTGTTTATTACATGTTGATTTTAGCATAGACCTATTAGTTACATGTGTGACTTATTTTGTCGCTTTACGTGTCTAGGTTGAGGATACAACTGAGGGTTTTATATCATTTTATGATGAAATGTTTCCGTTCGTACAAACATTACCAGAGGTTCTTAATAGTAAGGAGAAAATACTCTCGGAACTTATTTCTAGATTGGATATGAAATGGAGACTATCAATTGGATCTATTCTCAGGTATTGCCTTATATATATTCTACTCCGTATTATTTTTTAAAGTTTGGTAAACATGAAATTTACGTTAGCCGTAACTTTGTTGTTTTACTATCTTCTGAGTAGCATACATTTGATATTATTTATTGCTTTTATTATGCAGTTTAATAGTGGCATTATCTAGAGATGTGTTGGGGGACTTTATTAATGCCCCCACTAAAGTCTCGAACTCCAATCATTCCAGCTATTTGCAGTGGGTTGCAGAATCCTTGGTTTTGCTTCTCAGTAGTGGTGCCGACCGGGAGCCGGAAATAATTGAGCAGGTATAAACTGTAATATTACAGGTTTCCCGATTTCTTATACACTTATTCCGTCTCTTTTTCTTTGCAGATTTTTACATCATGGTCATACATTATGATGTATTTACAAAAACATGTGATAAAACGAGTTGTCTATGTCCTTGAGTAAGTAACATATATATATTTTAGATTGAATTTCATGTTAAAGTATTACACTCATTATTTACCTAATCTAAATATCATGTTAAAAAGTTTCTAATTTTATAGCTAATTTTTATGTTTTTCAGAGTCACAGAAAGTTTAAGGTTTTATCCAAAAGAATACATCCAAGAATCTTCGGCACAGTCCGTCTCCTTCGTGTTGAGGACTGCACCTGATGACCAGCTCGAGAGTGGTGGGACTATCATTTACTTGTGATATGAAAAGCACCAAGTTTATTACAATATGTATTCAACACCTATTAATAACTTGTGTACATCTAATTTTACAGGTGTCTGGAAAGTAATGTCTGAAGTTGTGGATGAACCTTCGGAAAGTAGAAAATATGGAGTCGGTGCTTTGTTATCCTATGTCATGATAGGATCTTCATCAAAGCTGCATTCGAAAGCGAAGCGCGTTCTGCATACGAAAGCGAAGCGCGTTCTGAGGTTATTACTCGACAGTAAAGTTATTGGGAGTGGCGACAAAGATCCTGAAGGTAATTTTTTTTTTGCTATCTAGATTTTGTGTACACATTTCTCTTTGTCCCATCTTAGTGATTGACTCATTGTACTAATTTTGTTGCTTTAAGTCATTAAAAGATGGTTTTGTGTTGCTTTTGGGTCATTTTGTAATCTGTAATCAAAGTATTTTCTTATGAGTTTTCACATCACAGGTAAGTGTAACTTTTTTTTTGAAACTTTTGCTTACAAAGATCAATGAGTTTTTTCTTACAGATTGACCCAAATGGGACAACAAGCTATCTTTAAATGACTTAAATATACAAAAAAGTACTATGACTAAAACGGGAGAATTTTTTTTACATGTCTTTCAGCGTGAGGAAAATCTTTACCATCTATATCTGTTTTACAGGCTCGAACCCAGTAGTTGAAGTAGTGGTGAGAGTCTTTCAGCGTTTATGTGATGAGTTAGAACCCTCGGAGTTGATAAGTTTGTTGCAACGTGAGGAAAAAGAAATACGTAAATGTATTTCTAGCGGGGACTTGCTTCATCTTAGTCATCTTCTAACCATATTTATTTCTACTATGCAAATTAATAACGTGCGTACGACGATAGGTAAGATTATTCTACTTTTGGTTGATTTCCACCATTTTTGTTGTATGAGTGTTCATGATTCAATAACATCTACTTTGATTTTACTACTCCAGAGTTTAAACAAGTGCTTGAGTTAGTCGAATTGCTTATCGAGAAATTTATCATGCCTTCTAGCATGTTGATGGAAGAGGACAGGATATATGAAGTTATTGTTAATACTCTGCGTCTGATGCTTTGCATTCTTGACGGTCTTCATAGTCGTAATCATGTGACAGCTCACACTGAATTGTCAATTCAATGGGCTCCTGTATTTGAAATGAGGGATAGAAGGTATTTGCCATAATAGTTTAGTATGCAATTTGATGATGTTTAACTTCTAGTTTTATTTTGACCGCATATTTACTGGTTGCAGTTTTATAACATTCATGAAGGAGCTATTATCGAAGGACCATTCTATAGTACAGACTTTCAGAAGTAGCATTATAAGGTAAGAAACTTGTTTCTAGAGGTGGTGCATGGGGTGGGTCGGGTAATAGATCAAATATTAGAACTTTGTTCTGTTTAAACGGGTCAGGTTGGGTTGACCCAAAGTACATCAGTTCCTCCTTTCGATATTTGCTTGTAGTTAGTTTGTCACATATGATTATGTAGATCCAAACGTACTGTATATGTTTAATAAAATGATCAAGTTATTTTTTTTATTTTTTATTTTTTTATTTTATTTTATTTTTTTTTTATTTTAAGGTGTTTTTGTCAAAAACACACTTTGGTTATGTTGTGCTAGTTGCCAATGGTTATTAGTTCATCCTTCTTTTGGTTATTTTGTTAACATTTAGAATTGCATTTCAGTGCGCTGACTGATTTAATTACCTCCTCGGAGGAGGAAGCTACTTACATGCTAGTCAAGTTCTTCGAGAAAATAGAATCCCTAAAATTTTGTCTTTTGGAAGAGAAACTGCGACTAGGGATTTCAGGGGTTTGTAATTTAGGCAACGAACGTATTACTTGCTGGATTCAGAAGATGAATGATGCGCATAAGGGTCCATCCTGTGTGGAGTTTGGGGCTACAGATTTGGCTCAGATGTGGGGAATTATTAGCTGCTATTCGTACATGGCAGATTTCCAAGCTAATCCGTCGTTACTTATGGACTTTGTAGAGTCCCTTGATCGCCTTTTGATGATCAAGTCAGGTACCGATCTTATGAATGTGGTATTACTTATGGGTAATGACTCTAAATCGGCTTGGGTCAAAATGGAATGGGTTATGTTTAGTTGGCCCGTCGTTTCTCTCTTATAATTCAATGTTTTAACTTGTAAGCCTTTAAAAATACACTCTCTGAATTTTGACCTGTAAAACCTATCTGTTCCATGCAAATGTTCAATTTGAATTAAACCGGTTCATGTAAATGACTTGAAATCGCCATATTTACCTATGAGTTTGGTTGAACTAATATCTAAATGACTAACTTTATAAGCTTTAAGTCAAGCTTTTCACTTTTAGATGATGATCCATGTAATTGTGCTTTCAGAAACAGTTGCGGCATTACCGAGACAGACTTGGGAGAGCTTTCTTGGAGCTGGTTTAGTTTCCTATCAGAAATTGAGATTTAGTCAGACAGCTGGGGGTGACGAATTACCAGTGGATAAATTCTTGCTTTTTGCTAAAAATTACAAATCTTCTATCCATATATTGTCTGCAGTTGCTGACTTCTTGGATTCATTAGATGTGTATGTTGATCTTATTCGTTTCCTTTTTTACTTTTCCCAATTTTATGGCGTAAAATAGTTTTTTTTTTTTTTTTTTTTTTTTTTTTTTTTTTTTTTTTTAATTTTAAATTTGATTTTTTGGATTGGTCAATACAGGTCAACCGCTCAAACAGATGGCACTTGTAAGAAGTATAATCTGGAGCTAGAGGCAGGAAAAACCGTTGATGCATTTAAAATCTTCTCTGAAAACTTATACCACTCTAACAAACAAATCCGTCTTCTCACTCTAAGGATCTTATGCCATTATGAACCACTGAATTCCGAGAATTCACCAAGTAATCAACCTTTGGAGAATGATATGATCATTGACGGATCTGAAAACATAAATAGAAGTGATCACAGAGAAAATGTATGTGACCTATTTTAGCTTTTCTCATCATATAAATACATTTTTTTTTCTTTCAATTTTAGCCTAATTTTATTATGTCATTATCCTATCTCAGGTTCTTCATTTACTGCTAACCATTGAAGCAACACCACTTTCTATAGCTACCAGTAGGACAGTTATTCGATTGATAACAAAGATACAGATGGAACTTTCTACCGGAAGGATCTGCAAAGAGTATATACGCCTTGTATTTAATTCCATTATTGGCATATTCCACAACCGGTTTAATTATCTATGGAATCCGGCAATGGAGTGCTTTGCCGTATTGGTTAGCCATAACCATTATCGTGAGCTGGTGTGGGAAGCATGCATGAAGTTTCTAGACAAATGCATCTCTAACCTCATATCCCCTCAAGAGCAATCCGAGAAAGTCAACAGCGAGATAGATGTCAGTCGTGATGGTAAGTTTTTATCGTCCATTGTTCAAGTTTGTTAGACTATCAGGAATAAAGAAAACATTATATGACATTGGGGATTTTTATCTTTCAGATCTGCTCAGCTGTTTTAATGCATTTGTTGGTCCTTCATATGATGATATTCCATCCCATACTGTTTTGTCATTGCTGATAAAATCATTACAAAAAGTGGTAGCAACACTTAAGGAATCACAGTCTCGGCAACTTATACCTAAGTTTCTGATGTTTTTGGGCTATGAGGTTTCCGAAATTTCGAGGTAATTCTCCTACATTCACTATGTTAAAAGTAAAAAATTTAACATTATACTCTAACCCCTTTTTTATATATGATGTTGCAGTGTGAGCTCATATAGTTCGCAAGCTTCTAAAGGAAAAGATTGGAAAGGTGTTCTTGAAGATTGGTTGTGTTTGTTGAAGTTGATACACAATCTGAAGGCATTCCCCCAAAGCCAGTTTCTTAAGGATGTTTTACAATATAGGTTGCTTTAAATTTATGAATTATATATAATTGCTTTTTAATGATGGTCTGAAAACATAGAAATATAAAAGGTTCTAATATTTTAGTTTTAGTATTTAGCCTTGCATTTCAATGTGTATCAGGTTGCTTGATGAGAATGATCCAGATGTGCAGTTGAAGGTTCTTGATTGTCTGCTGAACTGGAAAGATGATTTTTTACTCCCTTACGATCAGCATCTGAGAAATCTTGTCAACCCCAAAACTCTGAGGGATGAACTTACAAGATGGAGTTTATCTAGGGAATCTCAATTAGTTAGCGAAGACCACCGAGATTTTCTTGTGCCTATAGTCATTCGTCTTCTTGTGCCGAAAGTGAGGAAATTGAAAAAACTTGCATCCCGAAAGGTTCGTTCTGTCAACCAATTTGTTGATTAATCCTTAAACTTTCATTACTTTGATAGTTTCACACCCAACTTGTTTTTGCAACGCTTTAATCCGTAACCTTTTTTCCTATTATTTTCACCGGTTTAGTTTTTATCTTAACCAAGCATATATACACCTTACTTATAATTGGTTAGATCGGTCAGTTTCTTTTCTTTTTCTGCTATTATTAAGGGAGGAAAATAACTCGAAAGAAAGTCAAGTGTAAAGACATTACCAAAATTTTTACGGTTAAACCACCATCATGGCTGAAAGTTTTTGGATTAAACCATTATTAACATTCCTCTATATCACTCTTTTGAGCTACACATAACGCGTGTTGTCATTTCTTCAGACTGCAAGCGTGCTCCACAGGAAAGCAGTTATTGGGTTCTTAGCCGAGCTTGATATCAACGAGCTTCCTCTATTTTTTGCTTTGTTGATAAAGCCGTTACAAACTGGTTCATCAGGCGTTGATGATATGGACGAGTCACATGAAACGCATGCTAATTTTGATTCTTCAAGTGTTTTGAGACATTTTACCATAGATAACATCAAGTCACTATCTTCAAAGAAAGTATATGGGTTTTTACACGTGACTGAAGAAATCATTGGAGTTTTTGATGCGTCACGCATTGAACCCTTTCTTGATACATTGATGGGAAGTGTTGTTCTCATATTAGCCAGCTGTTCACCAACTATTGATGAAACTAAGAACTTGTGCATACAAGAAAATGTTGGAGAAGAAAAGCAAGCCATGGTAATATGCATTTAGCGTTTGTTATTCAACATAAAGTGGGTGATGTTGTAATATCTACCCATTTACTCTTTGACTGGGTCGATTCAGGTTTTATTTGATCTCTAACGGGTCAACGGGTAAAATTGATAAGTGTAGCTTAAAAGGAAGCATGTCAAACGAGTTAAGCGTTTTGAAAAAAATGCATATTTTACACTATTTGTTTATGAAATTATTAAAAACTTTGGACAAGAAGTCTTTTGGGTCAAGACAACATGTATAAAAAATTACCCATTTTGACCCTTACTAAAAGTTGCCACACTGCCTGGTTTACCACCTATACTGATTACATGATGTTTTTTAGATGATATTTTATCAGAATTAGACATTTAACTTGATAAATTTTCGTGGCAGTGTTATTCTATACTTATCCTAATAAATATATTTTCTTGAGTTGCAGGCCAGCTTAGGCCCGAAACATTTCAAGGATCTGAGATCTTTATGCCTGAAAATTATCGCTTTTGTACTGGGTAAATTCGAGGGTCATAATTTCAGCTTGGAATTCTGGGACATCTATTTTTCAGCTTTAAAGCCATTAATTGATGGTTTTAAGCAAGAAGGGGCCAGCAGCGAGAAGCCAAGTTCACTGTTTGTTTGTTTTCTTGCTATGAGTAGAAGCCACAAACTCGTGTCACTATTTCACAGGGCGAAGAATCTTGTCCCGGATATATTTTCGATTTTAACAGTTGCAACAGCTTCCGAAGCCATTATTTCTTGTGTTCTTAAATTCATTGAGAACCTTCTTAATCTAGACATTGACGCGGAAAGTGGGGCTACTGATGTGAAGGGAATTCTACATCCTAACATTGATTCACTTGTCTACAGCTTGCATCACCTTTTCACGAGCAAAAGCACCAACAGGTATTTAGAATTTTGGTTTTTTATATCTGGTTATATATGAGGTTTAAAATTTAAAAGTCGGTTGGGTAACAAGTCACTTCTTGTATGTGCTGAAACGGGTTGGGTCAAGTTGACGCGAAACATTTGATCGTCCAAAGTTCGTAAATTATTAAAAGGTGTCAAGTGTGGCTATCTATATTATATTATTTCCATAGTGGTAAATTATTAAGCTTGAATTTGTAGGAAATCACTCAAATCGTTTGGAGGAAGAGAGCTTAACATTTTCAAATTATTACCCAAGTATATCGAAGATCCTTCAATCGGGATAAAATTTGTTGACATTTTGCTTCCAACTCTAACCAACAAACCTCATGATTGGGGTAAGTATATAATTACTAACAACATTGTAATTTACTTTATATTTGACCCTATAATTAATTCTTTTAACTGATCATTTTTCACCCAGCTTCATGCGCAGACACTTTATATGTCATTCAGAAGATGATACCAGTGTTAGGAAATGAAGGCAACTCAAGAATCTTGAATACTATTTCTCCTCTTCTCACTCATGCTCCCTCAGTGGCCCGTTTGGCTATTTGTGATGTTGTTGATGCCCTTGCTGGAAGTGACCTTTCTTTGGCCCACGTGGCAAAAATTCTTCGGGAATTTAATGCTACATCTGCTACGGAAATGGATGCTCTTGATTATGATGTCATAAGTGGTGCTTACCAGAAAATCAGTATTGAATTCTTTTGCACTGTTCGAGAGGAGTATGCATTAATTATCCTGTCACATTGTGTACATGATATGTCATCTCATGACTTGATTTTGAGGGATAGTGCCCTTGGGGTCTTGCGTACGTTTATCGAATTTTGTAAAAAGGTCATTTATGGTGAAATGGTACCCACGTTTGAGTGTTGGTCTAATGCACGCATCCAGTACACAGTAAATAACTTCATATTGAAGTATATGGGGGATGCTATGAACAAAGAAACCTCTGTTAGAAAGGTAAAGGAATTGATTTATCTTCCTAAATGCCTTACTGTGTTTTTATTGTTTTTTCGTGATTCATTATTTTTTTTCATTAATTTGCAGGTGTGGATGGATTTACTACTAAAGATGGCGAACGAGCTTCCTAATGTGTCTAATCTTGAATCATATCTTGTCCTGCATCAGGGAGATCCAGAGCACGACTTCTTTAACAATATTGTTCACGTACAGGTTAGTAGGGTGTATATTTTTCAAAGTGTATAATATTGTTGATAAATAATATTTTCTTTTTTTGTCTTACTTGAGACTTCATAATCTATTTCGTTAACCAGTTTGTAGTTTGAGGCTTAAACGATTAAGCAATTCAACAGGTTGAAAATAATGAAGTTTTATTTTTATTTTAATTTAATGAATACAGAAGCATATGAGAGCAAGGGCGTTGTCGCGCTTCTGCAGAGTTTCTACCCCTTTGTCAGAGGTACCAATTTTCTTTTTTGTTACTTTTAGAGGTTTCAATTTCGACCCATTAACGTATGAATTGATTGATCTTGGACTCTGGGTTATGTTTTATTTCTCACAAGACAAATAGGCCTAATAAAAAAAAGGAAACAGATATATTCTTGGATTTCATTCCCTCCGTAAGATCAATTAGTTTACGAACAGGTCGGAAGTGGTATAAAATATATATATATATATATATATATATATATATATTGTGACTTTCGCTCGGCGGTCGACCCCCGCCAAGCGCCATATCGGTCTTGGCGTTGATATATCAGTGATATATCGGAGACCATTAATTATAAAGCAATGTACTGATTTTGACTGATATTGACCGACTTTGACCCAAAAAAATTTTTTTTTTTAAAGTTTGACCAATTTTGACCGAGTTTGACCAATTTTGACCGATATTGACCAAAACCGATTTTTTGACCGATAAGTGAAAAATCGTATCGGTTGACCACTATAAGCGATGGATAAGCGATGTATCAGTGATATATCGGCCGCCAAGACCGATATTTACAACACTGATATATAATCCATAAAACCTTTTTAATCACATTATGGCAAAGTTATGTTAATATTGTAATAATACGGTGTTTATGATCATATTAGTCTGAGGTAGTTATTATTGATTTTTATGAATGGAAATGTGGATAAAATATTTTGGGTCACCCCAACTCATTTTGACCCCCACAAAATACCTTGTTTAACTGTCACCCGACCCGCCCATTCCACCTATTTTCTCATCTCTAATTGTTACATTCCTACAATTTTGCTGCCTTTCGCTTACCTCTGTCATTACAAATATCGTTCAGGCTGTTACAAGTAAAGTGATGCTTCCGCTTTCATTCAGTATGTTACTTGAAGTAAATGATAACAAAGGAGAGAATCTTAGAAATGCTTGCATTGAAGCCCTCGCATTTATTTCTGCTTCTATGGGATGGAAACAATACTATGCACTCCTGAACAGATGCTTCAAAGAGCTCAAACTTAGACCCGACAGACAAAAACTCTTTTTGCGACTCATTTGTTCTATTCTTGACAAATTCCATTTTTCAGAAGTCAAAACCGACAAGTCAGTTGTGTTGGTCAAATGTACGCAAGGAGACAAACATTCTGACATACAAACTTCTCTTCACAAAAGCATCCTACCAAAAGTCCAAAATTTGTTGACTTTGGATACCGATAATGTGAATGTTAACGTGAGTCTTGTTGCACTCAAGTTATTGAAGCAACTTCCGGGTGACATTTTGGAGCTTCAACTTCCGACTATTATTCACCGTATTTCAAACTTTTTAAAAAGTCGTTTAGAAAGTGTCCGTGATGAAGCACGATCCGCTCTTGCTGCTTGTTTGAAAGAATTAGGGATTGAGTATCTTCAGTTCATTCTCAAAGTGTTGAGATCGACTTTAAAAAGAGGATTCGAGCTGCATGTTCTTGGATATACACTCAATTTCATTTTATCGAAGTGTTTATCGGTTCCCGAGAGCGGGAAATTGGATTATTGTTTCGAGGAACTTCTTTCTGTGGCTGAAAATGATATTCTTGGTGAGGTTTCGGAAGAGAAAGATGTTGATAAGATTGCTTCAAAAATGAAGGAAACAAGAAAAAAGAAATCGTATGAGACTCTGAAATTAATAGCTCAAAACGTTACGATACAAACCCAAGCGAAGAAGCTAATTTCACCAATCAAAAAGAATCTTCAGAAGCAGTTGACACCAAAATTGAAGTCAAAATTAGAAACTATGCTGCAGCATATAGCTTCTGGTATTGATTCAAACCCGACCGCAAACCAGAGCGATATTTTCAATTTTGTTTATCAAGTTATTAAAGAGAATGCGGAGGGTTCATATATGATAAGGGTATTTGCTCTCAGGATTTTGATAAGCAAATCAAGAAGTGAATAACTAAGAAGACCACAATATTGGGATTGATTGATCCTTTTGTTAAATTTCTATGCGATGGTTTGAGCTCCAAGTATGAAGATATAACATCTTCATCTCTTATGTGTCTTTCACTTCTTGTGAAGTTTCGGTTACCGTCACTTGATTCACAAGCTAATGTTATAAGAAGTGAACTTTTTGCTATCTTACATGGTTCTGTTAATGCCAGCAGTCCATTGGCTGAATCTTGTATTCGGATGCTAACTGTACTTCTGAAAAGCACAAGTATGAAACTTTCAAAAGAACAGGCACAAATGCTTCTTCAGTTTTCGCTTTTTGTTGATCTTGAAAGAAAGCCATCATCTATCGCACTTTCTTTATTGAGGGAGATTGTGGAGCGTAAGGTTAATGTTCCCGAGATATTTGATCTTGCTAATCAAGTTGCAGAGTTAATGGTAACAAGTACCAATGACCAGATTCGCGGGAAATGCAGTGTCATATTTCTAAAGTTTTTGCTCCATTATGACCTTAAAAAAAAGCGCAGGCAACAACATTTTGATTTCTTGGTTGCAAATCTTAGGTAACTTTAAGTTCCTGATAATATTTTTGGTACGTGTAACATTGAATTAGTTTATAATTTAAAATATGCACTTTTTTTCTGGTTGTAGTTATGAGCATTCGACTGGAAGAGAAGCTGTGCTCGAAATGCTCCATAAAATTATGAAGAAGTTTCAGCCACCTATTGTAAATGAGCTTTCAAAAACTCTTTTTGTGCAACTGGTTCTCTGTTTGGCAAATGATACGGAGCAGCAAGTTCGATCTATGGCTGGTACTGCTATAAAGATTTTGGTTGAGCGTGTTGACTCACAAAGTCGACGTTCTATTTTAACAAACACTTTGGATTGGTATTCAGCAAAGAACCCGGGTTTATGGAGTGCTGCAGCACAGGTATTGTCTATATAAAGATAAAGCATATTTTATTTCACTCAATTAACTAAAATTGATGATCACGAGGACGACTCTATTGCCGTTAAAAGTCAATTAAAATGAGAACGATAACATAAGAATTAATTACCAACATCTTCAATTATGTTACGATCTTTGTTTATCTACATTATATACAGGTGTTGGGACTATTGGTAGAAGTAATGGAGAGACGCTTTGCAGAAAATATAGATACTGTTTTAAGCATAATGAGAGAGATATTACCATCCGCAGTCAAGATCATAAAAGATGGTCAATTGAATCTTTCAAGTGGAGCAGCAGTTCCCCTATGGAAAGAAGCATACTACTCACTGGTTCTTTTCGAGAAGATACTAAGGCAATTTCCTAAACTGGTCTTAGGGGAAGATCTTGAGGTACTTTATTTGATTAAACACGACATGCGGAATATAGAATTTCACTTGCAGGAAAAATAACTATATATATACTTTTTCCATTTGATTACAGGACATGTGGGGGCTAATTTGCGAGTTCTTACTGCATCCCCACATTTGGCTGCGCAATATCTCAAACCGTCTTATTACATTGTACTTTAAAATATTAGAATCAGTCTGTAATGAAAATGCAGTATCAAGGATTGGAAATTTTTTCTTAACGAGACCGAGTCGACTCTTTCTGTTAGCAGTCTCTTTTTGCTCTCAGTTGAAAGCATCGCTTGATGATGAAGAAGCCAATAAATGTCTTAAGTATAATGTTGAGAGATCAATTCTCATATTGCATTCAATCTTAGGGCAACAAAACGAAATTCAAGTGTTTTGGTCTACTATTAATCAAGAAGATGAAGAAATTCTTTTAAGAGGTTTCGTGATTCTCGATCCAAGGAAAGGTAAAAGTATGTTTGGATCACTTGCATTGGGGCTTAATGGTAACTGTGACTTAAATCTGTGTGAGCAGTACAAGTATTTGCTAATTTCGTCTTTACTTAAAAAGATGGGAAAGATTGCACTTGATATGGAGGAAATTCAGGTTAGTTATTCTTTGTCATTCTTTTTGTAGTTTTGTATTTTATTATGGGCGTGCTGGTTAACGTTTAAACAGCACAAAACAATATCACTACATTAAAACAAGCTAAACCCGAATCAACCCATTCATCAGTAATGGGTTGAAATTGCCACCACTAATTGGCAGTCATTTTTAGATTCTTTTGGAATTTTTATTTGCTGACAGTTGGATGTTTACTATTTGCAGATGGGAATTGTTTTTGAATGCTTCAAAAAAATTTCACCCGAAATCCTCGATAACAATGAAACTATGGATATGGTTGACCAGAATGACTGTCAAACTTTTGCTTATCAGATGCTCCTGCCTTTGTACAAAATCTGTGAGGGACATGCTGGGAAAGTTATTTCTGGTAAGTTTCCATATCTTCATGCAGTATTTATTTATAATCTCTCGGTTAAGAGACATGTGGACAATAAATGGCGGTGTTAGTTATATTACGTGTTTCCTATTTATTTATAACTAACGATGAATGTATGTCTTCTTTCAGATGATGTAAAACAAAATGCGCAAAAGGTTCGTGATATCATCAGAGATGTAATTGGGGTCCAAAATTTTGTTCAAGTTTGTCAATCGATAAGGAAAACTCTCAAGGCAAAGAGGGATAAAAGAAGACAAGGTGAGAAAATAATGGCTGTCGTTAACCCCATGAGAAATGCCAAGAGGAAGCTCAGAATTGCTGCTAAGCATAAAGTGAACAAAAAAAGGAAAATAATGACTATGAAGTTTGGAAGATCGTTGCCTTAACGCATTTAACATCCAAACTTTTTGAAGCGGTTTTGCATAACAGGTTCTATGAGAAGATGTAAATTATTACAGTTTATAACTTAGGGTATTGACGTTGAGGAATCAATTTTTGTTACGGATGTATTGGTTGGAGCTTTGAAAACAGTTTCATTATTATTTATGCATTTGAAAAATGATCTTTCACAATAGGTCAGATTATATGGTATAACATCTGGTGATCTGACCTCTTGTATGAGTCGAGTTCTTGCAGTTAATTGATTGCCTTAATCGCCAAAGACTAGATTTAGGCACACTTGGTAAGAGTGCTAATATCAAAGTCAGGAAAATCGTAATTGTCTGGAGGGATAATTATGCAGCTTGTACTTGTCGCAAAATACGATGTATTGAAATAGACAGTACTCTATATGAGTCGAGACACAGTAATACTGTCGAAAATTACCAAGCATCAACATTTTAATTAAGCGAAAAAGAGTCGCTGAAGATGATTGATATTGTTCAAAGTTAACATCAAATAACCCAAAATTAAAGGTATTTAAAGACTGGCAAATTAAAGACCAGTTTGAAATTTGGCCGATCCTCTTTCAAGCGATGACGGCAGTGACGAGGCATACCCTGAACCTTAAAGTACCTTAGAGAAGGTACATTACACCTAAAGATGTCAAACGCTTCCTTGCTAAAGGGACAATCACTGATTACCAAGTTTTGCAATTTCGGGCACCCAAATGACAACTCCACAAGTCCTGCATCTGATTCTCCTGCATAGCTTAGAGACAGGTATCTCAAATTACAACCAAACTTCCCTATATAACTCAAACCTATGTCACTCAGTCCACCAAGTGTCTTGAAGCAAATACTAAGCCGTTCAAGTTTGTTGCAACCAATTAGTAGACTTCGGATCCCGTTGTCCAGTACTGAATCTTTCATGCTTTCGTTTGTGTTACGTAATATCATACTCAAATCAGAGAGGTTTTTCAAATTAATTCCTATATACGCCATAGCTTCAAAAGTGATACAAGACAAAGTAATATGTAAACATTCCAATTCACGACATCCCAGTGCCAGTGCAAATAAACCTTTCTCTGTAAGCGGCCCCCTCCTATTCGTGATCACATAAAGCTTGCGCAAGTTTTTGCAGTACCGGCTTAGATGTTCTAATCCTTCGTTACTAATGTAAGCCGTATAAAGAACTTCCAAGTTGGGACAATTCTCAATCAACAAATGTTGGTGGTGGTGGTTCCTATCATCTACAAATTGGGTATCCAGTTGCGTTATTAGATGTGCAAAAGGAAGAACAATGTCTTTTTTCCCCATGTGATTCAGCGCCAAATACTTCAGGTTCGGTGGAAATTTAAAATCTTTATATCTAGCTAGTTGGGCACTAATAGAATTTTTATCACCAAATCTACCACCACCAAAATCTTCTAACTTAACAGCATAGCTAAAGAACTCCACAAGATCAATAATTTCGTAATGTTCGCTTATCTTGACAGATACTAAACTCTGGCTACAATTTTTTGCAACAAGTGCAAGATCTTTAACATCAAATTTAGTAAGACCCGCCTTATAAAAATTCAATGATTCAATGCTTGAATTATGCAAAGCTAATTCATGTAACCATTCCCCATTTTGTTCACTAATCGAGCTATTTTCTAAACTCAAAATTCTCAAATGATTGCAATACTTACCAATATATAGTAACCCATCAGTCGAAAACCCTGAACACGAATCAATCTCCAAAACCCTAAGCTTCTCACCAAGGGTTCCTGCCAAGAGCTCAAGATCCGAATCATGAACAACCAAATTTTGTAAACGAACCACTTTCAAACCCTTAAACGAAGTAGCAATTTCTTGAACCCATGGGGTGACATTATGATCCCAGTTGCATGAACTTGACGTTAAATCCACAATATGTGGATTTCCTGCTAGGGTTAGTGACTCTATAAAAGGAAACCTTTGACGAAACCTTAACGGTGTAGCGTAACACAAGTGAGCAGTCACGTGGTTACGTGTCTTAGCATCGACGTCATAACACATATGAGAAACCAATGAGAACGAGTTCCGGTCATTTGCGTCGTGTATGTAATGAAAAACGCAGTCGAACACAGTGTCCATCTTCACCGTACCTTGTAATCAAAAAGGAAAAACTCAACGGTTTCAGGGTTACAAATGAAAACAAGGTTTCTAATGATGAAATTGATACATGTCAAACAGATCAACTTATATTGACAGTTGACCCATTAAACAGATCAACTTATGTTGAGCATTCAAGACGAGAATCTGCCTTTTTTGTTTCAAGATCCTTGAACATAAAGTGGATAAAAAGACAGATGTCAGGCTATGTTCTGTTAACTGTACTAAATTTGCAGAAACTTTTAATAAGTAAAAATAGTTAATATCAAGTCCATGTAAAAGATAAAATTTACAAATTTATACGTACCTCCTGTGACTGAATGAACTCTAGAGAAGAACTTAGTCCTTCGAGATTGCTCTGCAATCGGATAGAATCTGCAATCCAAACGCATTGCGCGAGCAGTAAGGTTCATTAAGGCAATATTCCATAACGCAATACATTTATAACTAAACAATACGATTTTCCTCACCTTCCAAGTAACACTTCACAAGATTCTCGACATCATCAGAAAGTTTAGCATTTTCAGCCTCGACAGATGAGAGTTCCCCTTTCAGATTCTCCAAATACGTATCTGTGTATACAAATTGTTACAATCAATTATGTGGTGGCCGTGAACCTTATGAAGAATAATAAATTGCTTTTATCATCATAATCAAAGAATACAAATAAAAAATTCTTCGAAGGGGGTGTTTGTCTTAGCATGAGAAACGAACTCTCTGTTTGGACCGACATAATGCATAGGGGGTCTTTGTCTTAGCATACTTGATTGGCTTATGAGCTTATTGAGAATGTGGCAAGCTCTTATTTCCGGGCTTATAAGCTCATCCACTTGAGATTATTAGCTTATAAAGTTCATAAGCCCAAAAAATAAGCTCATCAGCCGCCCTTACTTTCTAACAGCCAGAATTGAGGTAGTTATAAGCGAGAGAAGCTCAGTGCATTTCAGTTTATATTAACATCCATAATACGTGCATATTCTACACCAATTCTAACTGAATACTTGCTACTGCTTTAAAACTAACGTCCTGTTGCTATTACAAAAATGTTAACAAGTAAAAAAGTTAGAAACATCAATGTCAATTTCACATGTTAAACGGACTGTACTTATACTAGTGGTGTCATAACATGAACAATAACTCTTTTCAACTTATATATAAAAACAATAACAATAACAATAACAATAACATACATCACATACATATATAGCCTATACAAGTAACATCAAAAGGATATTTATATATAAACCTTCCCCTATTGTTTTCACCACAAATGATTAACCTAATGAGTGAAATAGATAACAAATAAAATTAAGTTGGGGGAAATGAATGTTAATTACTTTTGATTTACTGCTTCAATTCAATTGTGTGTGTTTCCAATTGAAAGATTAATTTTCTTGTCAACCTAGGCAACTTTTATGGCGTTAGTTTATGTTCAAACTTCAAACTACTTTAGTTTGTCAAAGTACTTTAGTTTTAGGAAGTTAGTTACTGTATTTTTGTTTGAGTTAATTTCATAAATGGTCCATGTCGTTTGTCGGATTTTATGGGTTTAGTTCCTAAACTTTTTTTTAATGGATCCAGTCTCTGTGGTTGCGATCTATAACGGTTTTGGTCCCTCAGACTAACTGTCAATAGTTTTTTGAGTTGAGTTATTCTACATACCATAAAACTCTCACATATCAAGGGACAAATCCCACCCATTGATTTAAATTTAATCAATGGCTGAGATCATACCAATTGATATTAAAAAAAATACACGGAGGGTCAATTTCGTAATTTTACACCAAAACACAACCCACTAACGCTCATTTTCGTCTCATACTCTCTACCAACAAAACACACACTAAAAACACACACTAGTCACAAACGAAAATCGATCAAAATAAGCCCTAAAAAACACCATTTCTATACGCATTTCATCAATTAATCGGAAAAAATGGAATCTCCGACGAAAAGGATGAAGAAAACATCAGTCAATAATCCGATTGCAGGTATACCGAAACCCTAGAAATGAATATATAATGATACTCACTGTTTATTGAGATTATATTGAAGATATGATGATTTTAGACTGAATAATTGATGTTTATGGAAGTTATAGTGATTTTGTGAGTTATTTATTGACTAGAAATTAGGTTTTCAGAGTTAACAAACACATTAGAAGCATTTATTGAAGAAGTTTTATGCGAAGGCTTAGCCGCAGAAGACGCCTTCGGCTTCGCCGAAGGCGTCGGCTGTGACTATTTGATGTTTATGGAAGTAATAATGATTTTGTGAAGAAAAACACATTAGAAGCATTTATAGAATACTACATTAGAAGCATTTATAGAAGAAGTTTTATGCGGCTAAGGCCGAAGGCATCTTCTGCTGCTAAGCCATAGAAGACGCCTTCGGCGAAGCCATAGAAGACCACAGATAATACTTAATATTCTGAGTATCGATATCCTGAGTATCACATGTGATATTCAGAATATGGATATTTTGAATATCACAGGTGATATTCTGAATATCACAAGTGATTTTCTGAATATCACATGTGATATCCGGATTTTTATCAGTATTGTATGAAATCACCTTCTTAGACTGCAAGCTTTTTGAAAAGATAAATCCTAATCAAGAACTCCTACAAATAAGGCTAGGGCTAGGGTTGATAGGCAAACATCTTAAATACTGAACATTATACTCGGTACTGACCATAAGTTCATGCAACTGTCTTTGATCTTTTACTTGCGTTATATGCAGGTGTATCATTGAAAACTCAGGAACTCTATGCGCTGGTCTTTGTCACTCGCTACTTGGATCTATTTACTGATTTTATCTCAGTTTACAATACCGTCATGAAGTTGATCTTCCTTGGGAGCTCTTTCTCTATTGTATGGTACATGAGACATCACAAGGTTGTTCGTAAATCCTATGATAAAGATCAAGACACCTTTCGTCATTATATCCTCATGGTGCCTTGTTTGCTTTTGGCATTACTTGTTCACGAGAAGTTAACTTTCAAAGAGGTATTAAAACCTTGCTATTTATAGTATATGTTATGTATTTCAGTTTAGTTCATATCGTATTCTACTGATAAAAATCCGGATTTTTATCAGTATTGTATGAAATATGTGATAAAAATCCGGATTTTTATCAGGATCAAAAACCGTTGAGTGATGTTGTCGAGAATTGTAATGCTATTGTGTTATCGGATTCATCGAGTAAATTGGAGTCTAAAGTTGCTATAAGAGGTGGTTTGGAGTTGTGTGAAGTTCAGGAAATGGAGGAGAGTGAAGGAAATTCTAGAGCACGTGATTCGTTCAATAGCGGGAAAGGTAACGATGTGCCGATGCTTGCAGCTGATGAAACGCTTGAAGAATTTGATGATGAGGAAAACAAGCCGGTCGTGGTGTTTGATGTGGAGTTTGACGATAGTGGTAATCATCAGTTGAATGAGATTGGGAACAAGACTTGTACGGGTGGATGGTTTATGTCAGAGGGGGAGTCGGCTTTACTTGCTCATGATGATGGGTCGTGCTCGTTTTATGACGTGGTCAATTCTGAGGTAAAATGTTGTTCCACCATTTATACATTTGCTCAATTTATTCTGTATGTTATAATATTTCATTATATGTAGACGTGAAAAAGTTTAGACTTTAGAGTGGTGTTTTTATAGCAGATTAAAGTGTTTGGTTGCGACTTGCGGAATTGGAATTAGATAGCGTAGTGTTAAAAGTTAGAACATTTAGGCAACTTTGCGTTATTTCAATAATCATTATCTTGCGACAACTTCTTCCCTGCTTTTACAAATCTCAGTGAATATGAAATTCAGAACCAACATCAGCTTTTGCCAAACACTATGATCATTATGCTCTAAGATTTAAGAATCTGATTAAACATACATCTAAACACCCCTTAGTCTGCCATTAGTGGTAGGATGATTAAAGTAGGGTAGGCACTCGGTTACTCCAAACCAAGTTTATGTGTTAAATATCCAAATTCACATATTAAATATCTAATTTACAAACATGCCATTTCAGATCTCATACAGTAATACTTGTAAGATTTACTCGGTGTTGCATCTTAGATATGGGGATTAGCCTTTTCTAGAACCTCATAAGTACGCTAGTCATTTGCTACATCTTACCTGTGATATCACATGTGATATCACATGTGATATCATATCACATGTGATATCACCTGTGATATCATATCACATGTGATATCACACATATACACTCCATAACTATAATACATGTGATATCACTGGTGATATCCCATGTGAAGAAGCTCAAACACTTGTGATATCACAGGTATGTGATATTAGACATCCAATGGGTGGATTAGGATTACATTGGTACCAATTAGACATCCACCCTGTGGCTATTGTAGAGCTATCACATGTATTACAGTTATGGAGTGTATATGTGTGATATCACACATGTGATATCGTGATATCACCGGTGATATCACATGATATCACCTGTGATATCACATGTGTTTGAGCTTCTTCACCTGTGATATCACCTGTGCTATCACCTGTGATATCACATATCACCTGTGATATCACATGTGATATCACCTGTGATATCACATATCACCTGTGATATCACAGGTGATATCACCTGTGGTATCACATGTGATATCACAGGTGTTTCGGGATTGGAATGTGATATAATGCGTGGATTTAGTTTAGAAGTTTTACTTTTTGAAGGATGATATGAAATGATTAGATAGTGAATTGTCAATACTTGATTTTGCACATGATAGTTGTTATTTTCTTGTTTTGAGTTTTAGTCATCTAGCCATTTGAACAATATTATACTTTAAGTGAAATATTTTAACTCACTGACTGTAATTATTGTAATTTATTCCAGGTACGAGCTCGGAAGGCAGCCAGCTAACACCAAAATTTCCAGCAACAAGACTGTTAGAAGGGTTCGTGTTCGTGGTGGAAATGTTAAGTGGCGTGCACTGAGGTTAGATACTGGTAACTTCTCTTGGGGAAGTGAAGCTGTTACCCGAAAGACACGTATCTTGGATGTGGTTTACAATGCTTCAAACAATGAGTTGGTCAGAACCCAGACTCTGGTGAAGGGTGCTATTGTTCAGGTTGATGCTGCTCCCTACAAACAATGGTACCTCTAGCATTATGATAAGGATCTTGGTCGCAAGAAGAAGGCAGTAGCTGGTGCTACAAAGAAAGAGGGAGAGGTATATCTTTTTCACGTATATCATCTCTTGCAGTTTAATTTGCTATGCGGTAATTAAAATTATAGAATACATCGTCACTGACTCACTAAAAAAGCAACTTAAAAGCAGGATTGCTAAATGTTTTTGGAAACAATTTGCATCTACTAATGTTTGACTATATGTAATTAGCTGTAGTATAAGCAACATATTTGAGGTTTCTTGTGTTTACGTTTTGTATACGGTTGTTTGTTTGTAGGAGGCAGAGGCTGCTCCTGAGGAGGCCAAGAAGAGCAACCATGTTGTGAGGAAAATTGAGAAGCGTCAAGAAGAGTGCAAGCTTGACCCCCATGTTGAGGAGCAATTCTCAGGTGGTCGTCTCTTGGCTGCCATTTCATCACGCCCTGGCCAGTGCGGTCGTGCTGATGGGTATGTGTCTTGTCAAATAAATGTATGATCAACTAGGATTACAACTTCCATTCGTTTATGTATATGCAATTGTCAGTCCCTAAGTTTATTTCTTATGCTCATCATTTATAAAGATCTCACCGCATACATTGTTTACTAATGAGTTTTTGTTAAAACTAGTCATGCAAGCCAAAATGAGTATTTGTTGGTAGGAGTTGGAAATTTGTCGGGTTGATCACATTTTATTTAAAACTCCAAATAAATGTATGATCAATTAGGATTACAAAAATTGTGCATTTGCAATAATATTTTTTTGTTTAGAAGTACGCTATCGAATTGTGGACTATTTGTGACTATTTTCTATTCATTTGACTGGTTACTGAGAAAACATAACCTGAATTCACTTGTTCACCATGATTTTAACTAGGCGTTTCTAGTTGTAGCTTTTAAGTCAACTTTTTCAGGATTCTTATTGTTTTTGTTTTGTATGTTTGCAGATACATCTTGGAGGGTAAGGAGCTTGAGTTCTACATGAAGAAGCTCCAGAAGAAGAAGGGAAAGGGAGCAGCTTAAGTTTTATTGTGATCAGCTTTATAGATTTTGCTTCTTTCTTATTCTGGAAGTCATGGAACCAAATTTTGATGTGTTTTGTTTGTTAAAATGATGACTTGTGTAAGCTTTACTATTATCTTTTATCAATACTAGTACTATTGATTCAGTTGAATGATTCTCTTATATTTTGCAAAATTGTGTCACAGTTAGCTACATTGTGAAACTAAATATAGCTTTCGGAAAAAAGACACAAGTTGCTTGTTTGCTTGCTTGATTCTACAAAAAAATGTCATGTCTAAGTACTGACTTTCTACAAATTGTTATGTGGAATCCACAAAGTCACAAGTGAAGAATTTTAGTCTACCAACATTGTGACTTTTGCTAAATCTCATTAGCTTGTTTGCTCAAATATTGAATTTATTTGCTGAAGTCCATTTAAAAAATGTCTGCATAAAGAAAGAGATTATTATGATTTTAATGATAAAAAATGTCCGTTTAATAAGTTATGGAGATTATTATGATTATTATGATTATTTGCTGAAGTCCATTTACAGTTATGGAGTGCATATGTGTGATATCACCAGTGATATCACCGGTGATATCACGATATCACATGTGATATTACTGGTGATCACATGTGATATCACACATATACACTCCATAACTGTAATACATTATCACCAGTGATGTCCCATGTGAAGAAGCTCAAACACCTGTGATGTCACATGTGATATCACCGATGATATCACGATATCACATGTGATACCATAGGTGATATCACAGGTGATATGTGATATCACAGGTGATATGTGTCTTGTGATATCACAGGTGATACCTAATATCTTATTTTGTATCACAGGTGATACCTAATATTTGTCACAAGCACAAAAGACTGCAAGTTTTTTTTTTTTTTTTTTTTTTTTTTATTTATTTGATTTATAGTTTTTTATTTTAGTTTTGTAAAATGGTGATGTATAGCTGAGTAGTTAATTAGTTTGAGTCGATTTGGCTATAGGAGTAACGTAACTATTTGTCGAAATCCGTATATGTGACAAACTTAAGCTTTTAGGTACTATGAAATTAGAAAAGAATCGTGACGATTGTATGTGAATCTGGTGTAGTGTATTTGTGTCTACAATATCACAAGTGATAAACTTCTTTTGTGTCAACAATATCACAAGTGATAAAATTCTTTTGTCCTTTTGTGTCTACAATATCACAAGTGATAAACTTCTTTGCAAGTAGACATTGCATCTGTGGGAGATCTGACAAGATACAAATGAAACTAATAACAGTGCTAAACTGCTAATACAAACAAGGAGTGATACTATCAGGTGAAATGAAAATTTTGAGATTAAAATGAGAATATTGAACACAAACAATGCAAGTTCAAGCCGAAAAATATCCTCATAAACAAAAATACTAATGATACAAATACTGATCCAAATCAACAACTTTCCTTTACACTTGTGATACATTAAACTGTTTTGGCTAAGTTATTAGGTATCACCTGTGATACAAAATAACATATCTTATTTTGTATCACAGGTGATACCTAATATCTTATTCTGTATCACAGGTGATACCTAATATTTGGTATGTATCACAGGTGATACCTAATATCTTATTTTGTATCACATGTGATACCTAATAAGTTATTCTGTATCACAGATGATACCTAATATGTTAACTGTTTGTTTATTTTGCATTTTCCTCCTTAATTCTCAAGTTATAAAAAATTTGTTTTCACAAAAGTTGTTCATTTTTAGCTTATTAATAAGTTTCATGAAAAAAAATTTTGCAAAAACAAAAACTGAGAAGTTGGGAAGCCCAGAGTGAGCCTAGGCTCGAACCCCAGACCTCTACCATCCTCAACCAGTTTAACTCACCACAACCATCTCTGCCCTTGTTGGGTTTTCAGACGTTTTCATACGTTTCTGAATATAAAAAAAGTAAATCACAAGTGATATTATGTGATATTCAGAATATCAGAAGTGATATTATCACAAGCGATATTCTAAATATCACAAATGATATTCTGAATGTGATATTCAGAATATCACAAGTGATATTCAGAATATCACAAGTGATATTCAGAATATCACAAGTGATATTCTAAATATCACAAGTGATATTCTAAATATCACAAGTGATTTTCTGAATATCACATGTGATATTCTGTGATTTTTTGAATATCACAAGTGATATTATGTGATATTCAGAATATCACAAGTGATATTATCACAAGCGATATCCTGAATATCACAAGTGATATTCTGAATATCACAAGTGATATTCTGAATATCACAAGTGATATTCTGTGATATTCAGAATATCACAAGTGATATGTGATATTCAGAATATCACAAGTGATATTATCACAAGCGATATTCTGAATATCACAAATGATATTATCACAAGCGATATTCCGAATATCACAAATGATATTCTGTGATATTCAAAATATCACAAGTGATATTCTGAATATCACAAGTGATTTTCTGAATATCACATGTGATATTCTGTGATTTTCTGAATATCACAAGTGATATTCTGTGATATTCTGAATATCACTTGTTATTTTCTGAATATCTATCACTTGTGATTTTCTGAATATCACTTGTGATATTCTGAATATCACTTGTGATATTCAGAATATCACTTGTGATATTCTGTTATATTCATAATATCACAAGTGATATTATCACAAGTGATATTATCACAAGTGATATTCTGTGATATTCAGAATATCACAAGTGATATTATCACAAGTTCCTTAGAGCTTAAAGTAGTTTTCCAGAATTTTTCATAATTTTTCGTATTAGTTTAGTATTTTTAGTATTATTTTTAGTCCAAAAGTGTTTTTAATTCATTAAAAATAAAATAAAAAAGAAATTTACACATCTAGGGTAATTTTTTTATTTTTAGGTTTTCTTAGGCTTGTTTAATTCCCGTAAGAGCTCGTTTTTCAGTTTAATTTGCGTTTTGCTTATTTGTGCTTTACTTACTTATTTTGTATCACATGTTATACCTAATATCTTATTTTGTATCACAGGTGATACCTAATAAGTTATTGTGTATCATAGGTGATACCTCATTTTGTATGCATCACAGGTGATAACTAATATGTTATTGTGTATCACAGGTGATACCTAATATGTTATTTTGTATCACAGGTGATACCTAATAACTTAGCCAAAACAGTTTAATGCTTTATCACAAGTGATAAATGTCAAAGTATTTCATAAAATTACAAAAATAAAAAATACACCAATCAGTAAAACTCATAATTTCAATCAGTAAAAAAATACAAGCCTTTAACCTTTTATGAAAAAAAAAAAAAAAAAAAAAAAAAAAAAAAAAAAAACTTCTTGTATGCGTCGTCCGATATCACAAACTGATCAATAGCAGTACAAACTCTTTTCAACAAGCACTAACATTGAACAACATTAAAATCAACTAGCAGTACTAACCAATGTGTGATTTTGTATGTATCACAGGTGATACCTAATAAGTTATTTTGTATCACAGGTGATACCTAGTAAATTATTTTGTATCACAGGTGATACCTCATAATGTAAGTAGGTAACTACAGTCTACGCAAACTCAATAATAAAAACTCAGTAATAATCAAACAATCATGTATAAGTCTTTTATTCAAATTTCACCAACACAATCTGGGAAATTTAAAATTAACAAAGATACTAAAAAATTTCATACAGGTGATAACAAATTTCATCAACACAAACGGATTTTAACTTTTGTATCGCCAGGAGGATAGAGTGGCTGCTTAGGTGGCACATCAAAGTCATGAACAGATAGTAATAGTTGATGCAACCGCCTCTCCACAGTGGTCATAGTCCCATTCAACCAAGACAAGCCCAGGTTCACAAGACTGAAGACCAAATATCTGGTTGAGGTGAAGAGCATCATCTATAGATTCCATAATCCTGCATATTACCAAAAAAAAATGTCATTTATACTATGTTAAAGTACACCCGCTAACGGTATATGTTTCTCCAAGCAAACACGTGCTCAGAAAAAATAGGCATTTACGTGACACAAATAAAAATTACTGAGGGTGCCTGCCATTATAAGTAATCTAGAATTCAAGATGGCATGAAATAAAGGCAACTGAAAATGTTATAGAATCTCAGTAAGCATCCAGTTTACTTCAGGACCAAAATTTGATGCAATTACTTATTTTTTGTTCTCCTGCCAAGTAGAATTATCTTCTTTACAGGATGCTGAAAGGGATGCGAGTCAGCTTTTAATGAATTCTCTTAATGAACTACAACAGTCAGCATAAGCTTTTAAGAAGGTTGCATTTGAAGAAAAAACTATAAATGAAATATTTACCTGATGTGTCTACAGGATGTACTTATCAAATTGAAATTATGTGGCAAGTTTCTTTAGTAATAGACATAGAGGTGGCAAAATGGGGTTGGGTAACAAGTCAAAATGGGTAGTTTTTAGTTGGGTAGGGACGGTGACCCACGGCACCTTTTGTTAGGTTTTATGCATAAGACATACAATTTGGATCACTTACGACGATCTGACCTTAGCGTATTAGCTGTTAAATCCTTAAGAGATTCAATATAACCCCCAATCAACCCATTCATAAGTAAACGGGTTAGACTCACCACATCTAGTGATAGCACTTATAAGATGTTGCAACCATTTATGATGGAATATGGATCCACACATTCAGTCACAGATTTTAAGTCATGCATAAAGCCCGTTGCTTTTTCAACAGCAAAAGCTATTTTTATCACGCCCAAAAAGTCTCCAGGACAACTATATTTCCAAAAAGCGGAGATTAATTCAAGCCAAAAAGAAATTAGAATCTTACTTTTGATAGTTTTGACCATTAACTTTAGAGTCCAGTGCAAAAATGTGTCTTTTAAGGAGCTCCAAATAAAGCCGGTAGGCAGCAGGATGGCTTCTTCGGCTTGGGGTAACTCTGTTAGCCAATAACCCTTTAGATCAAGCTATAATAGTAATAATTATAGTTCAACAATAACTAAATAGTAAGATATATTTCTAGTATGCATAAACACATTAAGAGTAAAACCAGCATCCTGAACCTCTCTACCTACTAAGTACCTAGCTGTCTTCTCCAAGCTTGACAGCAAGCCATATTATTGGAAAGTGTTTAATGTATGTTTTGATATAGAAGTTTCTAATCTTACTAGCTGAGCACATAATTCAATTAACTAATTAGCCCTAACATAAACATTAACTAAAATCACTAATTTTTTTTGCAAACTGGTCGACAAAAGCGCGAGAATGCGCATTCACATAAGGATCCTACTCACAAACAGCTTAAAATCACATACTTCACATAACTTCTTAATCATAGTTTAACATCACACGTGATATATGCAACAAACAGCTTATTTAAAACGGCAGTTTCAAAATATCTCGTACTTCACACAGGTTCCTAATACTAGTTTAACATTACATGTGATATAGCATGTTTGTGGATTAAGTATGGAAACGTAGAAGCACGGCAGTAACAATCCTACTCCGAAATGTTTTACTCCCTAATTTATTATTTCAAAAAACGTGACATTCCTCTCCTTATATGGTTGCTAACAGAAACAACTACATTTAAACAGAAGCAGAATCCTCCAGTAACATTTTAGCAAAAATTAAACAATAAAACTTTTAGTTTTGTCGCAAAATAGAATGACATCAATTTTTGATGATTATCTTATATCAAACTTCTTCGTTCTTAGTTTGTATTTTAATAAGTACAATGTCAAGGACTAAAATATTGAACTAACGGTTACCTGTGGAAATAAGGACAACAGAAGGCCACACATTCTTAAAAGAACACCATTTCACTCTTGGACTAACTCTTCAGCTTCAGAAATTGCATTATGAACAGCTAACAGCTAACAACTGCAAGCTAATTTATGGAGTCGTAAGACCTGTATTAAAACCTAACTTCCAGCTAACATCTATCGCAACAGTATTTTCCCCAACTTTTTATTTGAATCACTAAAACCTAATTTTTTCGAAAAATCAGAATGAATTAGATTATTATATGCTTGTATAGCTTCATATTTGATATTCAACAACTTAACTCAAACGATTACCTTGCTGAACGAATCAAATCTCGAATCTAATATAGATTGTGGTTGTTGATTAATGTGATGATAAACGATAGTGATGAACATATATGATTTTGATGATGGATTGATGGATTGAATAGTGAAATTAGGGTTTAATTAAAGGTTATGGAGGTTAGGAAAGATACAGAGAAATTGGGGAGGAGAAAACACGCACTAAAGTGTGTTTGTGCGTGTTTTATGAGAGTTCAAAGGGAGCGTATTTTTAATTTTTTGCTTATATACGTGACTAAAATGCCCTTGTAGTGTAAATGTGGGATTTAATCTTAGCCTTTAGATCAAATGAGATGTAAGGTGGGGATTGGTCCCTTCGTATGTAGACAAAGTTTTGTCCTCAAATGATCTTAAATCTTTTCGTTAGTCCTTTATACTAACATTTGCACCGTTAGTCCTTTCATAACCGTTTGCAACAAACATTTGCACAGTTAATCTTTTATACTAACGACCGTTTATACTTAATAAAAAATTTGTTTATTTATTTATTTATTTTTTTAATTAAAAAAAATGGTTTTCTTATAATTTTTTTTCTAAATATCTTTAAAATTTATACACGTTTTTATACACACTTTTATACACGTTTTCATATACACACATTTTATTACACATTTTTTATACACACATTTTTATATGCACATTTTTATACACATTTTTTTGCATACATTTTTATACACACTGTTGGGTTTAAAAGAAGCTGCTGCTACTTTGAAGATGCTGCTGCTAAGTATTTTATTCTGCTGCTCATGGTTCTAATAGAAATATACTAAGTATGATTCTGCTGCCAAGTTTAATCATTCTACTGCTAGTATATTTATTCTGCTGCTGGTGATAACTGATGAATGGTGAAATTAACTAAGTATCATACTACTGCTAGCTTTAGATGATAATACTGCTAGAGTAATGATACTGTTGCTTATAAGATATGTATAGTCTGTTTATGGTAAAGATATGAATAAATATTATTCTTGTATAGAAAGTTTTGTAACCGACTAGGACTCCTTATGTCTATAAAAGGAGGATCTAGGGTTAGGGCTAGAAGACGATTGTTTTAGCTTAAGTATTGTATTCACTTCAAGGTTCGTTGTAACCCTGTTACTTTTGAGTAACCGTATATTAATATATTGAGGTGAAGGTTGAGAGAATTACTGTGTGTTATTGTTAATTCTTCTTAAGATTAATTACTAAATTCCGCGTAGTAATTAATAGATTGTTTAAGAACAGTCTCTATACCTATTATCTTAGATCCACATCTAGGATAATTAACAAGATCGATTAAGCTCAACTGGGATCAACAAGTGGTATCAGAGATTGTGATCTAGAGACTGCTATCAAGAAGAATTTCGTATAATCAGATCTGTTCATCATCTTCATAAGCAATGGATTCCGATACTACTCATATGGTGACTGCTTCAAAGGTACCAATGTTGAAGGCTGGTGAATATGAACTCTGGAAGATGAGAATTGAGCAATACATGAAGATGCTTGATTTCTCCATGTGGGAAGTCATTAAGAATGGAGACACTCTTCCTGCTAAGGGTGCTGATGGGAGACCTTTACCCATTAAAACTAATGAGGAAAAGGCACAAAGGAAGCTGGAAATCAAAACTCACAATATGCTGTTGATGGGTATCCCGAATGAATATCAATTGAGTTTTGGTAACACTCAGTCTGCTAAAGAGTTGATGGATGCAGTTGAACTCAGATTTGGTGGGAATGAGGCCACCAAAAAGTCTAGGAAGAATCTGCTCAAGCATCAATTTGAAACATTTACTGCTTCAAGTTCAGAAAATATTGATGCTACCTATGATAGACTTCAAAGGTTGGTAAGTCAATTACAACTTATGAAGGTCTCAATTCTTCAAGAAGACATCAATCTCAAGTTTTTGAGGAGCTTACCATCTGAATGGAATACTCACGCAGTGGTCTGGAGGAACAAGACAGACTTTGAAACAATAACTTTGGATGATTTGTACAACAACTTAAAGGTATATGAATCTAAAGTCAAAGGTACATCCAGCTCATCTTCTAGTTCAAGCAACCTTGCTTTTATGTCTTCTAACAACAAGGGATCTGGAAGCTCTCATGACAACCATTTTGCTGCTGCTCATGTTGTTTCTGCTGTTGGGGCACCTGTTTCTGCTGCTAGTTCAAATACTGATAACATCAGTGATGCAGCTATATGTGCATTTTTGGTTGATCTCACTACAAGCACAACTGTTACTGATCAGGATCTGGAGCAGATAGACCCTGACGATCTAGAAGAGATTGACTTGAAATGGCAGATGACCATGCTTACTATGAGGGCAAGGAGATTTCTTAAGAAAACTGGAAGAGCACTCAAGTACAGACAAACCAATGTGGGGTTTGATAAGTCAAAAATTGAGTGCTATAATTGTCAGAGAAAGGGACACTTTGCTAGGGAGTGTAGAGCACCAAAGAAGAACAAAGAGCCTGCAAGGATAGTTCCAATTGAAGAAACCAAGACTACTGCTGCTCTGGTTTCATGTGATGGCTTAGGTGACTATGACTGGAGTGATCAAGCAGAGGATGGACCAAATGCTGCTTTCATGGCTGAAGAAGAAAAGAGGGGACAAAATTTTGCTCTAATGGCCTATGCTTCTTCATCCTCTGGTTCAGACTCTGAGGTATCCAATGAGTCATCTTGTTCTTTTAAATCATGCCTAGATACTACTGAAGAATTAAAATCTAGGAATGAAAGTTTAAGAATGGAAGTTGAAAAGTTAAAACTTGATAATTTAGGTTATGAATATGGCCTAAAATCAGTAGAAGCAAAACTTGACTTTCTTAAACAAAATGAAGTAGAGTATGTTGATAAGATTAATGGTTTAGAAGTAGAAATTATTAAGAAAGATGCTGAGATTAGTGTTCTTAATAAAAGAGTTGAAGAAGCTGAAAGAGTTAGGGATGAAGCTTTAGCTGGTAAGGAAAAACATGTCATACTAGTTGAAAAACAACAGCTTGCAACTGATCTTATCAATAAATCTATTGGAAGTCAAATACTTAGAAGAGGGAGTGGTTTAGGATATGCTGAAATACCACCCCCAGTCAAAAGTGCTTTTGCACCTCCCAAAAAGGAATTGTCATTCTTAACTGAGGTTGAAGCCAAACCTGTAGGTGAGTCAAGTAATGAAAAACCTGATAGAACAAGTGCACCTAAGGTAGTACATAAGTCTGATACAGTGATCATTGAAGATTGGGTGTCAGATAGTGAGGATGATGAGACTGATTCAACACCCAAAGCTAAAAAGAAAGAAACTTTTAGGACTGTTGAACCAAAAGTCACACAGGTTATCACAGCTGAATCTAAAGCTAAAAATGTTGAATTTGTAAAACCTGTGCTAGGAAGTAGAATCTCTAGGAAAGTGGCTGAGTATGATGATAAACCTAGAGATTATCCTAGGAAGACTAGTGACTTGCCCAGAGGAAACCAAAGAAACCTGCACCAGGTGATCTCACACAAGTTAGGTAGTGACTTTGAACTGGTTAAGAAGGCATGTCACAGCTGTGGTAGTTTTGAGCACTTGCAAGAAGATTGTTATTATTCAATACCTAAGAGATCTAGTGCTCAAAAACCTGTTTGGAACCAATATACTAGGGTGAACCATAGGAACTTTGCTAGAAAGACTCACCCACACCCTAAAAGAAACATGGTTCCTAGGGAGATTTTGTTAAGAGATGGTGTTTCTAGGACTATTTCTTCTGTTACACCACCAAGGCCCATTCCAAAGAAAACAGAGTTTTCTACTGCTAAAGCTAGCAGCAGTACTTCTCATTCTGCTGCTAAGCCAAAAGTGGTTACTGATACTGTTGTGGGCACTCATTTCTATGCTGTTAAGGCCTCAGCTTGCTGGGTCTGGAAACCCAAAACCAGACACAGCAGTGCATCAATGGACTTCAAGAAATATGATTACTTTGATGCACAAGGCAGATCCAAGTCAGTAATGGCTTGTGTCCCAAAGAGAAACTAACTCTCTTACTTTTTGTGCAGGGCAATCTACAAAAGGAGCTAAAGGATAAATGCATTTTTGATAGTGGATGCTCTTCACATATGACTGGAGACCAAAGCAACTTGGAAAATTTTGAAGCTTTGGATGGTGGCTATGTTGCCTTTGGGAATGACCCCAAAGGAGGTAAAATTGTTGGGAAAGGTACTATTAGAACAGGCACCTTGGATTTTGAAAAAGTGTATTTGGTCAATGGACTTAAGTTCAATCTTTTTAGTGTCTCACAAATGTGTGACAAAAAGAATTTTGTTCTTTTTACAGACACTGAGTGTCTTGTCTTATCTCCAGACTACAAATTGCCTGATGATAAATTAGTGCAACTTAGAGTCCCTAGAAAAGACAATATATACAGTGTGGACATAAAGAACATCCTTCCCAAAAGAGATTTAACTTGTCTGTTTACCAAAGCCACAATTGATGAATCCAAACTTTGGCATAGAAGATTGGGCCATTTGAATTTCAAAACAATAAATAAATTGGTTAAGGGCAACCTTGTTAGAGGGTTACGTTCAAAATTTTTTGAAAATCCTGAAACCTGTGTTGCTTGTCAGATGGGAAAGCAACACAGAGCTTCTTGTAAGTCCAAAGTGGTGAACTCTATTTCTGAGCCCTTGCATATGTTACATATGGATCTGTTTGGTCTAACTTTCGTGAAAAGCTTGAATAAAAAGATGTATTGCTTAGTGGTCACTGATGATTTTAGCAGATTTACTTGGGTTTTCTTCTTAGGAACTAAGGATGAGACATCTAGCATTCTTAAGGCTTTCATCACAAGAGTAGAAAACCTAGTTAATCACAAAGTTAAGATAATCAGATGTGACAATGGAACTGAATTTAAGAATAATGTGATGAATCAGTTCTGTGTTGAAAAAGGTATCTTAAGATAGTTTAGTGTGGCTAGAACTCCTCAGCAAAATGGTGTGGCTGAGAGGAGGAATAGGACATTAATTGAGGCTGCTAGGACAATGGTGTCAGAGTCACAATTACCCACTACTTTTTGGGCTGAAGCAGTTAACACTGCTTGCTATGTGCAAAATAGGAGTAAGGTAGTGAAGCCTCATAACAAGACCCCTTATGAATTATTGCATGGTAGGAAACCTATGATAGATTTCTTAAAACCATTTGGGTGTCCTGTTACTATCTTAAATACCATTGATTCACTAGGCAAGTTTGATGAGAAAGCAGACAAATGTTTCTTTGTTGGATACTCAACTAATAGCAAAGCTTTTAGGGTATTTAACCAAAGAACAAAGCATGTGGAAGAAAACCTACATGTTAGATTTAGTGAAACCACACCTAGTGTTGCTGGCAAAGGACCTGAATGGCTGTTTGATATTGATTCCCTAACAAAGAGTATGAATTATCAACTAGTGATTGCAGGTACAACTAACATGTCTGCAGGTACACAAGCTAACCCTAATGCAGGTACACAAGCTAAAGATGATGAAACTGCAAAGGAGTTTGTCTTGATTGAAAAATGGAAGCTTAATCAGCTTTTCACAGTGGTATGTGCTTAAACACATACCTTTTCTTGACCAAAACCGGACCCAAAAAGACCAAAAACTAACCAATTATGCCAAATATATTGTGTTTTTGTGTTTTTACATATGCAGGCACGGATATCGAAGAAAAGGACAAAAATCAAGTCAAAACCGGGAAAACGAGCACGGGATGTGGAAAAGACTCAAAGCCGAAGCCGGGGAATCAAATGATCAAAGATATGCTCGGAAAGTCAAAGTCAACCCCTGAAGAATCATCAGTTGTCAATTCAGACCCTTAGATCAACTTTGGATAAATTGGCAAATTCAGTCCCTTAGAAACTCAGAACATACAAATATGGTCCCTATAATCCCAAATACATTAAAACTCTTATAACAATCCGGATTCCTTTTATATACCCACATTCAAAACAAACCCAACCCACCACTAAAACTAACCCAGCCCATTAAAACCTGAAACCATCCCAACCCACTACTCTATATCCCAACCCGACCCAGAATACAAAACCCAGTCAACCCTTTCTATAACTCTCACAGTCAAAAAATGAAATAAAAACACACACGCGCGCCCAATTTCATCCCCAATTTCACTGTGGGATAAACCCTAATTTACCATGCCCAAAATTAACCTCGTACCCCCATTATTACCAATGATTAAAAGTTCTAGAAGAACCTGACAGCTGCCAGGGACACGTGGGACTCGATGATTGGAGGTGCCACCTCACTATTTTAATCCTACAGCTGATAATCAAGCTTGGAGAGCAAGCATGGATCGAAGGGCTTACATTGATGGAAGGGAGTCCCCAGAAGGTTCTGCTGAGGGCTATAAATAGCCCTCCTCATTCACACAGAGGGATGTTAGCTAGTTAGTTAGGTTTTTAGGTTTAGGAGTAGGGTAAATTAGGCTTATTACTCTGCTTATTTGTATTTCTTTATTTAGTTTTCAATCAGTTTGTACGAATTTCAAGTTTTAAATAAAAGTCAAAATTTGGTCAAAATGCTTATTGGTTAATTTTGAATGTTTATTCTAATGTTTCCTGCTTATTAGATCTTGTTATGTTCTTTTGAATTCTAGTTAATTAGTAGTTCAGTAGTTCGAGCTTCTTTTCTTTTAAGTTTTGAAATTCCATGAAAGTAAAAAAAAAAAAAAAAAAAAAAAAAAGCTAACTGCTTAGTAGAATTTATTCAGCCCTTATGGATTGCTTTTCAGTCAATATGTAGGCTAGGTAAGTCAGTAGCTAGATGATTTTACTGTATGGTTTCGGGCTTAATAGATCATAGTAGGTTTCATAGGGTAATGTTTGGATGATGTTGACTCATGTTATTCTCTATGTTTTTGAGATCCTGAATCAGCTTAGGTATTTTGATTTAGTGGCATTTAGGAACTTTGCATCATATAACTCATGGGTTTTAAAATTAAAAGTCATAATCAGTTTAAACTTAGGATTCTGCATAATAGAAAGTTTATTAGTTTGCATATTTATCAAATTTAGTAGTGTATCTAATTAATCTAGCTTAAGCAGCTTTTGTTTAAACTTCATATCTCATTTTCATTCAATGTTGATCAAGCAAAATTAACTTTAGTCAACTTAGTGTTCAAAATAGTTCTGCACTTGCAAACTGCAATTTTTAGTTAATAAACCTGCATAATTTTCACCTTTCTCAGCTTTTAGCACTGCCTATATCTGATTATCTGTTTAGAGTTAGATTGTGAAATTTGGGTTGCTTATAGCTATTAGTTCTGCCCTTTAGATTTTAAGCTTAAAAATCACTCTTCAGCTTATTTAATAGGGTGAAATAGGTCTGCACATCAGCCACTTAACCTGCTTCTCAGTCTGCATCAGTTTTGGTAACTTAGGGCATCTGATCTCAGCCCCAATTAGGCTAGCAATAGTGGATAGAAATTGGGCATTTTGAGTTTTTTAGTAGTTTTTCATATAAGCTTTCAGTTTCTAGATCTGGAATTCAAAAATCAGCTTATTTCATAGCTTTTAGAGTAGCTGCAATAGGGCTGTTCAAGCCATTTTAATCTGCCCTGTCCTTTAAACTGTTCAGCTGATTATCAGCTTTTAGCTTGTGCTTATTTCATCATTTTCAGTTGTTTTAAGTTTCCAGTAGTATGACTAATCGGTCTTGAGCTTTTGATAATTTTTGGTTAGCTTTAGCTTATTTTTAGCTTATTTCCCAACTGCTTATTCACTGTTTCAGCTTATTTAGGCTTAATAGCTTTCTGAAATTATTTTTCATAGATTAGTAATTTAATTACTTAAAATTTTCCAGATTTTTCTTAAGTGTTTTATTATTTTTAAATCATTTAATTAGTTTAAATTAGTTTTTTAATTCATAAAAAAAAATTATTAAAAAGTCAAAAAAATATTTTTCTTTTTCCAAAAATTTTCTTTTATCAGTTTTTATATAGGAAAATTATTTTTACATTTTTAGGACTTAAAATTTAGAAAATCACTTTTTATTTACGTTTTTAAATTACGTCGCGTACGTTTTAAATTCGATTTTAAGTTTTTAATATTAAATGCTTAGCTTAATTGTACCTTTAGTCTAATTAGTTGTTTTCATTTAATATTTTATTATTCGTAGTATAAAATCACAAATCATCTTCTCTTTTCACACTCATTCACTACACGAATCACGTCCTGGGAACACAAATTCCATTCGATCTTCGTCGGGACAAACGACTCGGGTTTTGCATATTTCTTGTGCAATTCTCCCTTGATCTATAATTGTTAATCCACACAGCAAAAGAGAAAGAGGGCAAGAGTTCAAAGGATGATGCTGTTTTTGAAGAAGTACCAAAGGATGATGCAGAAGGTGGTGATAAACCTTCAAATAATGGAAAGAATGATGATGATGTAAGGAATGAAAGGTCAGCTAATCAAGGAAGTCAAGGAATTAAAGCTAGCAGCAGTATCTCCCATTCTGCTGCTAAGCCAAATCATTCTGCTGCTATGCCCAGCAGTAGTACAGAACATTCTGCTGCTAAGCATAGTGGTTCTGCTGCTATTCCCAAGTATTCTACTGCTGACAAAGATGGAAATTTCTTTGATGATTCTTCTGATGAGTTCCCTGAATTAGAGGAAGTGTATGAAGACACTGATGATGAAATTGTGGATGTATTTGGAGCTGGAGCTGATTTGTCAAATATGGAGACTCATATACCTGTTAGTCCTACTCCAACAACAAGGATACATAAAAATCATCCAAAAGAGCAGATAATTGGTGATATTAAATCTACTGTTCAAACCAGAAGTAAAGCAAAGGGGTTGAATGCTTTGCTTCATCAAGGATTATTTGCTCAATCACTACATCAGAGGAATAGCCACAAGGATCTACAAAATTGTAAGTTTGCTTGTTTTCTGTCACAAGTGGAACCCAAGAATGCTCATAAAGCTATGCAAGATTCTAGTTGGGTTGAAGCTATGCAAGAGGAGTTGCTGCAGTTCAAGCTTCAAGAGGTCTGGACATTAGTTGATTTGCCTAATGGGAAGAGGGCAATTGGTACAAAATGGGTGTTTAGATGCAAGAGAGATGAAAGAGGAATTGTGATCAGAAACAAAGCTAGATTGGTGGCTCAGGGATACACTCAGGAAGAGGGCATTGATTATGATGAGGTGTTTGCTCCAGTAGCAAGAATAGAGGCCATCAGACTATTCTTGGCTTATGCTTCATTCAAGAACTTCCCAGTGTATCAGATGGATGTGAAAAGTGCTTTCTTGTATGGAAAGATTGATGAAGAAGTTTATGTGATGCAACCACCTGGTTTTGAAGACCCTGATTATCCTGATAGGGTTTATAAGGTGGAGAAATCACTATATGGTTTACATCAGGCTCCAAGAGCTTGATATGACACCTTGTCCAAGTATTTGTTATCTAATGGATTCCACAGGGGAACCATTGATAAGACATTGTTCATTAAGAAAAACAAGAAGGATATCCTACTAGTTCAAGTTTATGTAGATGATATCATTTTTGGGTCTACAAACAAGGTGTTGTGTGAAGAATTTGAGAAGCTCATGCATAATAGATTTCAGATGAGTTCTATGGGGGAACTCACCTTCTTTTTGGGGCTTCAAGTTAAACAGATGAAAGATGGGACTTTCATCAGCCAAGACAAGTATGTGGCTGATATTTTGAAGAAATTTAATAGCTTTTCTTCAGAAGGTCCCAGAGGCAGATGGATTCACTGAAGTCATCGAATTTCTTAATGCTACTTCAATTAGGTATGCATTAACAGTTAATCCAACTATATATAAATCCCACATGCGACAGTTTTGGTCGACTGTTACGGCTGAAACTCAAAATGGGGAACAAATGTTAATTGGTACGGTAGATGAAGAAAGTATAGTTGTTACTGAAACATCTGTAAGACGAATTCTTCGTCTTGCAGATGATGAAGCAACAACTTGTCTTCCTACGGCTACTATTTTTGAGGAACTTGTAAAACTAGGGTATGAAAAGAAAAATGACAAAATTAAGTTTTCAAAAAGCCTTTTCTGCCCTCACTGGAAATTTCTTATTCACACACTTCTACATTGTCTTAGCCCTAAAACAACTGGGTGGAATGAGTTTAGTGCAAGTCAAGCTTCTGCTTTGGTTTGCCTAGCCACAGGCCAACCATACAATTTTTCGGCTATGATTTTTGAAGGCTTGAAAAAGAATATTTCTGGCAAACATTATATTTACCCAAGGTTTTTACAACTTATCATAAATAGTCAATTAAAAGAACCTTTGGAACATACAGGAATTGAACCAACTCCTGCATTAACAAGCAAAATGTTTTCTTATTTAAAGAAAAATAGGACTGGTTTTTCTGGGAGAATAACTCCTTTGTCCCAACATATTTTAAACATTGCTGCTGCTGTTGCTGAGGGTGAAGAAGCTGAAAACCCAACAGCTTCCCATCACACACCCACTTCTGAATCTTCAAGTGAATCATCTCATAATGAACCCCAAAATACCCATTCACCTAGGTCTTCACATGAAAAGAGCACTGAGTTACCTCAGACTAGTGCTAGTATGGAACCAGATGAGGCTGCCATAGGTGATGGAGATGGCATGAAGGAAGGGGCTGACACTACTGTTTCCAACTTAGAAGTTGAACAGGCCAGTGTCAACATAGATAAGACCCCAACCTTGGCAACATCTACTGTTGAGGGTTCTCATGAACCTGATGCACATGATGGTAACCCCAACCAAATGGCTAAAAAGGGGGGCTCAGCTGCTCAATCTAGGATTGAGACTGAGTTTCAGTCCAAAGATTCACCTCTCAGGGAAGGTTACACATCCCGAAGTGATGAGGACAGACATGAAACACATGATTTGATGGATGAAAATGTACAAAATGCCAATGCCCATGATACACCTCTCGGACCAGGTAACACAGGTCGAAGTGTTGAGGCTAGAATTGAACTAGATACAGAGGAATTGACAGGTAAAACAAATGTACACAATGCCAAATCCAATGATCAACCTCTCGGGTCAGGTAACACAGACCGAAGTTGTGAGGATATTCTGAAACAATTGAATGAATTGACGGATAAATGTACAAAATTGTCAAAAGAAGTACTTGGTCTCAAGAAGCGATTGAAGATGGTGAATTCTACTCAGGGTGCTAAAATCAGTAGGCTACAACAAAAGGTTAGGCATCTTGAGGGGTTACTGAGATCAAGGACTTCACAGCCAAAGATTTCCAAACCAAGTTTGGGGGAGGATGCTCCCAAACAGGGGAGGAATGAAGACAAGGCCTCAGGGGAGGAAAACAAGGGTCAAGGGGAGGTTGAGATGGAAGTGAATGAGAATGAGGGTAATGTGGATATGGATGTTGGTTCTGGTGAAGATGATTTTGTGGTCAAAGATAGGTCTGGGAATGAAGTTGTTCTTGAAAGTGTTGAAAAGGTTGTTAAAGGTGATTCTGCTGCTGCTAAGGTAGTTGATCCTGCTGCTAAGGTAGTTGATCCTGTTGCTAAGGAGAAAGAACCTGCTGCTGAGTCGGAAGAAGATACAATACCAATAGCTCAGATCATGGTGAACCTTAAAACAAAACAACAACAACAAGAATCACCACAAATACCTGAAACTAAACCTACTGCTGCAACAAAACTAAAAGCTACTGCTGCAACAAAACCAAAAGCCAAAGGAGTTATGATAAGAGAGCCTACACCAACACCTAAACCTACATCATCAACCATTTCATCAAAAGATAAGGGCAAGGGCATCTTGGTTGAAGAACCAAAGAAGAAGTTCAAGTTTATGGATGCTGCTGCCAAAGAACAACAAAGTGAAACTGATGAAGAGGCTGCAAGGAGATTGGAAGCTCAATGGAAAGCAGAGGAAGATTGGGAGATTGCAAAGCAAACTCAGAGAGAAGAAAGAGAAAGATATACTTCTGAGGAGAGACAGGATGCCATAGATGATTTGCTTGTGCAATTTAGAAAGAAGCAAAATGAAAAGAAGGGTGAGTACAAGAAGAAGAAACCTTCAAAAACTGATGAGTTTAATTATATGAAAATGTATCTGAGAAACCAAGCTTATTGGAAACCTAGTGCATTCAGAGGAATGAGTAGAGCTGCTGTTGCAAAGGCTTACTATGAGACTCATGCAAGACTCAACAGACCAATTGAGCCTATGACTGATGCTGAGGTTAAAGAGGTTACAAGAATGAAAGTGGCACCAAATGCTTACTTGATGTCTGAGTCAAGTGTTCAAAAGTCTAAAGTATCAGAAGTTGTGCCAGAAAAGGTAGCAAATGAAAAAGAGATTGTTGATGAAGTTGTGAAGGAGAAAGATGTGGCTGAGGAAAGGAAGAAAGAAGTAACAGAGGAGAAATCTGAGTCTACTATTGGAGTAAAAAGAACAGGAAAAAGAAGGTTAAAGTCTATTGGAAGGAAGAAGAAAAGAGCTAAATCTGTTGTAATGAGTGATTCAGAAAGCAATTCTAAAGGTGAGAAGGAGTCAAATGCTAATGAGTATGGAACTGAAGAGGTAACTGCAGATGATATGAAAAGGATCATGGAGTTTACAATTCATAAACCACAACAAGAACCTGAGATAGACAATGCAGTTCCCTTAACAACAAGATATCCAATCATCTCTTATAATCATCTCTTATACTCATGATGTGCAAGATGGAAGTGAACCATGGTGGGAAATCAAAAGATCAAATGGAATGTGTCAGAAGTTTATCAGATTCTCACAGATGTTACATTTCATGGATAGGGATGACTTGGTACAACTTTGGAGGCTGTACAAGAAATGGTATGGGGAAACAAGACCAGAAATAATTTATGAAAGGCTACACTATTATTACTTGAAGAATATGTTTGAGCCAGATGAGAGAGATATTGAATGGAAGGATTTGCTAAGCTCAACCAAGGTTCATAAATGGTATTTATATCAGTCATGTGGAGTACATGAGTTGATTGGTAGTGGTCTAAGTGTATACATGCTGATTGAAAAAGACTACGACCCATTTACCAACAATACTGCTATTCTTACTCAGATGTTACAACATGGTAAGTTGAGGTTACAAAGATCATTTCTTTCAGATCATCAAGCTTATGAGTTAGTAGAAAAGGATAGAAAGATTCTGAAATCAAAGACTTCATAGTAGAAAGTGTTTGGAAGCATCCTCTTTGTGTATGTCTGTGCTTAGAAGAAACTTGTATATTTTGGGAGAAAATATCAAGTTTAGGGGAGGATTGTTGGGTTTAAAAGAAGCTGCTGCTACTTTGAAGATGCTGCTGCTAAGTATTTTATTCTGCTGCTCATGGTTCTAATAGAAATATACTAAGTATGATTCTGCTGCCAAGTTTAATCATTCTACTGCTAGTATATTTATTCTGCTGCTGGTGATAACTGATGAATGGTGAAATTAACTAAGTATCATACTACTGCAAGCTTTAGATGATAATGCTGCTAGAGTAATGATACTGCTGCTTATAAGATATGTATAGTTTGTTTATGGTAAAGATACGAATAGATATTATTCTTGTATAGAAAGTTTTGTAACCGACTAAGACTCCTTATGTCTATAAAAGGAGGATCTAGGGTTAGGGCTAGAAGACGATTGTTTTAGCTTAAGTATTGTATTCACTTCAAGGTTCGTTGTAACCCTGTTACTTTTGAGTAACCGTATATTAATATATTGAGGTGAAGGTCGAGAGAATTACTGTGTGTTATTGTTAATTCTTCTAAAGATTAATTACTAAATTCCGTGTAGTAATTAATAGATTGTTTAAGAACAGTCTCTATACCTATTATCTTAGATCCACATCTAGGATAATTAACAAGATCGATTAAGCTCAACTGGGATCAACACACACGTTTTTACACACATATTTTTATATACGTTTTTATACACATGTTTTTATACACGTTTTTATACACATGTTTTTATTAGGGGTGGCAATCGAGTCGTGTTCGTGTTAACCTATTCGGGTTGGCGGGTTGAAATAACCTTTACCCAAACACGAACCATTTATTAATCGTGTCAAGAAGCTCAGCCTTAACCCGAACCTGGATAACACGCATAACCTGTTTGTGACCCATTTAACCTGTTTAAGTAAATATGTCAAGCAATGAATAAGGTTGGTAGTTTGTTGGTTTAACTAGTTTAAATGCAAAAATGATATAAAATTCTAAAATATGATAAAAATAATATACAAATAACTAAAAGACAATTTCAATGATATCTGACTTATAAGCGTCAATTTCAATAATATCTAAGTTATAATCATAATTCACTCATATTAAGTACTCCGTACATAACAAAATATATTTAATCCATATCCAATATAAAGGCAAGTTATATATCTTAATTTTAGAGGCTTATATACTTAAACGGGTTCACATGTTGACCTGTTTAATATTTACTCAACCCAAACACGACCCGTTCATTAAACGGGTTAGACGGGTTGACCTGTTTTTGACCCAAACCTTTTTATCCTCAACCCAAACCTTTTTAACTTCGTGTCGGGTTCGTGTCGTTTATCGTGTCGTGTCGAGAATTGCCGCCCATAGTTTTTATACACACGTTTTTACACATATTTTTATACACATGTTTTTATACACACATTTTTATACACGTTTTTATACACACATTTATACACACATTTTTATACATGTTTTTATAAATACGTTTTTATACACACATTTTTACACACATTTTTATACACGTTTTTATACACGAGTATAAAAATGTGTGTAAAAATATGTGTATAAATGTGTGTATAAAAATGTGCGTATAAATGTGTGTATAAAAACGTGTGTATAAAAGCATGTGCATAAAAACATGTGTATAAAAGACATGTGTATAAAAGACATGTGTATAAACACGTGTATAAAAATATGTGTATAAATGTGTGTATAAAAACGTGCGTATAAAACGTGTATAAAAACATGTATATAAAAACGTGTGTCTAAAAAATGTGTGTATAAAAATGTGTGTATGAAAACATGTATAAAAATGTGTATAAATACGTGTATAAATTTTAAAGATATTTAGAAAAAAAAAAAAAAAGAAAAAAAAAGAAAACCAATTTTTTTTTAATTTTTTTAATAAAAAAAAAAAAAAAAAAAAAAAAAAAAAAAAAAAAACAACAAATTTTGAGTTAAGTGTAAATGGTCGTTAGTATAAAGGACTAACGGTGCAAATATTTATTGCAAATGGTCGTTAGCTAAAGGATAAAACTAACGACAGTTAGTCTCAGGGACCAAAACCGTTATGGGTCGCAACCACAGGGACTGGATCCGTTAAAAAAAAAGTTTAGGGACTAAACCCGTAAAACCCGACTAACCACATGGACCATTTATGAAATTAACTCTTTTTGTTAAAATCTTTATGAGGACACTTGTTTTGTTGATCAATGCTAGACCTACTTACAAAATATAAAAAAAAAAAATCACTCGCTGATTTGTCAGCGGTGATTGGTGCATTTTTTAGCAGTTTCTTTATCCTCTCTCTTATTAAACCAATCATCCGCTGGCACGTCAACGAGTAAATTTTTGTGTAGATTTTGTGCTTCTAGCATTTCTCTATTTTGTTTTCATTTGATGAATCAAACCAATCAAAATTTTACCATTCAATAATTTCAATCACATTTTTCTAATAGAAAAGTACAGTAATTAAAAGGATTTGTAGAAAAATAAATCATTTTTCATTGTATAATCAGTCTGTAAATAAATACTCACATCATCGTTTTGTGTTATCACGAAATAATTGTTCATTTTTTATATATGAATCAATCCAATTGTTTTTATGTAAGTAAATATATATAATTATAACTTTATTGATACACACCAATACACCATAATTGTTTTACTTTATATAAATTTAGATTTATTATTCATTGAATACACTAAATGCGCGAGGCGTGGCCTTTACGTTACGCAATAAGCTAAGGCGTCAACTCTAAGCGTGACGTGAGATGAGGCGTGAAAAGACGCGAGTCATGGCGCCTATTTTGAATTTAACTTTGATGAAAAAAGTACTTTTTAAAGAAATAAAGAAGATTACATGCAAGGATAGTTTATTGACTTAATTCTATATGTATAACGCTTTTTATAAACTCGATATTTATAAAATATGATATAACATATAAATCTATAAATATTTTTCATATTCTGTGTCGTTTCAAGTCACACATTAGAAAATGCTATAGCTCCGCCATAATTTCTAAGACGTGAGGCTTGACTATACCGTCACGCCACACATCACGCTATTACCTTGTTTTGAATAGTAATGTTTTAGCGCATGATATTGATGTTTTCACATAATGATCAAACAATTTCGTGGAAATTGTTTCTTTTGGCATTTCTGAATGAGTCAATGATGTAGGGTATATATTTCTTTGATACAATAATTGTGTTGCTTTTGGTCTGGTCAATGACTTTTATTTTATATCGTATATGTGTTTGTGTTTCTCTACTCTCTAGTACGTGTCGTTTTTACGGCATTGCTTTCATTATTTTGGTGGAAATTTGAGGTGTCTTAAGCGTGTTTTTACTCACTTTAAACTAGTTTATAACTAGTGTGTATATGAGGTTTGTTATTAACATTAACTTAATTTAATTTGGTGTATCCTGTTTTCACTATAGTATTTAAAGTTCGGGTATATATATGATACTTTTGTTATTACAATAAATTTAATCTAATGATAATAATAAAAACTAATTTGTTTTTAAAAATTTAAAGTTTGATAAATATTTATTAATCTTATATACTAAACAAAAATTATGTACACTAATAATTCGAGTCTTAGATCACAAAGTTAAATTTAAAATTAACTCATATTTTGAAGTTTTTAAATTTAATGGTAAAATGTATTAACTAATTTAAATATAACATTACTTTACACTTAAGACCAAGAAATAAAGGTCCTTAATACTTGTTTATTTTTGTTTTATATATATGAATTTAATTCGATTAAATTTTAACTCAATTTGATCAAATTAAGAATCAACTTTGACCAAATTTAGTAGCACTTTTACAGTTCATAATTTACAAAAGACACTTACATGAGAAATGCCAAGAGGAACCTTAGAATTGCCGCCAAGAATAAAATGAACAATAAAAGGTCAAATTCCCCGAGCATATTGGGGATTAAGTCAATCTTAAAGACGTTCTCATCAATCTCTATCTCTACATCTCGATATACATTAGACACAACAACGATTTTACTATCGGCTATTTCAACTTCTAGGGGTATCGGGAGTTTAGCTAGTGGAGAGGTTAGTTGCTTGCTAAAATTATAAGATACGAAGGACACACTAGCACCCGAATCATATAAAACCCGAGCGGGTATGGAATTAACAAGATGAATACCTGTGATGACATCGGTCCCCGACTTGGCTTCATCGACACTCATTTGGTAAACTCGAGCTTTTGGTTTTGGAATTTCTACTTTCTCTTCTTTGACGGTTCTCAAAGGCTTTGCTTCAATCGCCTTTGTTTTCGGGCAATCCCTCAACCTATGCCCTATCTCGTTACACCTGTAGCATACTATCATCGGCTTGGTACAATCTTTGCTTTGATGATCTAAAGCTCCACACTTGTAACAACCCGGCGTATTTCGCCTACATTCCCCAAGATGGAACTTGCCACACTTCGAACATGCTACCTTGGCTTTGTTTCCCACACTCTTTTTGCCATGGTCAAATTTGGCTTTCTTTCCATCCCGATCCACAAACTCTAGCTTCCTTTTTGGTTCTTTAGCCTCTTTCTCCTTCCTTCTGAGTAAGTCCGCTTCCCTTACCCTAGCTCTACTCAAAAGATCTTCCAAAGTAGTACATTTGAATGGCGAAATCACATCACGAATATCATCCTTAAGCATCCTTTGGAACTTGTCAACTTTAAGCTTTTCATTCCCAAGGTATTCGGGACAATAAGGAACCATATCATTAAACGTCCTCCACAACTCATTTACCGTCTCATTAGTTTGAGTGAGAGATTGGAACTTCTCTCGAATTTTATCAATTTCTTCAACCGGAGCATACTCAGCACTAAACAACTCCTTGAATTCCTTCCAAGTACATGATTCGGCCCAAGGTTCCCCCTTCTCGCAAACCTTCCCTTCCCACCAAGTTTTGGCACTATCACGAAGGAAGTTGGTCGCATAGATAACCTTCTTCCTTTCCTCACACCCACTAGTACGAAAAGCACCTTCCACAGCCGTAATCTACCTATTACTAACAGTAGGGTCAAGAACACCAGTAAATCGTGGTACATCACAAGCCGTGAAGTCCCGGTAAGTAGCCTTGTCACTCTTAGGTACTTTTTCTACTCCACATTCCTTCTTAAATTCTTTGAATTCCTCTTTCATTAAATCCCTAAGATTTTGTGTTGTTTGATTGACATAAAAGGGCATTGCTTTCTCGATAGCCTTACCTACTCTTTTTGCCATCATTGAGTCTAGGGCTTTCATTTCTTCTTCCGTGAAACCTCTGAAGTTGAGGCCTCCGGAGCTAGAAGAACTTTCATTGTCTTTATCATTATTACCCACATCACTTGCCGAAGTTTCAGCATGCTTGGAAGCCGTGGCTTTCGCGACTTCCTTCTGGTGAGGGGTTTCCATTTTTTCTTACTGAAAATTAGCAATTCATAATATCAAGCACAATCATATACTTAACCGATGCATGAATGACATTTTATCTTTATACTAACACCCTAGCTTGTCACCCATGTATGATCTAAATGATTTCAACTTCACATATGTCCCATATTTTTATCACTACGGTGGCCAGGCGTAGTCATAAAAATATCCAACATATGGGTCCTTAAAATCATCCAAACAATACACAAATAACAAACACTAGCTCTAAACGCATCTACACAAGGCCTAAGTCTAGGAAATCCTAAGGTGAAATCCTAAATCTCTTAGACCGAAGCTCTGATACCAAGTTGTAACGCCCCGTGCCCGTTTAGACTAAAATTTTAAACTTTTTACGCAAAAACGATTTACTTTTATGGACATCTGACCACTCTTTTGATGACTGACAAAAATGTATAAACATTCAGCCCTTGAGGCTATTTTTAAATGAAAGTACACTCAATTACCTTCGAAACGATAGGTGGTACGACCCGTGACGACTTACGGATTAAAAGATATGAATTTTTGAAAATCGACAAAATCTGGAAATTTGGCCCGGACCGCCGGCCCAGCCCCAAAAAGGGAGGTCTGGCCGCCGGCCTCAGCCCCGACCCAGCGGCCCAGACCTTCTGGTCATTTGGGAATTTTCCCAACTCTTCCCGGCCGTGGGTTTGGCCTCCAGACCTCCGGCCGAGACCTGCAAATTTCCAAATACACTTCGTTTTCATCCCGTTTTCGCTATAACCGACCCATATAACTTCCGTTTTACATCAAACTTGACCAACTACATTAACTTATCAATTCAAACTTGCTCCATAGCAATTCAACCCATATATACATCAAAATGGGTCGTAACGGCTTTGTGCCAAACACCCTTTTAGCATCAAATTCATCCAAGATTACATACTACTAGGACCACATAACACTTAAACATTTGACCCAAGAGATTTACATGAACAAAAGATATTGTTTGACGACAAGACCATAATTTAACAAAACGACCACACAAGTTAAATATACCAAGGCACAAGAGGGTACTTCGGCTTCCAACTTCCAAAATACTTGGTCCAAGAGTTATGGTCTTCTAAGCTAGCTTCTAACTACGCTAAGCTTCATTCCACGACTACAACTAAGCAAGATCCTTACCTTTGCTTCCTCCGCTAGAACCTACAAAACCATTAACATCTAAACCGTAAGCGAAAACGCTTAGTAAGTATACAAGATATAATCAACATCACATTCACATGAGATTGGTGATTAACACCACTCATAACATTAACAAGGAGCATCAAGTGGGGTTATTACTCACCTTGACCAAGCAAGTAATTATTTATCATTTACACAACTAGCATTGGATCCAAGCTAATACACATTCACAAGCTCCATAATAAACACATTAACACAAACATAACATTAGCATCATAACATTAACAAGGATTATACTCATATACTTACCTCAAATCCTATTAGCTTCCTACTTGATGCGCGTGATGTGTCGTTGCGGTTTAGCAGTTTTAATGCCTACTCAAGTTTTAAATTTATATTTAGCCGACTTATCAATAACACACACACTTAACGAGCAGTGTACCCGGTCAGTATGAAGATAATGGTAAGTAGAGTGTCGATCACTAAGAGTGGAACGTATTATCTAGTTATTCTAATCAGTATTTTAATATCCTAACGCAAGGGGGTTTCAGCCTGAGAGACTGGCACGGTTTGTTTGCAATTAAATAATAAAATAAACCAATAGGCACGAATCAGCAAGTAGCACGCACGTACACAGATAAATACTCGAGACAATAAGAGGGCTGTCCTTATAATTAAGTAGTTTGTCACTTGTTTTATTGATAGCTTTATATGAAGTGTATGTAGTTAATCCTTTCTCGTTGGTCCTATTCTTATCGGCGAGTAAACCCTTAATGATTACTTATGTCTAAAAGTTATTCCTAAGTGATCAATTTAGAAACAACCGTGGGAGCCACATTATGTCCCGCAGTCAAATGCCCGCAAGCCACTAATAAACACAGAGGTTATCAATGCACTAATAAGTAGTAACCAAAGACATCAACATATAAACTTTAATTAATGAGAAAGCAGTTTTAAGGGAGTGCAATCTTTCCGTTGCCACATTACACAAGCCACCAATCTTGATGAATTAAAGTTTACTAACACAATAAAACAAAACTACTTAATGAATTAAACATATGCAGCACCTTCTTACAGCTCTTGTATCTTTGATTTGGGTGTGTCTTGTGCTGCCTCCTTGACTGAATTCGTCCTTTGTTCCTCCTGTTCGGTCTTCTGTTTTAGGGTTTCGGAACTTGTAATTCGTCTGGTCTACGGGGTATTTATACTTTCTGTCTGAGGGAAGATGCGGCGCATGTACTTAACTTCGCGTGGGGTCCAAGATTATAATATTCAGGAATATTCGTACACCGCCAGAAGATGCGGCGTAACTCCATGATCAGATGCGGCGCATGTCCTCTTGTATCTTGGATCGTATCTGGTGATATCTTGATAGAGATGCGGCGCATGTCAAGAGTGAGATGCGGCGCATCTGGAGCAGAATTGACTTGATCTTGTCCATGTCAGTAGACTTTCACTTTATGCACGTTTTGCTCCATTATTAGTCCAAAATCATTAAGTTTCACCAAATGCTTGTTTTTACCTGAGAATTACAAAAGTAAATGATTAAGTATCAATCCTCATACATAATATAGTAAAACAAGTCAAATTAATAGGATAAATGATAGTAATAAAATGTACTTATTTGAGTTCATCAAATATCCCCCCACTTGAACTTTACTTGTCCCCAAGTAAACCTTAGAATTTCTTTTATGAAAATGTATCCTAAAAGATGTTAGGATTTATTTTTATATTTAAGCATGTATTCGTTCATTTCATAATCACACAACTAAACACTTAACGAATTAGAAGTAAAATAAAATAAGTCGATAAAAGCAAATCTAATCGTTTAACTGTCCAGTCGCGACGAATATTCTATCATAAGCTTGGCAAGTATACACATCTCCACCACTAAAGCTAAGGAATAACAAGTCTAAAGCGGTAAAAAGGGTTTTTAGGCTTAAGGGTTAATTATTCTCTTTCACTATCGATCTCAAATTCCAGAAAAGGCGACAAAATCACAAATACATGATCGAATCCACGAACACGATACTTGCAATTGCTCAAATCCTTAACTCGAATAGGCTAAAGATAGGTCCAAACTTCACCAATAATAATATATCAAAAAGGGCGACAAAATCATAAATACATAGCCGAATCCACGACTACGATACTTAAGATTGCTCAAATCCCCAATCTCAATAAATCAAAGGTTCGGTTGGATAAAGAATAATAAAGGGCATGGATAACATTTGGGATATAAATTGGTGTAAAAATAAAAATAAACAAAACAAATAAATTAAAATCCTAAGTGTGGTTAATCACTATCCCAACCATCCCATGAATAAGACTCATATCATCGAATAACTCACGCTTTAACACTTGAAACACACGCTTTAGGTAGACACGAATTATACTCAACAAGATCTTAATCAAAGAATAAACCTTAATCGGCGTTCCCATAACTGCCAATTCCCATTCAATCCATAGATATAGTACAACAAATAGTGGTGATATCGACCACTTACATAACTTTACATAAGTTGGTTAAAACAAACATCCAACTCTTCTTTCTTTTCTTTTTCTTTTCTCATTTTTTCGATTTTTTTTTTTTTTTTTTTTTTTTTTTAACCATAAACATAGATGTGTGAAATTTCACCACATCACTATAACTTTCTTTCCGGATAATTTTTCCATACTTTTCATGACTTCAGAAATAATGGTAATAGTGAAAGTAGTAAACACACGAAAAATAAACTCCAAGATATACAATATTTACTTTCACTCCAATTGCATTGTGCAATTTCCCGACCTAACCATAGATAATGAATTACGCACGCGAACACAGGTAATGTAAGGAAACACATTTTTCCTATAGCAATTAACCAACCACGGATTCTAATCTACAGGGTAGGCTAAGGTTTAAGGTGTAACGAAACATTTTAAACATAGGTGTAAGAAACGAAAGGAATGGCTCTGAGGGTTTTTCTAGGGGTATCTTACTCTAAAAATGAGAGTAACAAAAGGGTTTATACGGGGGTTAACTAACCAGTGTAGTTAGCTAATAACACATAACATATATAGGCTTTTTGGGTGTAATCCTAGAATTTACCAATTTAGACAAGTCATTCCAATTATATAAATAATACTCATTATGGTGGTCTCGAATAGTATACAAGCCAAGTTCTAAAGTTTACAAGTCACCGGCACACTCATAGATTTGTGAATTTTGAAAAATCACAATTTTTGAAAATAACGTCATGTGTGCAGCTATGCAACTTAGATCTTAAACAAAAACATGCTAAAAAAAAAATTTTAAGTTTGATATATTAAGCACATTTTAAGCATAATTTTTGAAAAAGTTTAGGACAAGTAATTGTTAAGTGTTCTAATTCTCCAATCCCCCCACTTAAGTTAAACAACGTCCTCGTTGTTTGTATAAAAAGTTAAAAACTGGAAAATAAAAGAATTAGAACAGAAAAACTCCCCTGAGATTTGCTCGGTATGATCCTCCATTAGTATAAGAGCAAAAATCAACTTCTTGTGAATTAGAACGTTAAAGCTTCATACTTGATGTATCCACAGGAAATCCAGGAAACTATAATACCACCAACACTTTAAAACACACCTAAGATAAGAAAGGTTCAACTTGCATAACACATTAGTAGTTAGGAAAAATAAAACTTAAAAATTAAAACTGAAAATCATCAGGTCATTCGATGCGCCGTATCTTATTGAAGAAGATACGCCGTATCGAGCCTGGAATTAATACGGATCAGAATAAAGATGCGCCGCATCCTTAACCAGGGATGCGCCGCATTAAAATAAACTGATAAATAGTTTTAAAGTCGAAAATAAAAATGCAGAAAAATAAAATAAGATATGACCATTGCAGGAGATGCGTCGCATCTCAGAATTGAGATGCGCCGTATCCTCATGCGGCCTGGACTGACTCGACACAAAAAAAACAGAATAATAGATAAATCCGGGTTGTCTCCCGGTAAGCACTTGTCTTTATTCCAGAGTCTTCAAGTTAGACTCACGTTCAGCTCAGCAATAAGTCCTTGTCACGGTCCATCCTTCGTCCTTCATCCGAAAGATTTTCCCGTATATCTCTGCGACGTTTTCTTCCGTTCGACTTAGTCTAGCATAACTCTTTGTCTTCACCGCAGTATATTCTTCATTAGGACTCAAAGAATATTTGATGATTTTAAATTGTTCAGAAATAATCATGGGTGGCTCATTGTAAGGAATCCCAAGTAGTTTACACTTTCTTATGGTGAATTCTTCCTCGTCTTATGTTCGGTCACTTCGGCTAGCGTCTCTTAGTTTGGTCCAGAATGTAATCCTTCTTGGTGATGCTTGAGTCATCATTTATCCTGAAAATAAACAACTTGCACACGAGAGTAGCGGACCGATCAAGGTAAATATCAAAAATCAACTATATTTATCAAATTATATTCGTCGTATTAACAAAAGTTAATGCGCCGTATTTTCGTTACGTTTAAAAATAAAAGATTTTTGATTCAGTAAGATGCGCCGTATCGACAGAGATCGATACGCCGTATCTGTTTAATAATTCGCAAACTGTTTTTAATTAAAATAATAGATACGCCGTATCTGCGAAAGCAGATGCGTCGTATGGCGTTAACGTTTAGAAAATTTTTTTTTATCAAAAACAGATACGCCGTATCTGCTAAAGCAGATGCGTCGTATTACTTTATCGCTTAGAAAAATTTTCTTATTAAAAACAGATACGCCGTATCTTGGGGAAAAGATGCGTCGTATCGAATTAATTAAACGCGTTGTATTAAAAAAATTAAACGCAATACGCCGTATCTGAGAGATCAGATGCGCCGTATCGTTTGATTTAGCACAGTACAACGATAGCAGAACAGAAAAATACGAAAAATAAAAACAAAAAATTAAACACACAAACGAAAATAAACACACAAAAATAAAAGAAAACAATTAACACACAATACAACAAATATGCAAAATAGTACAATGATGCAATTAATCTAATAAAAAAGAAAAACCTAATTAAAATACTAATCAAATTAACAGATAATAACAATTCACTCCCCGGCAGCGGCGCCAAAAACTTTGATGCGCGTGATGTGTCGTTGCGGTTTAGCAGTTTTAATGCCTACTCAAGTTTTAAATTTATATTTAGCCGACTTATCAATAACACACACACTTAACGAGCAGTGTACCCGGTCAGTATGAAGATAATGGTAAGTAGAGTGTCGATCACTAAGAGTGGAACGTATTATCTAGTTATTCTAATCAGTATTTTAATATCCTAACGCAAGGGGGTTTCAGCCTGAGAGACTGGCACGGTTTGTTTGCAATTAAATAATAAAATAAACCAATAGGCACGAATCAGCAAGTAGCACGCACGTACACAGATAAATACTCGAGACAATAAGAGGGCTGTCCTTATAATTAAGTAGTTTGTCACTTGTTTTATTGATAGCTTTATATGAAGTGTATGTAGTTAATCCTTTCTCGTTGGTCCTATTCTTATCGGCGAGTAAACCCTTAATGATTACTTATGTCTAAAAGTTATTCCTAAGTGATCAATTTAAAAACAACCGTGGGAGCCACATTATGTCCCGCAGTCAAATGCCCGCAAGCCACTAATAAACACAGAGGTTATCAATGCACTAATAAGTAGTAACCAAAGACATCAACATATAAACTTTAATTAATGAGAAAGCAGTTTTAAGGGAGTGCAATCTTTCCGTTGCCACATTACACAAGCCACCAATCTTGATGAATTAAAGTTTACTAACACAATAAAACAAAACTACTTAATGAATTAAACATATGCAGCACCTTCTTACAGCTCTTGTATCTTTGATTTGGGTGTGTCTTGTGCTGCCTCCTTGACTGAATTCGTCCTTTGTTCCTCCTGTTCGGTCTTCTGTTTTAGGGTTTCGGAACTTGTAATTCGTCTGGTCTACGGGGTATTTATACTTTCTGTCTGAGGGAAGATGCGGCGCATCTACTAAGTAGATGCGGCGCATGTACTTAACTTCGCGTGGGGTCCAAGATTATAATATTCAGGAATATTCGTACACCGCCAGAAGATGCGGCGTAACTCCATGATCAGATGCGGCGCATGTCCTCTTGTATCTTGGATCGTATCTGGTGATATCTTGATAGAGATGCGGCGCATGTCAAGAGTGAGATGCGGCGCATCTGGAGCAGAATTGACTTGATCTTGTCCATGTCAGTAGACTTTCACTTTATGCACGTTTTGCTCCATTATTAGTCCAAAATCATTAAGTTTCACCAAATGCTTGTTTTTAACTGAGAATTACAAAAGTAAATGATTAAGTATCAATCCTCATACATAATATAGTAAAACAAGTCAAATTAATAGGATAAATGATAGTAATAAAATGTACTTATTTGAGTTCATCACTACTTGACTTGATTGGGCTTCTACAAATGCTTCCTAGCATAACATTAACTACAATTAGTGTCTACAAACTAAGGAGACCATCATTTCACTACTTTTTACCATAATCATTAAAACCCACCATATGAACCCTAATTTTCACATTTGGGGAAAACCACTTACAAGGTGAAGAGATTACAATTAAGGCTTCCTTTAAGCTTCTTGATCACTTCTTGATACACAAATGAGCTAGATGATCACTTGAAGTCTTCCCTCCCTTTTTCCTTGCTAAATGTCGACCTAACTAGAACTCCCAAGATTGTTCCAGATTTTCTAAGTCTTAGCTTATTTAATCATGTGATGATATGAGTTTGGTCAATTGGCAAGGCTAATCCTCCTGATTTAACAATTATAGATCAAGGGAGAATTGCAAAGGAAATATGCAAAACCCGAGTCGTAGTCCCGATGAAGATTGAATGGAATTTAGTGATTCGGGATTTGTGATTCGTGTAGTGAATGTGAATAAGAGTGATTGATTTTGGATTACACTACTAATATTAAAATTACAATCAAGATTAACAATTAAACTAAGCTAATAGAAAAATTAAACTAAACATTTAAACGAAAATTGAATTTTAAAAACGAACGCGACGTAATTTAAAAACGTGAATAAAAAGTGATTTTTTAAAATTCAAAACCTAAAAATATAAAAATAATTTTCCTATATTAAATCTGATAAAAGAAAATTTTTGGAAAAAGAAAAATATTTTTTTTTATTTTTTAAAATTTTTTATGAATTTAAAACTAGTTAAATCTAATTAAATGATTTAAAAATAATAAAACTAGTTGGAAAAATCTGGAAATTTTTGAGTAATTTTAATTTTTAATAAGAAACATAAGAAAAATAAAATCAGCACTCAGTTCAGCTTAAATAAGCTGAACAGTTGAAATAAGCACTTGGAAATAAGACAAAAATAAGCTAAAGTGAACCAAAAATTATCAAAAGCTCAAGACTGATTATTCTTAATGCTGGAAACTCAAAACAACTTAGAATGATCAGAAAAACACACAGAATAAGCACAATTTAAGCTGAACAGGTCACAACTTATGATAATATCACTTGACTTAAGCACCTACTTTGGGCTGATTTTTAAGCAGTCTAATAAGCTGATAAGATGCAAGTAAGGGGGGCAAAAGATGCACAGGCCAGCTAAGAACTCAAAAAGCACAAAAGCCCTAAATCTAACACCTCAATTGAACTTCAATTAGACCTTAGAAGATCTGCTATTGTGCACTAATTCAGAAAATCCAAGCCTGCACAGGTTTTGGTGGAACTTTGCAGGTCTGAAAAAACTCTTGAATAAGCTAAAACTTGAAATCCCAGATGTTCTACTAGTACCCAGCTATGTGAACTTCTTAAAAAACCAAAAATTAGAACTAGAGCTCAAGTGAAAAAGCCAAAAATTAAGCTAGAAAGTGGGCCTTGTGGGACTGTTCTGCACAGACTTTGGTCTGCACAGCAGACCTGGAACTTTGGCGCAAACCTTTTAAAACCAATCCAGCACTAGAACATTCACTTAATACACTAAATTGAACACAAAAACACCAACAAAATTCCACAGATCATGCTTAGCTTATTTAGAGCTTATAATGGCAGCCTATGATTCACTTTTTTGCACTATTGATCAAAACCTCAAATGAACTACACCATCTACTCTCAACAGTCACAACTCCCTCAACAATAATCAACCAAAACTCAAAACAATGACAAATGAACAGTACCTTTAAATCAGATCCTATAGAAGCTATTTTACCAAACTGATGAGCATTATATCAACTAAATACCAACTGATGCACTATATTAACTAACAACAAACTGAAATAAACTATAAACTATCACTAACCTATAATTACCTATTCAAATTAACTACTAACAAGCAATTATCAACTATCAAATAGCACTAAATCTAATGTAAACTAACTGATGCAGAAATAAAGCAAGAAAATGAACTTGGAACTTACAAAACACTTCTCCCTCAGCAAGAACAGAGGGAGTTCACTAAGCTAGCCTATCTTTGGATAGGCCAAAAGCTTCCCTTTCTCCTTTGGACTATCAATCAAAACCAGCTTTCATCATTGAACAAGTAATAGTTGACCACAGTTGACTTTTTATTGACTTCTTGGTCTTCTAAGAATTAAGATACTACAAAAACTTACAATAAACCACAAGGCTTATATAAGCTTATAACCTTGGAATAAACAGCTTGTCTGAAAGCTGAACAATATATTATTATTATTATTTTTATTTATTTTTTTATTTATTATTTTTTTAATAAAGTTGATCAAAGTGAAGTAAAACTCAAGAAGCTAAATGTATTTTGTATAAGCAATAATCAAAGTAATGAACTGAAACAACAATCAGAAGAACATCAGGATCAAATGGACATTAAAATAAAATTTTCATTTATAAAAATTAAAAGTTACAAAGGACTTGAAACTGAAACTCAGAAATTACTTAAACCTATTACAAACTAGAAGATTAAAACTGAAAACAATAAACAAAAACAGAAAATATAATATGAAAAACTAACTCCCTCATTTGAGGAGAGACCCTCCTATTTATAGAGCTCCATTGAACCTTCTAGGTGTGACACCCTGGCAATCCGTGTGCCTCCTAGCCAATCTTCACCCTTAGATCACCTTGAGCTCCAATCCATCACTCACAGCCGTTAGATCAAATTGGTGATGTGTTCGGTCCAATAGAAAGCCGCCATCTGTCCCATCCGTGCGTCTGACACTCTGACAACCAATGATTGGTCTAAAATACCCTTAATTGCGGTGAATTTGTACGGAACAGTAACTAGGGTTCGTGGGAGTATTCATCTGGGTAAATTGGGGATAAAGTTGGGCGGGTGAGGTGTGTGTGTGTTATTTATTTTTGTTTGACCGTTAATAGATTTGACCGGGTATAGAAATACGCTCGGGTTTTGGGCTTTTGGGGTGGATTGGGTTAATATTTTAAGGTGGGTTGGGTTGGGTGGTTTATATATAGAACCGGGTTAGGGATTAAAAGGGTGTTTAAGTTTTTAAGGTTTAGAAATTATAAGGACCATTCTTGTATTTTCTGAATTTCAAGGGACTGATCTTGCTAACTTTCCAAATTTGATCCAAGGGTGATTTTTGACATTTGATGAACTTTTGAGGATTGTCTTTCACTTTTTGCTCCCCGGCTTCGGCTTTTGAGTCTTTTCCATATCTCGTGCTCGTTTTCCCGGGTTTTCCGTGTCTTTTGTCGTTTTTCTCGATATCCGTCCCTGCATATACAAAAACACAAAAACACAATATCTTTTGGCATTTTGGTCGGGTTTTTGGTTATTTTGGTCTTAATTTGGTAAATAAAAGGTATGTGTTTAAGCACATACCAGGCTAATCCTCCTAGTTTCATTCTTCCTAACTTTGCCACCTATTCTTTATTTAACTAGCTCATAAAATATAACACATAACATATTATATACTTATATTGTACCTCATCGGGGTACAGGTGTAACATCCGATGTGGGGATAAATATGGCCCCGGACATCGTTGTAAAACGGGGACTTTCAAATCTCTTGAGATTGCTGATGAGGGGGAAGGAGCAGCGGAAGATGAACTCGAACAGACCAGTGAATTGGCTAAAATCAGCCTCCATGCGCTATTCGGTCAGTCTTCTCTAACAACCATGAAACTTCGTGGCATTTTAGACAAGGCTGAAGTCCTAATTCTGATTGATAGCGGGTCCACACACAATTTCATTTCGGATAAGTTAGTCAGTGAGCTGAAACTCATCACCCACTTTATCTCTCCATTTGGCGTCCAGATTGGGAATGGTGATGTTCTCCAATGGATCTCTTAACAATGTTGTGCTACAGGATTTGTAACAATGTTGTGTTGCAGGTTTCTGACTTGCAGATAAAACAAAACTTCTATCAATTTGCCTTGGGGGGAGCCGATGTGGTACTTGGTATTCAATGGTTATCAACACTTAACACGGTTCAAGCAAATTGGAAGGAGATGTTCATGAAGTTCACTCTAGATGGTAAGGAGTACAAGTTACAGGGACTTCCACCAAATCTCCAACTCTCTGCAACATTTAGCCACCTCACTTCTGAAATAGTTGAGTTGGACAACGCTGGACCAGCAACTCAGTTTCCTCTAACCCGACTTGAGGACAAGTCTTCTCTTGGGGCCGGATGTACTGATACAAACCGGGTTCACACTGGGTCGGGTATTGGGTGGACCCATTCAGTCAACGAGATAGTGGGGTTACGGAATGGTGAGGAGCAGTTTACAAAGCTATCTTTCAGGAGCAATTAGTAACAGTTTAGAGTATTAATAGCAGGCTGTCATTTTCGTTTGTTGGTTGTTCTGTATTTTCTTAATTTCTAGACTTAGTTCTGTAATCGGAGATTGAGCCCTTCTCGAATCGGGCCTTATCCCTTTCAATTTCAGTATATTTTGCCTGCTATTTTCTTAGAATCTATCATAGTACTACTAGTTTTACTTGAAAACATTAAAGTTCTCGAAAATCTTTTACAGTACATAATTACAAAAGACACTTACATGAGAAATGCCAAGAGGAACCTTAGAATTGCCGCCAAGCATAAAGTGAACAAAAAAAGGTAACTGAAGATAATTCACCAAATGATATTGTTCAAAGTTAACATCAAATAACACAAAATTAAAGGCATTTAAAGACTGGCAAATTATAGAACAATAGATCTTGCAAAACAAAGCTAATGAAGACCCAAAAAATAAATTTTGTAGAAAAACCATGTCCATCAATCAGCCCTTATATGCATCGATCAGTAACTTTTCAAACAATCTGTTTAAAATATGGCTGATCCTCTTCCAAACGATAACGACAGTGCCGAGGTATACCCTGAACCTGAAAGTACCTTAGAGAAGGTACATTACACCTGAAGATGTCAAATGCTTCCTTGCTAAAGGGACAATCATTGATTACCAAGTTTTGCAATTTTGGGCACCCAAATGACAACTCCACAAGTCCTGCATCTGATTCTCCCGCATAGCTTAGAGACAGGTATCTCAAATTACAACCAAACTTCCCTATATAACTCAAACCTATGTCACTCAGTCCACCAAGCGTCTTGAAGCGAATACTAAGCCGTTCAAGTTTGTTGCAACCAATTAGTAGACTTCGGATCCCGTTGTCCAGTACTGAATCTTTCATGCTTTCGTTTGTGTTACGTAATACCATACTCAAATCAGAGAGGTTTTTCAAATTAATTCCTATATGCACCATAGCTTCAAAAGTGATGCAAGACAAAGTAATATGTAAACATTCCAATTCACGACATCCCAGTGCCAGTGCAAATAAACCTTTCTCTGTAAGCGGCCCCCTCCAATGCGGCACCCTACTATTCACATAAAGCTTGCGCAAGTTTTTGCAGTACTGACTTAGATGTTCTAATCCTTCGTTACTAATGAAAGCCGTATAAAGAACTTCCAAGTTGGGACAATGCTCAATCAACCAACGTTGGTTGTGGCGGTTCCTATTATATACAGATTGGGTATCACTATCCAGTTGCGTTATTAGATGTGCAAAAGGAAGAACAATGTCTTTTTTCCCCATGTGATTCAGTGCCAAATACTTCAGGTTCGGTGGAAATTTAAAATCTTTATATCTAGCTAGTTGGGCACCAATAGAATTTTTATCACCAAATCTACCACCACCAAAATCTTCTAACTTAACAGCATAGCTAAAGAACTCCACAAGATCAATAATTTCGTAATGTTCGCTTATCTTGACAGATACTAAACTCTGGCTACAATTTTTTGCAACAAGTGCAAGATCTTTAACATCAAATTTAGTAAGACCCGCCTTATAAAAATTCAATGATTCAATGCTTGAATTATGCAAAGCTAATTCATGTAACCATTCCCCATTTTGTTCACTAATCGAGCTATTTTCTAAACTCAAAATTCTCAAATGATTGCAATACTTACCAATATATAGTAACCCATCAGTCGAAAACCCTGAACACGAATCAATCTCCAAAACCCTAAGATCCTCACCAAGGAATCATGAACAACCAAATTTTGTAAACGAACCACTTTCAAACCCTTAAACGAAGTAGCAATTTCTTGAACCCATGGGGTGACATTATGATCCCAGTTGCATGAACTTGGCGTTAAATCCACAATATGTGGATTTCCTGCTAGGGTTAGTGACTCTATAAAAGGAAACCTTTGACGAAACCTTAACGGTGTAGCGTAACACAAGTGAGCAGTCACGTGTTTACGTGTCTTAGCATCGACGTCATAACACATATGAGAAACCAATGAGAACGAGTTCCGGTCATTTGCGTCGTGTATGTAATGAAAAACGCAGTCGAACACAGTGTCCATCTTCACCGTACCTTGTAATCAAAAAGGAAAAACTCAACGGTTTCAGGGTTACAAACGAAAACAAGGTTTCTAATGATGAAATTGATACATGTCAAACAGATCAACTTATGTTGACAGTTGACCCATTAAACAGATCAACTTATGTTGAGCATTCAAGACGAGAATCTGCCTTTTTTGTTTCAAGATCCTTGAACATAAAGTGGATAAAAAGACAGATGTCAGGCTATGTTCTGTTAACTGTACTAAATTTGCAGAAACTTTTAATAAGTAAAAATAGTTAATATCAAGTCCATGTAAAAGATAAAATTTACAAATTTATACGTACCTCCTGTGACTGAATGAACTCTAGAGAAGAACTTAGTCCTTCGAGATTGCTCTGCAATCGGATAGAATCTGCAATCCAAACGCATTGCGCGAGCAGTAAGGTTCATTAAGGCAATATTCCATAACGCAATACATTTATAACTAAACAATACGATTTTCCTCACCTTCCAAGTAACAATTCACAAGATTCTCGACATCATCAGAAAGTTTAGCATTTTCAGCCTCGACAGATGAGAGTTCCCCTTTCAGATTCTCCAAATACGTATCTGTGTATACAAATTGTTACAATCAATTATGTGGTGGCCGTGAACCTTATGAAGAATAATAAATTGCTTTTATCATCATAATTAAAGAATACAAATAAAAAATTCTTCGAAGGGGGTGTTTGTCTTAGCATGAGAAACGAACTCTCTGTTTGGACCGACATAATGCATAGGGGGTCTTTGTCTTAGCATACTTGATTGGCTTATGAGCTTATTGAGAATGTGGCAAGCTCTTATTTCCGGGCTTATAAGCTCATCCACTTGAGATTATTAGCTTATAAAGTTCATAAGCCCAAAAAATAAGCTCATCAGCCGCCCTTACTTTCTAACAGCCAGAATTGAGGTAGTTATAAGCGAGAGAAGCTCAGTGCATTTCAGTTTATATTAACATCCGTAATACGTGCATATTCTACACCAATTCTAACTGAATACTTGCTACTGCTTTAAAACTAACGTCCTGTTGCTATTACAAAAATGTTAACAAGTAAAAAAGTTAGAAACATCAATGTCAATTTCACATGTTAAACGGACTGCACTTATACTAGTGGTGTCATAACATGAACAATAAACTATTCAGTATGGACAGACAAAACGATCACTTATATCCATCTTTTCTGGGTATCAGACAGGCGTTCTATTGTTCTAACAACCAGAATCGTGGTGGTTCCAAGCAACACAAGTAAGTGTATTTCAGTTTACATTAATGTTCATAATAAGTCTCACGTGTCAAGCATATTTTTACACGAATTCCAATCAAACAGCCAACTCTTCAGCTTTTTTGTCGAAACCAGTGTTGTAAAACTCAGACTACAAGGCCAGGTAATCAGCTAGTACCACTCGCTACAAGGTCAGTCAATGAGGCGAGTTGAGCAGAACCGGCCAAAAAAATCGGTTCGGTCAAAACACAATCAAACTCGGTTTGAAGTAATTGTAAAAGCGTGTTAATATTTCTAGGGTCCTATGAACAAGTGTATGGTCCTATATAACTTCGAAATCTATATATATCATTAACCGTACCAAAATCGTCATCTTGTAACGACCGAACATATGTATTACATGGTGGTTTCAAGGGGCACAAGTTTAGCGCGTTTCAGTTTACATTCATGTCCGTAATAAGTGTCACAAGTCATTCACATTCAGTTTTGTAAAACTCAGATTACAAAGGCCGCATACCGACACAGCCTAATCGGCCAAAAAATCAGTTTGGTCAAAACTCGTTGTGTTAATATTTCTATGGTCCTACGAGCCTAGGCCGATTACTAGCGCCTAGCAAGTCTTACAACTACACATAATAACTCTTTTCAACTTATATATAAAAACAATAACAATAACAATAACATACATCACATACATATATAGCCTATACAAGTAACATCAAATGGATATTTATATATAACAAATAAAAATACCTTCCCCTATTGTTTTCACCACAAATGATTAACCTAATGACTAAAATACATAACAAATAAAATTAAGTTGAAGGGAAATGAATGTTAATTACTTTTGATTTACTGCTTCAGTTCAATTGTGTGTGTTTCCAATTGAAAGATTAATTTTGTTGTCAACCTAGGCAACTTTGATGGCATTAGTTTATGTTCAAACTACTTCAGTTTGTCAAACTGTGCATTTTATTAGGAAAGTTACTTATTTTTCTTAAAAGAGTAAATTACAAAGATGGTCCCTGTGGTTTGCGTTGACTTTCACTCTTGGTCCTTTGACTTTTTTTTGCACTTACAGCCACCAACTCTGAAACCCTTAACACTAATAGTCCCTTGACCAAACGACGTCAAGTTTGACTGTTAAACACCCCTCATGTGACTTGCACATGAGGGTAAAAATGTCATTTTAGTCCCTCTTTCTTTATCATCTTCTCTCACCAATGTGGGTCCCACCACTACCCTTCTTCTTTCTTTTCAATCTTCACCCACAAACACCCACCTCCATTATTTCTGGTCATCAATATTTCCGGCTACCTCCATCAAATTTCGACTACCTCAATATGATTTTTTTTTTTTTTTTTTTTGACAGCATTAGAACCGAAATACCATCTTCACATCTTGCTCAATATATACTTGTTCCCATTCATCAAAACCACCATGGCACCATCTTCACATCTTGCTCAATATATACTTGTTCCCATTGAAGTAAGACAGAACGAAGTGATCTCAACGATTGAGATGGAGGCCATGGCTTAATATCTATTACTAGTATATTGATTACATAATCAAGTGGCACAGTCGGGCTTCTTCTATTTTTTGTCTTCACCCCTTGTACCATTTTTGTGTATTGTTCTTGCTATGAAATCACAATAGCCTTTAGCCTATTACACATAAGTAAAGAAAATGAGTTAACAAGCAAACAAACAACAGTTGCAATAAAGTCATGTCCAAAATAACATTACTGATGAAAACAAAGTTAATAATCTAAATAGACATTAAACCAGATTAGTTATTTTTAAATCACAGAGTTGCACGATTTACTTTACACATGTGATTCTTATAGAAAAAAAATTATTTTAGCATACTTTAAAGATTACTTTACAAGTAACTAGGTATTTTACTAACAAAATTAACTCACAAGTTTATACAAGCCAACTAACCATCACCAAATATTATATCAAGCACAAGGACAAGATAACAAGACCTGATTTCAGAAGAAAAAATGATTAACAATTGCAGCCAATATCTTATAATATTTTTAACAAAATAAGATCAGAAACATTTGAGGTCATTTCCAATCAACCAAAAAAGGCTATCGGTTAACAACAACCTGGCTCATAACAGGCCTACCTTTAGGATTTTGACTTAGGGGGTTGACAACGTACACGAGATGAACACGGTATGAACCCCATACCGTGTGGGAACACCGCTGCCATCCCCACGGTATGGGGCATGGTATGGAAATTGAGGGATGGGATCACGCACGAGATGGAGATGAAAAAGAGACGTTGGGTGACTTTCAACGGTTATTTATTTATTTTTTAAAATTGTAGTGAGGTATGAGATGTAGTGTGGTATGGGATACCAACAAAATTTGGGAGTGTGGTATGAAAAAGTAAGGGAATGAAGTGGCATAAATGGATTGGTTGGGAGTGTGGTATGAGATATAATGTGGGTGATGGGTTGACAACCCTCTTAGACATTGGTAAGCCAGGTTGGCGACTTTTATGGCAGTTTTTGATGAATATTGACCTTCCATTCTGGGGTCTAGTTGTAACAAATGGAATTTTTGTTTCCAAATGTATAATTATGATTAATTATCAGTAATATCCATTATTTAAATAGTTACATCTATTAGTGAAAAATTATTTTATTTAACCATTCATTTCGTTATAAAAACTCAAAATACGTTACTACGTAATTTACCAAATATCGGAACAAGCTCACACGTGAACCACGGAAACTAAATAAACTCAAAAACTACCAAACGGGCCTAATTTACTCAGCCCAACTTTGTTAATATGGGTACTGTTCATCAGGAGCCCAACTAAGCCCAATTTTCACTTATATTTCATTTCTAGTTCGACTCAAGCCCTCCCAATTCACCCCGTTTTCTCCAAATTTTGGAACACGACATATTCGAATTTTTGTACCACTTAATTCGCCTCCCACCAAAGTATTAGGATGTCGAATACCACCTCTTGGTATCAACTTTTGATACGTGTAAATTGAGCAAAGTAAATCGCCCTCAAACACAACCCATTCGAATTCATTATATTTCACCAATTCGACCCAAACTCAAAATAACCTAGTTCTAATATTTTTCCTAGATCCTATATGAGTTAACAAGTGTATTTCTCAATTCCTAACTCAATATCACACGTTCGAATATTAGTTTGGACCTTTTAAAGGGTGTCGACACATATTATATATGTAAATATCGACACCAAACCCAACCTCACACACACAAACCTTTCTAAGATTATTGAATGTCAGTAAATCTCCCTTAGAGTCCACATTTCTTACATACTTCCTGCCATTTTTACTGTTTTGAACTAGTTGACATATAGAAATATTCATATAGATCTTAATATGTGCATATATTCACAAATAATTCACACTTCATTAACTTCCTTTCACACTTGGCAAATTTTTTCACATTCCCTAGCCCCTTGCACTCCTTATTTGAACCACAAAGACCAGGGGAAGCTTTCTCTTGCCATTCGAGTTTCATTCGACACGTATACAAGTCATATCGAAACAATTTCATTTGTTCTAGCGAGCTTGTTGGAGTTTTCTTTGTTTCTAGTTCACTCGTTCTAATTCATTTCCTTGCGTTTCAATGTACCATGCATCTCGTTTTTATCATTTCGAACGTATATGTTTTACTACGTATTTTTACGTATTACGTTTAAATCTAGACATGAAAACATGGTTTGCCTCCCTTGTGGAAGGCCTAGGAACCACGAAACACACCCACATCACATTTATTTTTATTGTTACATACCTAATCGTGCACCATTTTAATCTTGTACACGCATATAACGATACAACACTAAAAATAAACTAAGTCTTTTGACTTTAAAAACTGTCCCAAGTCGCCTAGAAAATGACCATGTAAAATCGAATTCGACTTAATATCATACCAATATTTCTGCTCTACTTGTTTCTTCATACAACAAGCTATTAATTTGATGTTTGGAGTTTCCTAAATTAAGCTCATATAAGCCCTTAAAATTTGCTAAAGTGTGACAAATCGTAATTCCAGGTCATTTTCCAAACTTCGAAATTTACTATTCAAGGATTACTATTCATCATTTCACTATTCATCATTTCACTATTTATCGTTTTTGAAGTCAGTTTGCGACTTTGAGATGTTTTCAAAATTTTTACTATTCATGAAATACTATTCATTCCCGGAGGGAAATCACTATTCATGATTATCATTCATCATTTCGTAAACTAGGTTTACGGGTATTCGAAATTCGCGTAACCGTAAGGGTTTAGCCGCGTATTCATGGAGCATCACTTAAGACACCTCATATAGACTAGAGTAGTCTACATATCATCAGTAACATCATCTGCATGTTAGGTCATTCACGGGTTTTCATAATTTCAGTTCACGTATGTTTATTTATTAAATAAACGTTACCACTCAATCATTTACTACGAATAATATACCCGACACTCCCGACTATGATCCTAATATATTTTCACACTCATTATAATGATATAAAAATTATATTACTAGTTTACCCGGTGTTTTGAAATTAATTGCTACATATACCGTTAAAAGCTTATAACTACGACGGTTTACGAAATTTCAACACGATAACTATTTGAACACCCGATTCTTGCAAGAAATGTGATTTTATAATTTTTACAACTTCGTCATACTTTATTTTGTTCCGTCAAAATTTATTTCTAGCTAACTTGATACCCGATAACACATAATATCCAAACCAAGTACTAGCTAAATTACATCATTAGACAAGAACATTTATTAGCCCACACACCTCCCTCCTTTCCCCCATTTGCCGCCCAATGCCCCCCCCCCCCCCCCCCCCCCCAAGTCTTAATTCACTTGATTACTTTGACCAATATTCTTATAACTAGAACTTGTCATAATATAAACTACATAATACATACAAGTAACCAAAAATAAACTAGCAAAATTCTCTCATCTCTCCCACTCTCTTGAGGTTCGGCCAACATAAGAAGAGGAAGAAAAACTTATCAAGATTTCAAGATCAAGTAATTTACAAGTCCTATTAGTGATCCTAGTTAAGGTTTTGGCATAAAAACCCTTGAAGTAATTAAGTATTTTGCTACAAAAACCCCTTCATCACTCAAGTAAGTTTCTAAATAAATTTTCTACTCTTACATACTTCCATTTGATCTATTTTTATGTTCAAGTAACAAAACATGCAAATATAGTTATGTTATATACCACTTAACACATATTTTTGTCACCAAAATGAGTTTAAAGAATTTTATTAGTAATCTTATGAGCTCCATCATTTTTGGTGAAAGATTAGGAACCCATGACACCCTAAGAAGGTGTATGGTAGGCTTAGAATAGCTTTGGTGTTGATTGGAAGTGATTTGTACAAGTATTGAACTAATAAAAATGGTTTTAACAAAATATAGATGAGGTTCTGTCCGTTTTTGTAAAATCTGGAAATCTCAGTAGACCATGGGTTATTTTGGTTTACATATTTAGAAAATACACTCAAAAACGAATCCGTGGCCGCTGGAATGAGTAAAAACGAGCTTACGATGAGAAAGATACGTTAATTTCAATTTTAACGATGAAAACTATAATTTTCTGAAAATAGTAAACTGTCACACACGAATTTCAATGGGTAAAACGTGGCATTGGACGCGAACTAGACGAGACGACTTATCAAAAATCTATTATTTAGCTGTAAGACGAAGCCGAGGACATAAAGAACGTAGAAAACGAGCTTATAACGACCGAGATACAAGCGTTTGAAACCCAATGTTCACAACACATTTTTATCAGATTTTATTAAAAATGTTCCAAGTTTAAAACTGTTTTTGCGAGTAGTCATGTGAGGGCTGTTTTTTCTCAATGATCGAGTCAGTTTGAGACCTTAACCCTTTGAAGTAAAATCAACTACTCCCGGCCTATTTTCCAAATCAACTAGCCGTTCGTCAACCGGACTTGTAACGAGTAAGATACGACCTTTCAAATATACCCGAAAACTACACAAAATCAGCAAATTAGCCCAACTACCTAACTTAACAATTATTTTTCTTTATGATCGGGACACGTTTGGACAAAATTTCGATGACATGAATTTAAGATATTATCACGAGCTTTCTAAAACACGGAGATCGTTTCCTAACACTCAATATTCACAAACTTACGACTAGCTTTGCGAGGCTACTTAGTCATTTTCTACTAGTTGTTGAAAAATATTAAATTACGACGGAAAACTCTATTATTTTTCGATAAATTACCAAACGACGATCGTAGGATATCGTTACAACATATATTCACGTAAAATGTTTTATGACTTAACAAGACGTCAAAAATATATTTTTCGACGATAAACGTTATTTCTGAAATTCACGAGTGGTATCAATAACATACGTATTTGCATGTGTAGCATCATTTCATGACTTACAATAGATCATATCATTCATATTAGGTTGCGGTTAGAGATCGTGCCTCATTTCAGTGTATCCACTTTTGTCATCATAACTATTGCATCAGGTGAGTTTTCATAGCCCCGTTTTTCAAGTTAATATTTCATTTCAAACTTACGGGGGAGAATACATTGCACATTATTTATTTGCGAGTCCTAGTACATTAAATTTATTTACATTGCTTAAGTTACTGTATTGCCAAGGTTAAAGTCCCCTTTTATTTATCATGAACCGTTAATTGACAGTAAGTGAGGGTGAGTGAATAGATCTATTGAGGGTGACTCCTCCGTCCGGGTTGGTCGCTCCAACTTGACCAGTTAGGCAAACGGACGCATTTCATTTGAATTATATTAGAGTGTCTGGCAAAACACTCAGTTGGGGCATACATTATTAGTCTAGCTTTGGGGTCATGAGCTTATAGCAATTGTATTATTTATATGGCTACATTGTCATACTTAACCTTTTTTTACATTGTGGATATCGTACAAAACATTTACATAAACCTATGATTCTTACCAACATTATCGTTGATCGTTTTAGCAATGTATTTTCAGGTAATTAAGGCATTCACATCATGGCCTGCATGTGGACATATCATAGAGTCGCGGTGACGACGTGTCTCACTTGTACTTATGTGCACTTTTAACTATCGTTTGGGTTGTAACAAATTTCCGCAAACTTGAATTATCAATTGGGACCTATCTTTTGTAAACTCTGAGTGTTTTATGAAATCAAACGATGTTCTTTTAAAATGACACTTTAGGTCGTTCAATATAACTGTAACTGTGATGCTATGGCAGTCGCGCCCCAGGTATTCCATTCCGCTGCAAATCAGGTATTTGGGGGTGTGACATAAAGCTAAGGCCAGTCGAACAGCCTAAAATTTATATATTTATTTTGAGTGGGCTTAATAGCCCATTAAGCTAATAATAAGCAAATCGTATAAGCTAGACTTATAAGCTCTTTGGACATGATTTTAGAACATTAAAAATGAGCCCAAGGATAAGCCCAACTTGCAACTAGAATGAAAGTCCAAACGCATAATAAAGAAGAATTCAGAATAAACTTGATGAATGTAGAGAAAGTTGCTGAACTTCAAACTTTCATAGGTAATGAATCACTTTGTTCCACAACAATCCTATAACTAATCACTTATTTACGATAATACCCAAACATGTCGTAAATTCCTTTATGACTTTCAATTAAATCATAATTCCACATGGTGACGAGAATGTTAGAACTTGTATACAATCACCATATTACACGATTTATAATAACATTACTGACCTAACCATAGACTATTACCACCTTATAAATATTCTCTCACAAATCCATTTCAAAGATATCCCGTTTCCACCCCAGGAATTTCCAATCCATCACCGTTGTGCGACCCAAAATTTTCTTATCTCCTTGAAAAATAATTATGTTGTTATTTTACAAAAACAACACGTTGAATACCATCTAAAACTTTTTGAGAAAACATAATACCACCATGACTGAGCCAAGCATCACATCATTGGTCCTCAATTATACATAGCTTGATCACCTATGTCTAATTTAGGAAAAATCATGTCATGAATGAAACAGTTATCTATTCAAAATTTCTAATAACAATCTTCATTCAAAAGCGAGTTTTATGACAAGATAGAATGCTCCTATTGCAAACCCACTATAAATAACTACAACTATTTTCCCCAATCCTATGGCAGAAACCCGACATAAGTACGAATTCAAGAATCACAAAATTTTCGGAAAGCATAAATAACGTAAATTTTATTAAAATTCACGAATATTAATACATAAACGATAAAAATTAGCAACGATAGTGCTAATGTTACAAGGATTACATAGAAACACAACAAACGACTTATTTTAAATCCTAAACGCAAGACTATTGCCCCCATATCTTATCCACAAAAATGGCTAGAGCCACGAGTGGTATGAGGAACGCCAAAATCCCGACCAGAACTTCATAATCTTCGTCCGGAACGTAAGTCAAGTAGATGACGACAACAACGACGTACACGATCGCGAGAATTGTAATAAGGTGCGGCATTTTGGAAGAATTAAATGAGAGGAATATGGTTGGTGGAAGAATGAGAAATTAAAATGGGGTATATATGGGGGAAAAACTAGCCGTTAGAGCACTATTCATGACCGTTACATTTTACTATTCATAGCCGTTACATTTTTTTACTGTTCATAGCCGTTAATTTTCACTATTTATGACCGTTGGAAATCACTATTCACAGCCGTTGGATCCATTAGGTGACAAGACAATTGTTTCATTTAGTATGAATGAACCAAACGACTTAAGTAAAGTCGCAATTCAATTACCCAAAGTTTGTTAGAACTTTCAATAAAAACTTGAATTCACGTAGGGAACGTGAAGATGAATTCAAGACCAAATATCCTCATCTTTCGTGTTTTCCTCTAATAACTCGAATTGAATGTCGGGACGACATTCAAATAAGGCTAGGAGACTGTAACAAATGGAATTTTTGTTTCCAAATGTATAATTATGATTAATTATCAGTAATGCCCATTATTTAAATAGTTACATCTATTAGTGAAAAATTATTTTATTTAACCATTCATTTCGTTATAAAAACTCAAAACACGTTACTACGTAATTTACCAAATATCGGAACAAGCTCACACGCGAACCACGAAAACTAAATAAACTCAAAAACTACCAAACGGGCCTAATTTACTCAGCCCAACTTTGTTAATATGGGTACTGTTCATCAGGAGCCCAACTAAGCCCAATTTTCACTTATATTTCATTTCTAGTTCGACTCAAGCCCTCCCAATTCACCCCGTTTTCTCCAAATTTTGGAACACGACATATTCGAATTTTTGTACCACTTAATTCGCCTCCCACCAAAGTGTTAGGATGTCGAATACCACCTCTTGGTATCAACTTTTGATACGTGTAAATTGAGCAAAGTAAATCGCCATCAAACACAACCCATTCGAATTCATTATATTTCACCATTTCACCAATTCAACCCAAACTCGAAATAACCTAGTTCTAATATTTTTCCTAGATCCTATATAAGTTAACAAGTGTATTTCTCAATTTCTAACTCAATATCACACGTTCGAATATTAGTTTGGACCTTTTAAAGGGTGTCGACACATATTATATATGTAAATATCGACACCAAACCCAACCTCACACACAAAAACCTTTCTAAGATCATTGAATGTCAGTAAATCTCCCTTAGAGTCCACATTTCTTACATACTTCCTGCCATTTTTACTGTTTTGAACTAGTTGACATATAGAAATATTCATATAGATCTTAATATGTGTATATATTCACAAATAATTCACACTTCATTAACTTCCTTTCATACTTGGAAAAATTTTCACATTCCCTAGTCCCTTGCACTCATTATTTGAACCACAAAGACCAGGGGAAGCTTTCTCTTGCCATTCGAGTTTCATTCGAAACGTATACAAGTCATATCGAAACAATTTCATTTGTTCTAGCGAGCTTGTTGGAGTTTTCTTTGTTTCTAGTTCACTGCACACGTAAAACTCTCGCTATCTTTAAATTGTAAGTTCTCGCAACTCGTTCTAATTCATTTCCTTGCATTTCAATGTACCATGCATCTCATTTTTATCATTTCAAACGTATATGTTTTACAACGTATTTTTAAGCATTACGTTTAAATCTAGACATGAAAACATGGTTTGCCTCCCTTGTGGAAGGCCTAGGAACCACGAAACACACCCACATCACATTTATTTTTATTGTTACATACCTAATCGAGCACCATTTTAATCTTGTATACGCATATAACAATACAACACTAAAAATAAACTAAGTCTTTTGACTTTAAAAACTATCCCAAGTCGCCTAGAAAATGACCATGTAAATTCGAATTCGACTTAATAACATACCAATATTTCTGCTCGACTTGTTTCTTCATACAACAAGCTATTAATTTGATGTTTGAAGTTTCCTAAATTAAGCTCATATAAGCCCTTAAAATTTGCTAAAGCTAAGGCCAGTCGAACAGCCTAAAATTTATATATTTATTTCGAGTGGGCTTAATAGCCCATTAAGCTAATAATAAGCAAATCGTATAAGCTGTACTTATAAGCTCTTTGGACATGATTTTAGAACATTAAAAATGAGCCCAAGGATAAGCCCAACTTGCCTTAAAGCCCACGGATCGTTAAATGTTAACGGGCCTTTAATATTAGCTCGTTAAGCCCATTAATAGGAAAATAAGCTATTTTGGCCAATAAGCAGTTGAACTAAGCTTGGATAAGCTTTAATAAGCCACAGGAACTTTCAGATAATTTTTCCCTATTTTTTTGTACCTTTGGACTAAATTTGCAAATTAGTTTCACTTACTAGGACTAAAACTGCCAACCGTTAAAAACAAGGACTGAAACTACCAAAACAGTAACATTAGGATAGAAACTGTTATTATGTTAAACCCCAAGCTCAGAATGACATTATGGACAATTATGGATTAAAAATGTAAGTTATATATAACTAAGGACTAACGGTGCAACGCTAACGCTGTTAGGGTATAAAATGTAAAAACAGGAAAAGAACAAGGACCGACAGAATGTATTTCACATTTTCATTTCTATTTTACATTTTACGATTTCCCATCACGTCACGTGCATTTTCTACGTTTCAGTTACTTAATATATAACGTTACGTTATATTTATATATAACGAGTTTTAACGATTTAACTTAACGTTTTGTTTCACCACTTTCGAGGAAACGATATTATTGGATCTAAATAACATAAAAATAAGATAATATTATATATAATATTATTTTTAAACTTTAGGCATTTTAAGCATATCACACACTCACTTCAGCGATCAAATCGTTATCCGTTACTCACTTTCACACCCACTATTCATATTTAGTCAGATTCTCAGACTTTCCTTTTACTCAGGTCGTGTGTTGAAACCGTTTCCGTAATCTCACCCGAACTCACACATCACTTACCAGTACCACACAAGGTGAGTTTCATAGCCCCTATTTTTATACGTTTTGATTTACTTTTGGGGGAGATACATGCTCAACTATATTCATTTACTATCATAAGCACTTTAAAAACTTTCACGGTTTACCGTGAGTTTCATAACCCCACTTTTACTCTTTAATTACTTTATAAACTCTTTGGGGGAGATACATGCTCAATTATATTTATTTACTTTTACAAGTACTTTAAACCTTTACATTACTGTGAGATTTCACATGCTTTGAACTACTGTTGGATGAGAAACCTGTTTGCTTTATGAATCATTGAAACCATACTTTTGTTTGTAAAACTATTACCTGCTGGACTAAGAACTACATTTATACCCATGAATATGTACCGTTAATTCCCTGCTAGAAAGCACGAGTGATATAAATAGATCTATTGAGGGTGACACCTCCATCTGTGTTGGGATACAACAGTCCAGATAGGACGAGCGGATGTATACCATGTCGAATTACAAGTGACTAGAATTAGCACACTTGCCGGGTATTGATAACATGAGCACTTCTCATGCAAATTATAACATGAGTACTTTCCATGCCAACTGGTCGTAGCTTCGGTGACATAAAACTTAGCGTAGCGTAATAGCCTTTTTGTATAACATTATACACATTTATAATGTTAACTCATAAACTTATTTTGTATAACATTATACACATTTATAATGTTAACTCGTAAACTTATTTTGTATAACATTATACACATTTATAATGTTAACTTATTTTGTATAACATTACACACATTATAATGTTACCTCGTAAACTTATTGGTCCAACATTACTGCTTTATGTAAACTCTATGAACTCACCAACCTTTGTGTTGACACTTTTTAGCATGTTTTCTCAGGTGTATAATTGATTGACATATGATGATGCAAGGCAGTGCGTGGCAGGGGCATAGGCACACTTTTGGAGTGTACACATAACACTCATGACCAGGGTTTTTGTACAATGGGACAACTAATAAACAATCATGGGCCTTATTTTCCGCAACTCAATTATGTAAAACTGATTTTTTATTCAATAAAGCTTTTAAAACGAATTTGATAAATCCGTTCTCTATTACTTATGTTATGATCCAGTTAAGTAGCACCCCAGATGTTATTTCCGCTGCGATATGATTTTGGGGGTGTTACACTAGTATTCTCACAAGTTTCTTGTTGGGGACCAGAAGCGGTCTAGCCCATTCATAGAGATTGTGCTCACGACTAGGTCGGCTCTTAGCCACCCCGAACCCATAATCTATCAATTACACTACACAAATTATAACTCAATATATACTTGTTCCCATTCATCAAAACCACCACGGCACCATCCACCACCACGACACCTCCATTCCCTTTTCTTTTCTTTGGAAGACACACACCAAGATAAAACCTAGATCTGTACATAATCTATCAAAACCTCAAATCAATAAAACTAATATTCATAATCATCAAAACAACCACGGCACCATCCACCACCACGACACCTCCATTCCTTCTTAAACCCAGATCTGTGGTGGCCTCAGCTGCCACCAACCTAAACACCTTTCTCTTAAAAAACCCCAACACCTTCACATCCTCACGCGCCACCACACCCAACACCCTCCCTATCTCACTAACTCCGAACCCACCACTACTCACCGGAGGATGTGGTGAGTGGTCTGCCGGAGGATGTGGTGGCTATCAGTTTGGTGTGTGTGTGTGTTTGTTTAGAGAGACAAAGAAGAAAGAGTGGGTGAGTGTGTGATTGTCTGGATAGAAAAAGAAGAAAGAAGATGTGAGGGAGTAGTTGAATGGACGAAAATACCCTCCAATATTGCGCACATGTTATAACTTAACGCCTTGACCTAACGGACGTTTGGTCAAGGGACTATTAGTGTTAAGGGTTTCAGAGTTGGTGGCTGTAAGTGCAAAAAAAAAAAAAAAAAAAAAAAAAGTCAAAGGACCAAGAATGAAAGTCAACGCATACCACAGGGACCATCTTTGTAATTTACTCTTGTTAAAATCTTTATGAGGATACTTGTTTTGACCTACTCACAAAATATATAAAAAAAAAAATTCACTCGCAGATATGTCAGCGGTGATTGGTGCATTTTGTGGCAGTTTCTCTATCATCTCTCTTATTAAAACAATTATCCGCTGACACGTCAACGAGTAAATTTTTGTGTGGATTTTGTGGTTCTAGCATTTCTCTGTTTTGTTTTCATTTGATGAATCAAACCAATCAAAATTTTACCATTCAGTAATTTCATCACATTTTTCTAATAGAAAAGTAATTAAAAGGATTTGTAGAAAAATAAATCATTTCTCATTGTATAATAAGTCTGTAAATACTCACATCATCGTTTTGTGTTATCGCGAAATAATTGTTCATTTTTTATATATATGAACAAATCTAATTGTTTTTATGTAAGTAAATATATATAATTATAATTTTATTGATACACACCAATACACCATAATTGTTTTACTTTATATAAATTTAGATTTATTATTCATTGAATACACTAAATGAGCGAGGCGTGGCCTTTACGTTACGCAATAGGCTAAGGCGTCAACTCTAAGCGTGGCGTGAGATGAGGCGTGAAAAGGCGCGAGTCATGGCGCCTATTTTGAATTTAACTTTGATGAAAAAAGTATTTTTTAAAGAAATAAAGAAGATTACATGCAAGGATAATTTATTGATTTAATTCTATATATATAACGCTTTTTATAAACTCGATATTTATAAAATATGATATAACATATAAATCTATAAATATTTTTCATATTATGTGTCGTTTCAAGTCACACATTAAAAAATGCTATAGCTTCGCCATAATTTCTAAGACGTTAGGCTTGACTATACCGTTACGCCACGCATCACGCTATTTATAACCTTGTTGAATACTAATGTTTTAGCACATGATATTGATGTTTTCACATGAGGATCAAACAATTTCGTGGAAATTGTTTCTTTTGGCATTTCTGAATGAGTCAATGATGTAGGGTATATATTTCTTTGATACAATAATTGTGTTGCTTTTGGTCTGGTCAATGACTTTTATTTTATATCGTATATGTGTTTGTGTTTCTCTACTCTCTAGTACGTGTCGTTTTTACGGCATTTCTTTCATTATTTTGGTGGAAATTTGAGGTGTCTTAAGCGTGTTTTTACTCACTTTAAACTAGTTTATAACTAGTGTGTATATGAGGTTTGTTATTAACATTAACTTAATTTAATCCTGTTTTCACTATAGTATTTAAAGTTCGGGTATATATATGATACTTTTGTTATTACAATAAATTTAATCTAATGATAATAATAAAAACTAATTTGTTTTTAAAAATTTAAAGTTTGATAAATATTTATTAATCTTATATACTAAACAAAAATTATGTACACTAATAATTCGAGTATTAGATCACAAAGCTAAATTTAAAATTAACTCATATTTTGAAGTTTTTAAATTTAATGGTAAAATGTATTAACTAATTTAAATACTTGTTTATTTTTGTTTTATATATATGAATTTAATTCGATTAAATTTTAACTCAATTTGATCAAATTAAGAATCAACTTTGACCAAATTTAGTAGCACTTTTAACCAAATTGAGTAGTAATTTTACTTTCTATTGACTAACAAGTTGCTGTATATTAGCATTTGTTAAAATATAGTTTTCTTATTGGTACAATTTGGTTCAACTAAATATTTTCTTTTTTGTAAAATACTAATAAGAAAGTAATTCATTAATAAGAGATAACAGTAGTGATTGACATGTGTAATTTATAAGTTTCATTTTAATTTATTAAATAATAGTAGTGATTTTTTTGGTAAAATATCTATAAGAAAGTAATTCATTTATCAAATAACAGTAGTGATTGACATGTGAAATTTATAAGTATTATGTTGTATGTTTTCTCTTAATGTCCACAATACTATATGAAACACCCAAATTCTTTTTTTTTTCCTTTATTTATTTATTTTTCCTTCTTTTTTATTATTTTTTTATTTTTATAGACGTAGCCTCTACACCGTAGAGTCCAAAGGCCCTCTACGCCGTAGAAGGCACAACTAAACTGCATTTTTCTTGCGTTTACCAAACTGCATTCAACCCATTTCCGGAAAACATAAAGTTGAACATGAATTTCATTTATAACACGATAAACATGGTTACAGCCAATTTTTAACCCATTACAAGCAAAAATGGGTAAATGAGGCCTTGTGCCAAACACCCTTTTTCCTGCATAGTACTACTAGTTTTACTTGAAAACATTAAAGTTCTCGAAAATCTTTTACAGTACATAATTACAAAAGACACTTACATGAGAAATGCCAAGAGGAACCTTAGAATTGCCGCCAAGCATAAAGTGAACAAAAAAATGTAACTGAAGATAATTCACCAAATGATATTGTTCAAAGTTAAACATCAAATAACACAAAATTAAAGGTATTTAAAGACTGACAAATTATAGAACAATAGATCTTGCAAAACAAAGCTAATGAAGACCCAAAAAATAAATGTTGTAGAAAAACATTGTACATCAATCAGCCCTTATATGCATCGATCAGTAATTTTTCAAACAATCTGTTTAAAATTTGGCTGTTCCTCTTCCAAAAGATAACGACAGTGACGAGGCATACCCTGAACCTTAAAGTACCTTAGAGAAGGTACATTACACTTAAAGATGTCAAACGCTTCCTTGCTAAAGGGACAATCACTGATTACCAAGTTTTGCAATTTCGGGCACCCAAATGACAACTCCACAAGTCCTGCATCTGATTCTCCCGCACGGCCTAGAGACAGGTATCTCAAATTACAACCAAACTTCCCTATATAACTCAAACCTATGTCACTCAGTCCACCAAGCTCCTGAAAGCAAATACTAAGCCGTTCAAGTTTATTGCAACCAATTAGTAGAGTTCGGACCCCATTGTCTACTGGATCTTTCATGTTTACGCCTTCTTTACCTAATACCATACTCAAATCAGAGAGGTTCTTCAAATTAATTCCTATATGCACCATAGCTTCAAAAGTGATACAAGACAAAGTAATATGTAAACATTCCAATTCACGACATCCTAGTGCCAGCGCAAATAAACCTTTCTCTGTAAGCCGCCCCCTCCCATACGGAAACCTCCTATTCGTGATCACATAAAGCTTGCGCAAGTTTTTGCAATACTGACTTATATGTTCTAATCCTTCGTTACTAATGAAAGCCGTATAAAGAACTTCCAAGTTGCGACAATGCTCAATCAACGAATGATGTTGGTGGAGGTGGTTCCTATCGTAATCCAGTTGTGTTATCAGATGTGTAAAAGGAAGAACAATGTCTTTTTGCCCACTGTGACTGATCAGCGCCAAATACTTCAGGTTCGGGACAATATTAAAAGGATTTTTACCCAAATGATTAATAGGATTATTATCATCAAATCTACCACCACCAAAATCTTCTAACTTAACAGCATAGCTAAAGAACTCCACAAGATCAGTAATTTCGTAATGTTCGCTTATCTTGACAGATGCTAAACTCTGGCTACAATTTTTTGCAACAAGTGCAAGATCTTTAACATCAAATTTAGTAAGACCCGCTTTATAAAAATTCAATGATTCAATGCTAGAATTATGCAAAGCTAATTCATGTAACCATTCCCCATTTTGCTCACTAATCGTGCTATTTTCTAAACTCAAAATTCTCAAATGAACACAATACTTACCAATATATAGCAACCCATCAGTCGAAAACCCTGAACACGAATCAATCTCCAAAACCCTAACCTTCTCACCAAAGGTTCTTGCCAAGAACTCAAGATCCGAATCATGAACAACCAAATTTTGTAAACGAACTACTTTCAAACGTTTAAACGAAGTGGCGATTTCTTGAAGCCAGGGACTGAGATTATAATCCCAGTTGCATGGACTTGACGTTAAATCCACAATATGTGGATTTCCTGCTAGGGTTAGTGACTCTATAAAGGGAAACCTTTGACGACACCTTAACGGTGTAGCATAACACAAGTGAGCAGTTACGTGCGTACGTGTCTTAGCATCGATATTGTAACACATATGAGAAGCCAATGAGAACGAGTTCAGGTCATTTGCATCGTGTATGTAATGCAAAACGCAGTCGAGCAATATGTCCATCTTCACCTTAGCTTACCCTGTAATCAAAAAGGAAAAACTCTAAAACATGGTTTTTAATGGGTACAATAATTTTGCAACTGAGGGAGTAATGTTTTAGCAGTTAATATTGATGTTTTCTCATGAAGTTTGTTGGTATTTTCTGAAATGAGTGAGAATGACGTAGGGTATACTTTACTCTAGTCCAATAATTGTGTTGCTTTTTGTTGTGTTGCTTTTGGTTTGCCAATGACTTTTGTTTCATACGTATATTTGTTTGTGTTTCTCTAGTACGTGTCGTTTTTACGGCATTGTTTTCATTATTTTGGTGGAAATCTGAGGTGTCCTAAACGCGTTTTTACTCACTTTAAAGTTTAAAGTAGTTTAACGGCTTGCTGGGGTTTGAGGTTTTAAAGTAAACTATAAAATAAGCTTCATTTGTTACACATGTTTATGAAAGATTTTATAGTTATAAGTCTTCATAAATTCAAGCCATTTAAAATGGTCTTTTAAGACTTATAGTTAGTTAAATTACTTACATATTTTTCAAAATATAGTAGATTATCACGCAAAAGATGAAAATGTATCTAAATGTAATTTGATGTATTTTTGTAAGATTTTACGTTAATAAGCTTTAGCTCTAACTAATTTGTCAAACAACTTTGTAAAATTATAAGCTCAACTCCAGCTTCAGCTCTAGCCCAGCTCAAGTCTATTTTACCAAAATACCTTATAACTAGTGTCTATACGAGGTTTTGTTATTAACATTAGCTTAATTTAATTTGGTATCTTGTTTTTACTATAGTATTTATAGTTCGGATATATATATGATACTTTTATTATTACGATAAATTTAATGTAATGATAATAATAAAAGGTAACCTGATTTTAAAAATCGTGGTCTCCTAATTATGCCTAACATGAGAGTATTGTTGAATAATTTCATCAACCTTCCCCTAATTAAGACAAATGGTTAACCTAATGACTAAAATACATAACAAACAGTAAGAAATGAAATTAAGTTGGGGGAAATGAATGTAGCTAACTGTTACTTACTTTTGATTTACTGCTTCAATTCAATTGTGTGTGTTTCCAATGGAAAGATTTTGTTGTCAACCTAGGCAACTTAATTGATAGCATTAGTTTATGTTCAAACTTAAAATATTAGTGGGAAAATTACCGTTTGTCACATATATCAACCGGATGAGGTTAGATAGGTTGACCCATGATTGGAGAAGGAGGTGGTGGTGAGTATGTAGGTGATGGGGTTGGCATGACATAATCCAATGGGGTGATAGGTGAGAGTGTGTAGTCCATGAAGGATGACATGGTATTCAAAGAGGGAGATGATGAATATGTTGTTCTAGTAAATGATATTTTGGAAGGAGCATTAGGTGGAGATGGTGAGTTAGGAGTGGCTTGGGAAGGTGGTGTTGTGACTTCATCATCTTTGGTGAGATCAACAAAGAGAGGTTTGAATGGTGGTCTAACGGTGATCATAGGTTTCTTGGAGATATAGGTTGTTGACCCTTGTGTGGAAGACATGGTGAATGAGTAATGTGAGGTTGAAGATGAGACGCAAGATAAGCTTGCAATGGTGAGGCCTTATATAAGCAAGAGTTGTGGGATTTGAATTAAAGTTGGTGGTAGTGTCCTATAGTGTAGTGAGGGAATCTTAGGGTGTATGAGAGTTTGCACAATATTGCAGGTTTGAGGTTAGGGATGCAGGAATCTAGAGGAAACAGTGAAAATTCGTCAAACAAGGGCACGGTACCGTTAAATTTAACGGTACCGTGGCCTATTTAACGGTACCGTGACCTGGAAGTCACGAATTTTCCTGTGTTGCCTAGTTCTGGGCAGCTAAAGGGAATTCGCGAAGTTTTATAGGGGGACTATTTGCAGGAAATGTAAGTGCCTCAAACCACTAAAGATTTATTTTCCAAATATATCCCATATTAAGCTACTCCTAGTAATTAAAGATTATCATGCAACTATCTAAGATAAGCTATGAGCATGCAATCAAAAAGGATAAAATAATCTATCATCCAAGAATCACATAATTTAAAATCATGCAAGGTGATAGAATAAAGGTCAAACATGCAAGATAGTTAGGAGTATTAAGTCCTAATATAATCTACCATAGATAACTTCTAATAGAAGTACTAATCCCTCCCTAACTACTCATGACGTGGCTTCTTAAAAATGACTTGAACTTGCTCCCGTTTTTATTACACTCTCGACTTGAGCTTGAACCTCTTCCTCATTATTCGGATCATCGAAGGGTGCATGGTTGGTGGAAGATTCAGAAATGAGAATGAATGAGATATATGACTCATTAAGGGGTTTCATGACGGGATCGAATAGTGAGTATTGAGGACCACGAAGGTATGGATGAAAGTTCATGAAGTGGTGATAAAGACGAATTAGGAACATCCCATAGGGTATCAATTTATTTTTGTTACCCTTGAGAAGTACAATTCGCTTAGCGAAGAAGTATGCGATATTGTACGGTTGTTGAGTATGAAGACAATAAATCATATGAGCACAACACGCCGGAAGTTGCTCACGATTTCCTTTTAGACTGAGAACATTTTCTCGCAGGATGACTGCCCAGGAGATTAGTTCATAACGAACCTCTTCCAAATGAATTTTCGTTGGATCTGGGTAAGAGGAGTACTTATGAGTACGAATGAGTTTGGTAAGTTCAGTTGGAGAGGGTATGTAGGAACTGTAACACCCCAACCCGGCAAGGGTAAAAGTGTCACGAAAATGGTGACATATCAAAGGCAAGCATAACATACGACTTACATAATACAAATGGTTTACAATAATACAAAGGAAAATATCAAACTACAAAGTCATACATAAGTAGATTCTAACTAAGGTATCGGCTTCATAAGCTAATCTCTCATCCCAAAGCAAACCCAAGCTCCTGGCTTCCTACTAAAACCTGCCGCAGGAAAAGAAATGCGGCTGAGCTTAAAAAAGCCCAGTGAACAGATATATAATAAACGGAAACCAAAATCAATGGAAATGAACAGACATATCATAATGAATGAGATATAGGAAAAGGAAATAAAGAGTAAAGGTTTAGGATAGTTATCCACCACGAGCCCAGAAACTCAAAGTCATAATCTCAAAGTCACATCTCAAAATCATAGTCTCACAATCAGAGGAGATACCTCTCAGGCAACCAGATAATATGAGGGGTGGCCTCATGTATCAAATGGGGTGGAGTAGCTAGCTCCCAGAAATGTGAAAGGCGTGTAATGCACACAAGCACCAGTCACCTCAAAATCATACTCAAAGTCATAGTTAAATCCACTAAACATACATGCCTAGGATTGCAATCCATACGCCCCCACTCAAAGTCAATCTCAAAATCATAATCTCAAAGTCATCATGGCCATATCATAATATAAAAGGGGACGGCGTGAGAAATCACTCCCCCACACAGGAGTCATGCCAGTGGTGCATCACAGACACGGCCAGGTTACCTTCCTGGCTAGGAAACAGAAAGGTGGCTCGGGTATCAAACTAAGAGTCATATCTCAAGGTCATCTCAAAGTCATATATCAGAAATGCATCTCAACATCATATCAAAAGGTTCATACATAAGGAAACATAGAAATGGCCTGGGAAATTTTAACTGAATCATAACTCATAATCATAATCAAGGTTCATCTCAAAAGTTCATTTTAAAACTTCCATCAAAGTCCATTTTAAACAATCCTTTATTTGTGCCGTTAATAAAACGATTCTTTAAAGTAATTTTCATAAAATATTCTTTCAAAACGGTTTTTCATAAAAATTAGTCTTCCAAAATAGCCTTAATAAAAGTTAGTAACATTTATATAAAATAGTTTTGCCTCATTTATAAGCACCCTTTTAAAAATAGTTTTTCCTCAAAACATTTTCAAGATATAATTAGAAAAGGTTTTCATAGCATAGCTTCAGATCAGAATTCATATCAAATGGAACTCAACTGGGGAGGTTCAAGCAAAGGGAAATCATAGCAATCGAATCAGAAACTAATGGATTCAGAATACGAGAGAGATCATGAGAAACCTTAAAAGAAAGGTCAGAATATCTGTACCTTGTATCCAGCAAAAGCACAAAACAAAATGAATAGGTAGGATGAACTCAGTCCTTCTTCTTCCTCACACCTAGAGGGGTAGACAAATGTTACAACACTTTCCATTTTTAGTAACTTTCTATTTTAGACAGGTTTCCACTTTTAGAAGGTTTCCGTATTTGGTAATGTTCCATAATTACACTTTAATCCTCTTAATATTCACATTCACATTTTAAGCCCCTTAGTAGTTCGAATTACACAATGTATCCTTGACTTTATGATGTTGTACGAATTGAGCCCCATTATATACATTCATATTTCAAGCTCCCCAAAATCATTATTTACATATTTGGTCCTTCGACTTGTTTTAAATTTCTTATACATAGAAATACATTTCGACCCTCCTTTATCTTCAAATTACCATGCAACCCTTGGATCATATGTCATACCCGGTTAGTCTCCATAGTTACAAAATAGGTCCCTTAGTTTAAATATAGTTATTCGATTAACCTTTAAGTTTTGCCATATTACACATTTAGTCCCTAGACCTTATCCAAAATCGATTATACATAACATATATGTACTCGTTAGTCCTTCGAATATTTAAAAGCATCAAGTTAAACCCCTCGACTTTATATTTCGAATATAATGAGTTTCAATATCGACACATTAGCCCCTTTAGTTCTCGAAATTAAATCACTTCGACCCAACTTATAGCATGCGATCGATAAAGATGTTTACCCAAACCCGAAGTCCTAGTCGATCATTCCACTCGTTAAAACATCATTGTATGTCGTTAAGATCATTGTCTAATCCTTTATATATCGACCCAACCCACATGAACCTCGACTCGATCACATGTTTTCCCCTTTTAACCCGTTTTGATAATAACACATATATATTCACAGGTCGATGTTTGATGATGCATGGTTCATTTGATACGTGTTATACGTTATATTTAGGATTATAGAAGGGTATATGAGAGATCAAACCGATGGTATGAACGTAGATAACACTTGTTCGAGTGGTGTGATCGATACCGAGACCAAGATTGAAAAACCAACGACTCTCGACTTCCTCCAAAACCTTGCCATCGAATTTACGAGTCACAAAATAATAAGAATTCATGAGGGATCAACATGTATACGTATATGGGTCGTAAGAAAACAGGATCGAATCCAAACCTTATGAATCGATATCGCGATGTCAAAACCTCCTCCACAGTCGACTATGGCCAAAACTACTTCACACACCTATACCGAGCCCTCAAAGGGTGTAAAACGTCTTCTGTGAATCGGACTGCACGACTTCGAGGCCTTTCCTAACCTTCTTTAGACGTCAAAAACACAAGGATTGGGTTGGAAAAAGGTTTGGATCGAATGGAGTAAAGTAGCAGCCGGTTATGGTGGAACTAGGGTTCCTTGTGGTTTGTTCATATCGTGTGAGGGTTTAAAAATGATGGAGCGGATACAATATGGGAAACCGTGTGACCTTGCATGAATGGTGCCAATAATATCGTGGTCAAAAGGGTAGACCGAGTGGGGTTGTTATGGTTTCCAAAATTTAGTGATTTGGTGATTTTTAAATCTTTATTAGTGTACAAAGTATTTTATTCGGTCTTAGTATGAATTAGGGGTCCAAAATACTTATATAACGTGCCATAATCGAATTAACGTAATTTGGTTTCGTATGTTTTTTTTTTTTTTTTTTTTTTTTTTTTTGATTTGACAAGTTTCGGGATCGTTACGGTGCGTTACGGACTTGTTTTGTAAATGTTTTTGGTTGTAGGGGCATTATTGTCATTTTACATGTTTAAGTTTTTTCGGGTTTTACAGGAACAATATGGACTATCCTCTTCTCGATAGTTGAAGAGAGACTCAAGACACCAATCTTCAGTATAGGCACATTGCCCATGATTGGGGATTCGGAGAATTTGAGCAAATTGCTCAAGAGTTAAGACAAATTTGAAATTTCGGATCCAAAACCAAAGTGACAAATATTGATCCTCGTTACGTACGAGTTCAACTTGTTGAAAGAATTCCAACACAAAACGAGGACAAATGTGCTCGTTGATGTGTAGCAAGCAATCGAAACCTATGGCTCTAAATGAGGTGTTGATATCCCTATGATAAACTAAAGATGGATCAACGACTCGACCTTCATGAAACCGACGGGTTTCAAGATTAACATAGGCACGAATGTGACTACCGGGTGTTGTAGGTTCACAAGAGATTTCGGGAGTATAGGTGTCGGTTAGAAGATGATCAAAATCATACTCATGAGACATTTTTGTTACCTATAAGAAAATTTTAAGAAAAATTAAAATTGAGAATAATTGTTTTGAAGACACGTGCCTAGTGTGTGCCTATATGCAAACCATGTGGAGGTGCGGTAATCTCGACTCTGGAACTAAAAATAATGAGATTACCCAAACGCTCCTAACTTTACTTTCGCTCAAACGATTATGTCAATAAATACATATTAGTTATGTAATTTGATCAATATTCGTGAGATCATGTATGCATGAGAAAACGTTTTTAGTTTGTATCAACAATGCACGAAAAGTGTTTCATGATCCTAGTTTCGTGATACTTTCGAAAACAATGGAGTTGGGGTGTTTGGCGACTTCAAGGTTTTGGCGCCAAAAGTTTTAAGTTTGAAGAATGAGTGTTAATGACTCCTAATCCTAATTACAAGTATCCTAGACATGATTCCTTTTAAACATACTTAATCTAATTATCAAAATATGTGATTTAAGTGGGTGTATGCAAATCCTATGTTAAGGGAATCATGATTGTTATACATTGTCTAATCCTAGTTCTAATTTCCTAAAGACTCAATCAAAATTGAAAACCCCCAATTCAATTTTCATGTATGAACAAACCCTAGACTCAAGATTAAAGAAAATTAGAGTCAAATGACTTACAATTTATGTTGAAAAAGTGGTAGTAGTTGATAATCTTGAAAATTAATGTCTTGAATTTGATCTTGAAAGGGTGTAATTGAATTTTGGTTTGTGAGGTTCGGTTTTGACAGCAATGGAAGAAGTTGGGAAAGTTTAAAAATAGATAATGTGGGAAAAGAGGACTGAAATACGGATTGTAACAGATACACGGTACCACGGTACCATTAAATTTAATGGTGTCGATTTTAGTGGTGCCGTGATCTGCTGGGATGAATTTTTGTCCCATTTTGATTTTTGACGAATAAGTCTCGCTGTTTTAGTGAGACTTTTTGACACGAGGAAAGAATTTATACCTAATAAATTCTTTTAACGAGAAGACCTAGACTAGACGAAAAGAGATGACTTTAATATTTCCAGTGAAATATTCAAGTAGTCATACGAGGGATGTGAAGGATGACTCAATATTTCCAGTGAAATATTTAAAAAGTCATGAGACGAGACATAAGATATGACTTCAATATTTCCAGTGAAATATTAAAGTAGTCATAAGAGGGATGTGAATGATGACTTAATATTTCCAGTGAAATATTTAAGTAGTCATAAGATTTATGGAATATGTTCCATCATTCCTAGACCTAGACGGAGATAGTTGAAGGTTTCTCGTTTGAGAGGTTTGGTCAAGATGTCGGCGATATTGTCTTGAGAGGGAACTTTCTCAATAGAAATGTTTCCTTTTTGGACGTTATCGCGAAGGAAGTGGTGACGAATTTCGATGTATTTAGTACGAGAGTGTTGAACGGGGTTTTTGCTCAAGCCAATAGCACCTTTGTTATCGCACATAATAGGGATGTCGTCTAGATGGATGTCGTAGTCAATAAGAGCTTGTTTCGTCCATAGTGCTTGTTGACATGCCTTTCCGGCGCTTACGTATTCGGCTTCGGTCGTGGAGATAGCAAGAGCCGTTTGTTTCTTGGAGAACCAAGAAGTTAGACAACAACCCATGAAGGTACAAATGCCACTCGTACTTTTTTGATCCACATAATCTCCCGCATGATCAGAGTCGGCATAGACAATAGTTTCTACACCGGTCCCCTTGGGATAGAACAATCCCAAGTGTATAATGCCTTTAATGTATCGGAAGATACGCTTAACCGCTTCAAGGTGAGAGGTTTTGGGATCCTCTTGGAAGCGAGCACAATGGCAGACACGAAACATGATATCGGGCCTACTTGCCGTTAGGTATAATAAACTTCCTATCATACCTCTATACTTTATGCTATCTACGGACTCACCTTCTTCATCTTTCGTGAGTTTCATTTACGTGGACATGGGAGTTTTCATAGGCTTATACTCTTCTAAACTAAATTTCTTAAGCATCTCCTCAATATACTTAGATTGTTTAAAGAAGATACCATCTTCCATTTGTTTTATTTGTAGACCAAGGAAGAAATTTAATTCACCCATCATGCTCCTCTCAAACTCGTCACGCATGATCTTTGAAAAATCATCGCACAGTTCTGGACAAGTTGAGCCGAATATAATGTCGTCGACATATATTTGAACAATGATGAGATGTGAATTTCGTTTCTTCGTGAAAAGTGTGTTGTCAACCATTCCCATGGTATATTCATGTTCAATCAAGAATGCTTTTAGTCTATCGTACCAAGCTTTAGGAGCTTGTTTGAGACCATAGAGTGCTTTCTTGAGTTTATAAACATGATTCGTTTTTTTCGAAATCAACGAATCCTGGAGGTTGTGCAACGTATACCTCCTCGTTGATATAACCATTTAGGAATGCACTTTTCACGTCCATTTGGTATAATTTAAAGTCTAAGGGGCAAGCATAGGCAAGAAGTATCCTAATAGACTCTAATCTAGCTACGGGTGCATAAGTTTCATCGTAATCTATTCCTTCTTGTTGGTTATAGCCTTGTGCTACCAACCTTGCTTTATTCCTAGTTACGACGCCATTTTCGTCGAGTTTATTCCTAAACACCCACTTAGTTCCTATAATGGTATGATTCTTAGGTGGAGGTCTAGATTCCAAACTTGGTTTGCGGTGAATTGATTTAACTCTTCTTGCATGGCAACTACCCAGCTTTCATCCTTAATCGCTTCACCGACATTCTTAGGTTCTACGGTCGATATAAAACAAAAAAAATTACTTTTGTTTTGTGCTTGTGACCTAAGGGTTCTTTGGTTTAGGTTTCCTATGACATTTTCTATTGGATGGTTCTTGGATTCCTTAATGTTGACAACTTCGTCAACTTCAACTATTTCATCCTCAATGTCATTTTCTAAGGTTTTCTTGCCATTGACCTTAATGGCTTCTTCCTCATCTAAGTCATCATCCACCAAGGGTGATGTCTTAGTTGGTGGAGGACTTTCATCGAATGTCACGTTGAGTGATTCTTTGATTTTCATTGTTTCTTTGTTTAGGACAACACATGCTTTACTATTTTGGGAGTAACCTAGGAAAACACCTTCGTAAGACTTTGGGTCAAACTTGGTGAGGTAGTCTTTTGTGTTTAGTATGAAGCACTTGCTTCCAAACACTCTAAAGTAATCTAGAGTAGGTTTTCTACCTTTCACGATTTCGTATGGTGTTTTTCCTAAGATTGGTCTAATCAAGATCCTATTAAGTATGTAAGTTGAGGTGTCAACCGCATTACACGAAAACTTTTGCGGAATTGATTGTTCATTCAACATCGTTCTACTCATCTCTTGTAGAGTAAGATTTTTCCGCTCAACTACCCCATTTGATTGTGGAGTACGTGGAGCCGAGAAATTGTGTGTAATACCATTAGCATCACAATATACTCCAAAGTGTACTTCATTATCAAATTCCCGACCATGATCCGTCCTAATTGAGACTATTGTACACCCTAGTTGATTTTGGACCTTCTTACTAAAGATTTTGAATTCCTCGAAAGCTTGTATTTTATCCTTAAGAAATCTAGTCCAAGTATACCTAGAGTAGTCATCAACTATTACTAAGGTGTACTAATTTCCTCCGCAGCTCCGTACAGCGGATGGACCAAATAATTCCATGTGAAGGAGTTCTAGGCATCTAGAAGTCGAGACCATATTCTTAGCTTTGTGACTAGAATGGGCTTGTTTTCCAACTTTACAAGCGTCACAAAAGTGTTTATCAAACTTAGTCTTAGGTAGGTTTCTAACTAGTTCCTTAGACGCCAATGATTGTATTAGACGCATATTGGCGTGACCTAGTCTCCTATGCTGTGACAACCCATAATTTTCCAGACGTATTTTTATACGAGATTATCCCTGTTTTTCATATACAAACTTTTTTAACTCAATTGGTTTAAAAACGTGAAGTTAACTCGCGAAACGTGGAAAACGTGTACTGGCACAACCGACGATTTGGTTTGATTATTTTATTATTTGTGAGAAACGAGGCGTATGAATAGTCATTTCTATTGGAAATATTATTCTGAGCATGATGGCATAATTCTCGTGTCTTGAATCCGCGGTTTACTAGTCTAAACGAGCCCTGAACTTGATTTCGTGAAAGATTGCAAAAAATTACAATATGGGTCCCTGGACTAAAGTTCCACCGCCGCCCCTAGATTTTAATTGTTGACAATTTTGGTCCTTAGGGTTTGCATACCCTTTTTCTTGCCTATATAAACCCAATTATAACTATTCTAGGGTTTGTATCCCCTCTCATTTCTGGCAGCCCCTTGTTCCGGCCACCTCTTTTCGACCACATACAACCGCCACCATTCCTTTTCATATCCACCATCAAACACCACAACACCCCGTATGTCTCCTTGTTGAAGCCTACACGCTGCGGAACCACCCAACGCGCCACCACCGCCTGTTTTTTTCTCGATTCACGCCATGTTCCACCGAAGGTAGGTACAGATTGAGTTGGAAACTCGATCTAAACACCGAGACACCACTTGTGGTGAATCGGTGTGGATTAAAAAGAGTTGTAAATAATGTTTTGTTTCTTAAAAACGTGAATAAATGTTGTGGTATCATCATTTTGAGTCGAGTTTGTGTCGAAGGTTTTGATACCGTGAGCATAAGCTCACGGTCCAGCTTATTTTTGTGGCTTATCGAGCTTATTTAGAGCTTATGTTGTTTTTGGTGTTGGTTATGTTTGTTATATGTTTATGTTGATCCGATTGATTCATAGTGGCTCACGGTTAAGTGTAGCTGAGACCCTATTGGTCTCGGCAAAGTTATATGTTGGTCCGTTTGATCTTGGTTGATGTTGGATTTAGATTAGTTGGTTTTGGGTTGTCTTGGTCGCGTTTGGTTTGAGCCGAGAAACATTGGAGTTCGTTTGATTGTTTTGGGTATAACACGAGGTTCACAGCCGAGACCCCCATGGTCTCGGCATGGTAAGTTTATATTATTCTTGTTATGGTCGAGATATTGGTTTTGGTACGAGTCGGAGTACATTAGGTCGAGCCGTGGTAAAGTCTTGGCCGAATAGTAGTTGTTGTGGCCGAATGGCCTTTTGGAATGATTATTGAACTTGGATTTATTATTGTGATGATTTGTGCGATGTTGAGTGTTGACCGAGACTTGGTAGCCTCTGCGTGACCTCGACAATGCCAAAAGATGGTTTAGATTAGTATTTGGACATGTGGAATTGATATCGTTGACTTATTGACCCGGGGGAATTGTTGATGTATTGTGACACGAAACGGGAAAATAACTCGTGACTTGACTTATATTTTGACTCGACGTAAACTAAAAGAAAAGAGATGAAAAATAAAATTATTTGAAATATTAATTAGCAAATTTAATTTGTTATTTAATATGTGAGGACAAAAAGGGAATTTAATGGGTGGTTATTAAATCTTGGATAAAAACGGAAAAACACGAGGGTTATTGGACGTTTCGAGTCACGTTTACCCGTAGGATACGATATTTGGGTTTATTGGATTACTTGTCGGGGAATACCACTTAGATAAATTGTGGGACTTATTATTGAATGTTTGGTAGTCGGAATTTCTTGGGAATAAATGGTAACAGTTATTACTTTAACATGTTGGTAAACTCATAAATTGTTCGACATGGTAACGTTCCATTAGGGGACGAGCCATGGCGAATTAATGTTTTATTATATAAAACCTATAAGAATTATAACCTAACGGGATGTTTGGAAAATACCGACGACTACCAATCTATTCACTTGATTTGGGGGTGTTTGATTTGTGTAATTTATTTGGTTTGACCCCGTCGTTTCGTCCTGAGTTCTGTATTGTTTTTCTCGTCGATTTTGTTTGTTTACTCTTCTTTGGTGTGCGTACTCTTGAGTCGTGTCTTTCTTCCATCACACGAATGATGATACCCAACATATACTAAAGGCTAAGAATAGAATATTTTTGGAAATAGAAACGGTTAACCATTGGAAATCTTTGAAGATTTGGTTTATTGTTGAGGATCTCGTATTAAAACAAGTCTTATACGTATTAGGTTGTGCCGTTCCCGTACCGTTGTGCCTGTCTTCTGGATACCGTTGTGATTAGCTAGATGCCAGTTGTGTTAGTTGTGATATTTGCATTGTTGTGGCTAAGGTGAGTTCATGGCCCCTACTTTTACTTATTTTATAACTGCTTTGGGGGAGAATACATGCTCGTTGTTTTTCACTAAACTCAATGCTTTACAAATGTTTTTATGCTGTAAACTACTGTTACATGATTTTGGACATATACATGTGATGATGCGATTATATGCTATGACATATTTGTTTTGTGAGTACATGACGGCGCCACAATTAACTCTCTGCTGAGGGCCCACAAGTTATAGGTTCAGTTAGTGTAACTATTAACTCTCTGTTGAGAGCCCACAAGTTGATAGGTTCAGTTGGTGTAATTGTTAACTCTCTTTGAGAGCCTACATATTGATAGATCTATCAGGGTAGCTCCCCACGTGATTTTGGTTATGAGTATGATGAACACCATAGGTTCAGTTGGCGCGTCACTATGTGAGTGTAGTATCTGTATGATGGATTATGGTTCGAGATGTTTTGAATTATGATATTGTTTGCGGATTGGTTTTGGAACTGTGATTTAGGTAGTGTGAGCCTACGTTGAATTTGACTTGTTTGGGAATGATGTTTTGAACTCGGAACCTTTTGGTTCAACCATATTGTTTTAAACTAAAACCTGTGAACTCACCAGCGTAAGCTGACCCTTTTAGCATGTATTTTCAGGTTTAATGTGATTGCTTATTTTTGGAGGCACTTGGAAAGGGGCACGGTTATAGACGACTCTCATAATAATGTTGGGACTGCTTTACTTATTTTATGGGCCTATTTCCGCACTACTTTTGAATAATGTAAATTTAACACTTTTTGTTAATGAGTTTTATTCTAAATGATTGAGGTAAAAACCGTTCTTTGTACTTGTATTGTGATACCAATTAAGTAGCACCCCAATGACATGTATGCTTCTGCTGGACCCGATTTTGCGGGTGTGACATATGCCATAGAGTAGAGTTATCATCTATAGGAAAATCTTATCCTGAGGCTTATTTCCTATTTTCATAACAAATAAGCCATTCTTCCTAACTCCTTTGCCTATGGTCTTACCATTCTCAGTGATCTCACTACCCTCTTCGGAGAATATAACTCTACACTTATTGTCTACCATTTGCCTAATGCTAAGCAAGTTAAATCCTAAGTTATCTACATGCTCAACATTTCTAATAGTGAGGGAGTTTTGAGTAATCGTACATTTGCCTATGATGTTGCCCTTAAGTTTGTTACCGAAAGTGACATTACCTCCGTTGTAAGCCTTGTATGATGAGAATAGACTTCGGTTACCCGTCATATGATTAGTGCATCCACTATCCTTGACCCATTCATCGGGATTCAAGTTGATTCCCAAGCATATCTCATTTGAAGCTTGAGCCATTAGACATGTTTCGTCGTTGGGCTTCTTCTCTTCTTCTTCATCGTTATCACTCCAAGAGCCTCCTATGAAAGCTCTTTGGTTGTTTGTTCTCGGTGGTTTAGGACATTCTCCTATGAGATGATTGAGATCTCTGCATCTAAAACATTTCCTATCACTCTTTCCTTTCTTCTCATCTCGGTTCTTTTGTGATGACTTCTTTTCATCACGAGGTTGTCTAACGAACCTACCTCTTCTCCTAAAGAACTTCTTAAAATCTCTAACGGCTAATGCATATTCTTCGTCTTCACTATCGGAATCCGAACTTTCCTCATCACTAGTCCTTTTTGGCTTTCAATGCTAGAGACCTAATTCTTTCGCTTTTGCCTTTGACTATGTCGGAGTCTTTCTTGATTATCATTTCATGAACCTTCAAGTTTCCTATTAGTTAATCAAGTGATAATGTCGCCAAGTTCTTTAACTCTTCAATGGCGGTGACCTTTGCTCTCCATTTGGGATGTAGAGCCCTAAGAAACTTCCTAACATAGTTCTTGCTAGATTAACCTTCATCAAGAGCTTTAAGACTAGTAATAATAGTATTAAATCTAGCAAAAGCATTATCAATAGATTCATCTTCCGGAATGGAAAATTGTTCATATTTTTGCACAAGAAGATTTATCTTGTTCTCTTTGACTTGATTATTACCTTGGTGAGTGACTAACAAAGTTTTCCAATTTTCTTTTACCGTATTACACATAAAAATTCTTTCAAATTCCTTTTTCGGCAAGACATTATAAATCATCATTTTAGCCTCATCATTTTTGGGTAATTTTCTTTTAAGGTTATCACTTTGTTTATTGTAAGGAACTATTTCATCCCTTTTAGTTTCCGGATTCTTTTCAATCGGTTGAAAGTCACCCTCAGTAATAATATGCCAAAGATCAATGTCTTTTGATTTCACATACGTTTCAAATCTTGTTTTCCAATATATAAAACAATCGGTTTCAAAAAGTGGTGGTCTTTGCATAGATTGCCCTTCTTGATATTTGTCGAAATTCATTGATCGATTCAAGTTTTAAAATACAATATATTTTAAAATCTTGCCTGACCTGGCTCTGTTACCAATTGTGGAAAAATAGAAGGGGGGTTGAATAGTTTTACCGGTTTTAAAACATTATAAAATAACTTTACTTGTGAAAACTTTGATTCGATTCTTTTGTGAAATCAATCAACACCAATATGAACACTAAACTATACTATTCTAATATAAACAATAAATATAAAGAAATGAGATGGAAAGATCAAACCAGGACAAAGAGATTTATAGTGGTCCAGTCACGAAGCTCTTCTTCGCCCTACTCCACTCCCCGAGTACCACGCTCGAGAGTTTTAAGCACTATGTCAACAAAGCTCCCTTCAGGCGGAGAAAACTTTAAAACGTCGCTTATCCTTATTTCCGACACTAAGCTAAATGTCGAGTACTAATCCTAGCTAGTACCAATCTACAACGATCCACACAATCCTTACTAATTCACACAATCAACACACTTGACTCGATCTACCCGAACTACCCTTGATCAACTTGATCAATACACAAGCCCACAAGCTATAAGAGATCTCCAAGATCTCAACAAGATCACAATGATCTACTCTCACTTGACTCGATCTACTCTTGATCCACTTGGTCAACTCACAAGCTCACAAGCTACAAGAGATCTCCAAGATCTCAACAAGATCACAATGATCTACTCTCACAAACTACACAAAAGAAAATAAACTTGGTATATGCTAGGATACAACAAGTATGTAACAAGTGTTACAAGTTCACTAACTATAACTACAACACTTTGTATCTTCTTTGATACTTTGTGTTCTTCTCTTGCACTAGTAGAGGAATGAAGGTGATCACTTGGTTGGATGATTGGATCACTCTTAAACAAAATAAAACTAAACTAAATGATCAAAGGAGAGAAGAAGTGATAAGAGTTTTAAACTCAAAAAGTTGTGTGTGAAAAAGGATGCCCAAAAACTGTGAAGAGGGCTGGTATTTATAGGCAGAAGAAATCTGACCGTTATAGGGACACGGTACCACTAAATACCACACGGTACCACTAAATTTAGTGGTACCGTGCCAGACAAGGACGCTCCAATTTTTGTTTTTAGTGGTGAAAGTTTATTTGGGGAAGTTTGGAGCTGATTTTGGAGGGAAAAATAGCTGTTATGATTTTTAAACTTATTTTTCCAATAAAACATTTCTTTATATTTCAAAAATAACTTGTACGGTATATTTTTGAAAAAATGTTTTGTCACATTAAAAATGTGAAGTTTGAAACACAAATTCACTTCTTTGATAATTTGTCAAGTTGTAAATTTGTTTGTTCATACCTAGAGTGATTTTCGTAGAAACGGGATATTTTGACTAAAAACTTGTTTACGTTAATTTGAACGTAAAGTGTTTTCATATTTTGTTATCATCAAAACGTCAAGTTATAGAAAGATATAAATAACATTTTTAGAACATGTTAGCATTGATAAAATGTGATGGTCATTTGCTTACTAACAACTTTGTATTGTGTCGTGTAACTTGTAATAGTATAGTCAAAAGGGCTCATGGTTTGGACTAAGCTAATTGACTAAGAGTTAAGTTAGACTAGTACATTGAATGTAAAAAGTAAACATAAGTCCAATCCATGATATAAAGCCCATGTGGCTCATTTCTCTTGTACTATAAGAACCACACTTCACCTCATTTTGAGAGTGGACGTGTGTGTGTGTATGTGTGTGTTTTAATATAGTTTCTCTTCATCTTATATTCTTATTCTCTCATATATACATACGACATACATATAAGATCCATCTCTAGTGCTTATACGAGTTATTTAGTGTATGATATAAGTTAGATCATGTGTCCTACAAGTGGTATCAATAGCCAAACATCGATTTAGGAGTGAGTTTATTGCGTTTTTTGATCAAAGTATAGCAAAAGTTGCATTTTTTATCAATAAAAACGTTAGCTTTTTGTCAAAAGCTTTGATTTTTACGTGTTTTAGGTTACAAGTTGTTGTTCTTCATAGTCATTTACGTATTATTAGTGAGTTTTGGTAGTTAATATCGAATCAATAACATCAAAAACTAGTTTCATATCGTAAAAAAAAGGTTGTAGCTTTTTATCGAAATTGGTCAAATTTAATCATAGGCGATAAAGGTTGAAACTTTATAGTGATTTGTGAGTTTTTGAAGATATTTGATCGCTAAAATCAGCTTAGAAATTTGTTAGTTAGTCGTTATTTTGATCTTCATTCGAGCAGTCTAGTTGTCTCAATTCAGATTGTTTAGGGTTTGTCGCAATTCCACTGACTAGGGTTTGTCGGAATTAAGCGTATTAGGGTTTGTCGCAATTCTGTCTAGGGTTTGTCGCAAATCTCTTTTCTAGGGTTTGTTGGAATTGGAGTTATACTAGTTATCGGAATTCAGCTACCACTTGGTTTCTTCGAGATCAAACGAGAACTCAGTATTCCCGTGCTTGTATAAGTGTGTGGAATTCTTCGACAAAGAAAACATCTTCTAATTTGTACGAATTAGATAGTTCTTATCGGAATTGCAAATTCATCGAAATATCACATTTCTGTCGAAATTGTAATTTTGTCGAAATTGTATAATTTTGTCAAAATTGGGATTTTGTCGGAATTGTCATTTTTGTTGAAATTGCTCCTTCCAACTCATCGAAATTGAGTTTTTGTCAGAATTGTGAGTTTCATCAAAAGTGCCCTAATCCATCGAAATTGCCCTAGATCATCGGAATTCACGTAAAATCCATCGGAATTAACTTCTGCTTGATTCTTAAAGACTAAACTTCAAACACCCATAAGTTTAAGACCAAAGTTTCACTACAACAACTAAATTTAACCTACCAAACACAACTCCTATCTCGTTGCACCGATCCAAGATCAACTTTATCATACAAGAACTTCATCAATGGCAACTCAGCAAGACATTCATTCAGCCGGTGCAGAAAACCATCCTCCTATGCTTGAAAAAGGTGGATATCTTCCATGGATAAGCCGTATGCTTCTCTATATTAAAACTAAGCCTGATGGTAAACTCCTGATCCAATCTATTAAGAATGGACCCTTCAAGCCTCTTCAAGTTCAAGACCCTGGAGAACCAAATGGAACACCTCCTATCCTACCATTCTTTCGTGAACAATCAGAAGATGAATACACAAAAGAAGATAGGAGGCAAATTGCAGCTGATGACATGGCAATGCACTTAATCCAACTAGGACTACCACGAGAGATCTTTGCTGCTGTCGACAGTTGTGAAACTGCCTATGATATCTGGGAACGAGTTAGAAGGCTTTGTCATGGCACATAAATTGGGCAACAAGATGTTGAAAATAAGCTACTAACTGAATGGTAGAAGTTTACATCCACTCCAGGAGACTCCATTGAATCTTACTACACCAGGTTTTGCACACTCATGAATGAGCTAATCAGAAACAAGTTGACACTAAGACAAATCGTAAGCAACATCAAGTTCATCAACAATCTTCAAGAAGAATGGGGACGATATGTCACTATTGTCAACCAAACCAAGGATCTACACCAAGTGAACTATGATCAGCTTTATGATTTTATGAAGCAAAACCAGGTTGAGGCTAATGAAGTAAGGAAAGAAAGATTAGCAAAGAATCATGATCCTCTTGCATTAATTGCTTAAACACCATCACCTGTACTAGTGAATACACGACCATCATCATCCTCCACTCACAACTACATGCAACAACAATATGTTCCACAACAACAAACTGCTGTCATACCACAACAACCATTCTACCCACAACAACAACAAGTTATTCCACAACAATAATATCCACAATTCAAAGAACCAGAGTTCACTGACAATGATGAGTCTACTGCTGCTTTGACACAAGCATTTGCTTACTTTACAAAGGCATTCCAGGGACGATATTCAACACCAACTAACAACAACCAAAGGATTTCATCGAACACTCGCAACAGGCAGATTGCACAGCCGAGTTTCAATATGGGTCAACAAGGACAAATGGTTGGAGTTATTGGAAATCAGCAAGGATATGCTACCAGATTTCAGATAGGTAATCAAGGGCAGTATGCAGGAAATCAAGGGCAGTATGCTGGGAATCAGATGGGTCAAGTTTTTGGAAATCAGAGGGGTCAGAATTTTGGGAATCAGACAGTGGGTAATCAGATTGGGAATGTTGATGCTCCAGTTGCTGGGAATTTTGGAAATATGAATCAGGGTAATCCAGTAAAGTGTTTCAACTGTCAGGGAGTCGGTCACATGGCAAGGAACTGTCCCAACAAGACTAAAAAGAAAGATCCAGCTTATCTGCAAAAAGCATTGCTGTTGGCACAAAAGGAAACGGCAGGGTTTCAGTTGAATGCAGAAGAGAATGATTTTATGGCTCTTATGGATGATATGGAAGACATTGAAGATATCGATGCAAACTGCATATTCAGGGCGAATCTTCAGGAGGCTAAGTATGACACGGATTCTGATGCACCTCCTGTTTATGACACCAATGCAGTTTCTGAGGTACCATCATTCAATACATGCCACAATAATAAAATATTTGATATGTCTCCTCATGAGGAACAACATCCTGAGACTCCGGCACCCGATTATGATACATACATGGACATGCCAAGTAGTAGCAATATTGATTCGGCAACTCCATATATGAATCATAATGGAGGCTTAGAGTCACATCATACTGAGAATGATGAGGAAACACGTGCTCTCTTTGAATCATTATTGAATAATTGTAGTATTGAAATTGAGAAAGTAAAAAAGGTCAATCGCGATGTTAAGGCCGGGAATGAGAAAATGACCGCTGAGCTTGAGAGGTATAAGGAAAATGAAAAAGCTTTTGAATTTCATCAAAAACGACAGTCAGAATTAGAAACTGGTTATAAAAACTCCGTTTTAAGAGAAAAACAATTGAAAATCAAGTTTGACACACTTGATGTTAATTTAAACATGAAAATAAAATCCTTAAACACGGAAATTTCAGATTTGAAAAACCAACTTTCTAAACAAAAATCAACTTGTTCTGATCTTGAAAAAGAAAAGAAACAGTTGAAAGCAGATTTTTCAAAATGAGAAAATGATCTTATTGATGAAATCATTGAGAAACAAGAAACAATTAAAAAATTGGAAGATTTGCTTGTAAAAACGGGTCATTCTGCTCAAACAATTCATATGTTAATTAAAGATCGAAACCCGCTTTTGCACACAATGAAGAAAATGGCTATCGGTTGTGAAAACCCTTATACTCTCAAGAAAACTCAGAAAGAACAGAATGTTTTGTACAATGGTAACGTGATATATGCTAAACATGATCCTCCCGCTGTTCGGGATTCTGATGAAACAATTGAGCTTGCTGAAGAGAGTCGAATCAAAATGAAACAAAAGAACCCAGAGATATAACCAATTGATTATAACAAACTCAACATACTTTCTGGAGTTAATTTTGTTCAACAAAAACAAAAACCAGTTGTTTCTACAAAACCAAAAGTTGTTTCTAAAAATCTTTCAAACTTGGAACAAATGTCCTCAAGCAATCTTTTTAACACAAGTGATGCTAGATGATATTTGGATGATCTTAAAAAGAGAGTTGAAACACTTCAAAGTATTGTTGCATCGAAAACAAATATTAGTATCAACAACTGGCATTCAAATTTTCATGCTGAAATGAAAAAAGGTTTTTGAAACAGAAATTACTACTCCACTAAATGCAATTCATGCGAGTGTAATTCATGTTGAACCAGTAATTTTAAAAGAAACAACCGACTTTGTCAAGGACCACAAATCCCTGGTTAAGGAAGCTAATGAAAACGTTGAATACATCAAAGTTTTGGAAAACCTTCATGATTCTCTCTTCGAAGCAGCTTTATCGACCGATATTATGTCCATCATTTTACAAACATATTCTGTTGAAGACGATGAAAGACTCCAAGCTGAGACTTCTGTAATTGTTTTAAAATATGAAAATGCTCTTGTTAAACTTGAAAAAGAAAATGTATCATATTTTAAACAACTTGATCGAAAAACCGAGGAATGTAAGTATGACAAACTGTCGTATGAGCGTGCCTATAAAGATATGAAAGAGCAAAACGATCTTTTGAAGTCTCAGCTGGAAAGTCAAAAAGTGAAGGGTGTGGAAACTAAGTTTGCAAAACCATCGACTTTGGACAAACCGGTTATTAGACCAAAAATGTCAATTTCTCAATCTGTTCCAAAAGTTGATGTGAAAAATGATTTAACAAAACCAGTCACTCCAACACCCTTGCCCAAGCAAAATGAAAAAGAAAAAGGAAAAGCAGTTGTCAAAACATCAAATGTAATAGCACCTGGTCTTTATAGGATTAGTCCCACTACTGCGTCTGCCTCAACATCTCAAACATATAGGGCAATAGACAAGAGCGTTAAAGATAATCCAAAAGAGATTAGAAATGCTAAAACAACTTCAAAGGACAACAATAAAAATCCTAATACGTGTGCCTTACCTTCTACAGAATTAGAAAGCACCTCTAGAAGCAGCAGATTACAGCCTAGGAGCAATGCAAGGAACAATAGAGTCTCGCCTGTCTCTAAGATTAGATGCCAGAAGAAAGTTGAAGAAGTAGAAGAACACCCTAGGAATTTATCGCTTTCCAATAAGAAACATATGTCATCTGAATGTAATGTTAAAAGTACTGTTTCTAGTGCATGTAATGACTTTGTTTGTTTAATGTGCAAGAAATATTTATCTAATAATGTTTGTGATGATAATGTTTCTAAGAATGTGAATGTTATGCTTGAACAGAAGGATGTTCCTCAAGAAACTAGTGCTAGATCTAGATATATAAAAAGATTAATTGCAGGATGTAGGTCAACCACTAGTAGTCAATTGCCTTGGAACTATCTTAAGTTATGTGTATGGAAACCAACGGGTAGAGAATTCATACTCGTGAATGGAAAATTGAAAGCGGTTCAAATTGAACCAGTAGAAACCTTCTATGAGTGTGATTCGGATGTTACCTCTAACCCCATGGAACCAAATGTTAAAAGGTTTCCAAATACAAAATCTTCTGTTCTTCGCAGGTTATCAAAATATGTCTTTGGATCGTCGACTCGGGTTGCTCCAAGCACATGACCAGGAATCTAAAGCTGCTGATCAACTTCGTATGGAAATTCATGGGAACTGTACGCTTTGGAAATGATCATGTAGCAGCTATTCTGGGTTATGGAGATCTTCAGTTTGGGAATTACTTAATCACTCGAGTTTACTACGTCGAAGGGTTAGGACACAACTTATTTTCAGTCGAACAGTTTTGTGTTGCAGATTTAGAGGTTGCATTTAGGAGAAACACTTGCTTCGTTAGAAATTTGATTGGCGATGATCTCTTAACTGGGAATCGTGGCACCAATCTATATGCTATCAACATCAATCAAATGGCCTCTTCATCACCAATTTGTCTTATGACAAGAGCTTGCGAAACAAAGTCTTGGCTGTGGCATAGACGATTATCCCATCTCAAATTTGACACCATTAACAAGTTAGCCAAAGACAACATCGTCAATGGACTTCCTAAGTTCAAATACACCAAAGATCACCTATGTCCATCATGCAAACAAGGAAAAAGCAAAAGGCAACATATAAACCTAAAACCATACCCAGTTCGGAAGATAAATTACATATGTTGCACATGGACTTATGTGGCCCAATGAGAGTTGAAAGCATAAATGGGAAGAAGTATATCCTTGTTATCGTCGATGATTTTTCAAGATATACATGGGTAAAGTTTCTAAGGTCAAAAGACGAAGCACCAGACATCATCATCACCTTTCTGAAGCGTATTCAAGTTCTACTTCAAGCTCCAGTAAGGATTGTAAGAACAGACAATGGCACAGAATTCACAAATCAAGAGTTAAGAACTTATTTTAAAAATGCTGGAATCACACATCAGACATCTGTTGTTAGAACTCTACAGCAAAATGGGGTAGTTGAAAGAAGAAACAAAACTCTTGTGGAAGCTGCTTGCACAATGCTGATTTATTCTAGTGCACCGTTATTCTTATGGGCTGATGCTGTTGCCACTGCTTGTTTCACTCAGAACCATTCTCTAATCCATCCAAGATTCAATAAAACCCCATATGAACTAGTGAACAACAGGAAACCCGATATCTCTTACCTTCGCGTATTTGGCGCTTTGTGCTATCCAACGAACGACAGAGAAGATCTAGGGAAACTGAAAGCTAAGGGTGATATTGGAATCTTCATTGGATACTCAGAAAACTCGAGGGCATTCAGGGTGTATAATCGAAGGACTAAAAGGATAATGGAGACGATGAATGTGAAGTTTGACGAGATTTCATAGATGGCTTCTGAGAGACTTGCTCTAGAACCCGCACTTAACCTGATGGCTTCTAATCTAACCAGATTAGGACCCGCACCAAACCCGCAGACTTCTGGACATATCAGTTCAAGACTCATACCTCAAGGAGCTCAGTCAACTAACAATGAAAAACCTACGGAACAAGAACTAGAAAATTTCTTCGAGTTTATGTTTGATGAATACTATGGTGGAACTTCGACCGATGCATCACAACAACATTCCGCTACACCCGCTCAAAACCATCAACCTCCACCACCACCACAAGATGCATCAACAACAATCGAAGCTGACACATCAACTCCTTCCACATCATCAACATCTACTGCAACAACTCCAGTAATTGAAATTGTTCTACCAAGAGTTGATGAGCAAAACTAAAATACACCATTTCAAGAAGAAACCACAAATAATCAAAACGAAGCTGCGTTAGAAGAAGAAGTGTTCGAAAACCCGTTTGCAACGGACTCAGCTGAATCATCTTCAAGGTTATAAGAACCATCTAACGCGCATACGTTAAACCCAAGGTACCCTTCTACACTCAAGTGGACTAAAGACCATCCAATAGATCAAGTTATTGGTGAACCTTCAAGGCCAGTTCAGACGAGAAAACAACTCGCCACCGACCCCGATATGTGCATCTACGTTTGTTCAGTAAGTCTAAAAGAACCAAAGAACATTCGGGAGGCGATGGCAGACAATGCATGGATTGAAGCGATGTAGGAAGAACTTCTTCAATACTATTTACATGATACATGGGAATTAGTTACAAGACCAATTGAAAAACTTGTCATTGACCTTAAGTGGTTATGGAAGAACAAAAAGGATGAAGAAATGACTGTCATTCGCAACAAAGCTCATCTAGTGGCTAAAGGATTCAGACAGGAAGAAGGGATAGATTTCGAAGAATCATTCGCGCCAGTAGCAAGACTTGAGGCAGTCAGGATTTTCTTAGCCTATGCAGCTCACAAAAACATCACAATCTATCAAATGGACATCAAGACGGCGTTCTTGAATGGAACTCTGAAAGAAGAAGTATATGTGAGTCAGCCAGACGGATTCATTGACAATGAACATCCAAACTACGTCTACAAGCTAAAGAAAGCCATCTATGATTTAAAACAAGCTCCAAGAGCGTGGTATGACGAACTATCATCTTTCCCGATCCAAAACAATTTCACCAAATGAACAGTTGATTCTACCTTGTTACAAGAAAATACAAAGATGACATTTTGATTGTTCAGATTTATGTGGACGACATTATCTTTGGGTCCACTAATCTGAAACATTCAAAACATTTTGAAAATCTCATGAAAAGCAAATTTGAAATGTCCATGATGGGGGAACTAAAATTCTTTCTTGGTTTACAAATACACCAATCCCCTCGTGGTATTTTTATTAATCAAGCTAAATATACTATTGAGATTTTGAAAAAAACATGGTATGGAAAATTGTGATTTTGTTGGTACACCAATGGTCACTTCACCAAAAATCGGTGTTGATTTATTTCGGAAACCTATCGATCCGAAGAAATATCGGAGCATGATTGGTTCTCTCATGTACTTTGCTGCTAGTCGACCCGATATTCATTTTGCTGTTTGCTTATTAGCACGGTTTCAGGCAAGGCCTACCGAACTTCACCTCCAAGAGGTCAAACGGATCTTTCGGTACCTACGAAGAACCATTAACATAGGACTTTGGTATCCGAAGGATTTTGAGTTTAAACTAATAGCATTTTCAGATGCCGACCGTGCAGGTTGCCAAGTTACAGCAAAAAGTACATCAGGAGGAGCACAATTTTTGGGTGAAAAGCTAGTAGGCTGGTCATCAAGGAAACAAGACTGTACTACACTATCAACCACAGAAGCCGAGTATGTGTCTCTATCTGCGTGTTGTGCCCAAGTTCTATGGATGGGGACACAGCTCACAGATTATGGCTTTACTTTCGACATGATACCTATGTATTGTGATTCGAAAAGTACCGTAGCCATCTCGTGCAATCCAGTACAACACTCAAAGACCAAGCATATTAGAGTCCGCTATCACTTCATCAAAGAACACGTAGAAGAGGGTACTGTGGAATTATTTTTCGTGAAGACAGATTACCAACTCGCCGATCTATTTACTAAAGCCCTTCCAAAAGAAAGGTTTGACAATTTAGTTCGACGAATTAGCATGCGAAGCCTAACTCCTGAGGAGCTAGAATGTCTTCTCGAATCTTCTTGAAAATTATTTTCAAAATAGCTTCGCTGTAAATATTTTTGAAAAAACAAAATACAAAATTTAAAAAACCAACAAAAACAAAATATAAAAATAAAAAATTTTCAAAAATACAAAAACAATATAAAATCTAAAAACCAAAAATATTCTTCTCACGACATGTCTCTCGTATAATCAATATTCTGTACGTATCTAGAAATGTCATTCAACAATGATACGGACATGTACAAATGCTTGAGCGAGAGTTCACTAAAATGTTTTCTAAAACATGTCGTTTCTCAAAAATTTCTTCACTATGGCTTTCTATACTTCAGTATGAAACCCGGGCTTAAATGATGACTTCTGATTACTTCAGATCAGGACTCGTAATTTTGAAGACAAAATACAAAATCCTTGAGCACATGATCAAGATTTTTCTAAAGATTTTAAAAATCTTTCAAATTATTTTGTGCTCAAGATAACTCCCTCCAAACTCATAAAATTGATTTTAAACTCTATGTTTAAAAATATGCTTTATTTAAGGGGAAGTATAAAATCAAAAACAAAATGTTCCGAATTCATGCTCAAACAGATCCGTCTATTTCTCCAAAAGCTTTATTTTAATCAGTTGATATCAAAAATATCACGACATGCTATTTTTGAGGGGGAGAAGACGTGATTAAAATGTGATCAAAAGGTTTAAAGATCGTAAGTTAAATCTCAAAAGAGCTCGACTCAGATTTTACCCTCAAATTGACAAAAATTAAATGTCATTTATCGAAAAGATTTGTCCAGGACGGGTAATAATTTCAAGCTGGTCTACCCAGTGATCTGTGTTATCAATTTCGGTGGTATACCACTGGTATACCACCGAAATTTCAGATTTCGGTGGTATACCACTGGTATACCACCGAAATACCAGTTGACCGAAATTTCAAAAAAAGTCAAACCAAAATTATCGGCGATATTGACCGAAATTTGACCGAAATTGACCGAAATTTTGACTTTTTTGACCGAAATTTCAGTGGTATACCAGTTTTGTTTTTTTTTTTTTACTTTTTTGGGCCAAACATAATAAAACAAACTTTTTAATATAGATATATTATATAAAATACATAAAATATTATATGCAAACTTCTATATATTAAAAAACTATAGATATATTATATAAAATATATAAAATATTAATATTTAAAATTACCGAAATACCACCGAAATACCAAAAATTTCGTATCTCGGTCCTTGACCGAAACACCGAAATTTTTGTCCTTAACTACTTAGCCAGTGATGTAAACGTGTCTCGCAAAGGACTTGTCTGAGTAGAATGTACCAATTCGAGAAATTCTCTTTGAATATGACCTGGACGGGTAATAATTTCAAGCTAGTTTAACTAGTGATGTAAACGTGTCTCGCAACGGTCATGTTCACTGAAAATTGATCAATTCAAAATGTGCGAACTCTACCCAACATGTGCAAACTTATCTTAAAATGCATGAGCACATGTGAAGGGGGAGTATTTCAGAAAATGCAAAACTCTCGAAGTGTTAACAAAATGTGTTTTATTCATAAACACTTTGAGAGATTTTCACAAAAGGTTTTATGGCAAAGTGATTAATAAATCTAGGATAATCATGGAGTAATAAAGTGATTATGGTTAGGTTATGTCCTATGATCGCCAGAGCCGGAGGGATCTACCCAAGGACAATTCCAATAGATTAGAATTAGAAGTCCTTAGGAAAGATTGAAAAAAGGAGTATATGAGAAAGGAGAAAGAAGGGATTGAAGAATAAAAAAGAAAAGTTTATGAAAGGGTGAAAAGAAATAGCCCTCCATGAAAACTTAGGGCAGAAACCGGGTCAATACATCTGCTATCGGTTATCACAAAGATGATACATATATTAAAGACAAGACGTCATGGACCCAGTGACGCGTTGCACAACCCCTCCTAGCCACTCAAATATCTCTTAAAAGAAATTAGTTTCATTTCTCACGGAGAACCTTACATGATCTATCGGCCTCTCACTCCGAGATGTGTTGATATTGAAAAGGTGGCACTCTGCTCCATGCCTCCGACTACTAAAACCAAAACGCACATAATCGAGTCTAGAGCCATGAGATTCATTAAAAGATCTCTTAGGATACACTTCCTATATAATACACCTGTGTTCACCAATAAGGACACAAGGTGTACAAGAGTCTTAATGAGATCTACGGATCTTGCCTTATATCATGATGGTTATTTGCTTCAAACGGTCTACAGTCGTGAAGTGATACACCAGTATACTTCAGTGGCTCACCTGAATCTGAGTTAGCTCTCTCTGGGGTATCCGGTTCCGGAACGGGCTTGGTAAGGATTAGAGAAAGTTTTCACACTATGTTGTTAACAATCTCTGCCATCCATTGCAGCAGAGCCCTTTCATGAGCGGGGGAGGGCTAAGCACAGTTCTTTGAATCAAACGTTGAATGAAATAGATTCTTTTTTCGATATCAAAATAGAAATCGGATAGGATAGATGGATCTATCTTTCTATTTATATATATGACTAAAAAAAAGGATTTTTATAGTGAAGTAGCGTAGCAAAGAAGCCCCAAATCCTTGATTTGGCTAGGAAAGACTGCACTGCTTTGGGCCCAGGAAGCGAAGGGAATGAGCTCGGCTGCTTCTCCTCCAAACTTCCTTCCTTTTCTCCGTGCCCGTTCCGCATGCGCTTCGCGCGCCATTGGCGCTAAGTCCGAACCTATAAGTGCTGGACGCTTTATTACTAAATGTTTTATGCAGGTACTGAGGAAAGTCCATCAACCATCATCATACAGTTCAACATCTACATCTCCTCATACTCATACTTATGAAGATCATCCTCAATATGCTCAAGTGAAAAATGCTCAAGACAAAAAATCAAGTTAAAGACAAAGTGTTACTACAAAGTCAAAGAGCTAATCAAGATGTCAAGGACAAGTTCATGTATCAAGTGAGGAAGACATAAGTATGAAGATCAAAGTATTATAAAGAAGTATGAGTATGTTGGAAGAGACGACACTGCAAACCTGTGAAGATGTTGATCAAAGGCAAGAAAGACCAAAAGACATTACATTGAAGATCACATAGCATGAAGGAACAAAGAACCAAGACTATTCTACAAACAACATACAAAGTTCAAGAACAAGAAGACGAAAGACCTAATCACACGGAGCGTCATTTGAATGACCATCCCTTAGGGGGAGATTGTTAGCATTGATAAAAAGTGATGTTCATTTGCTTACTAACAACTTTGTATTATGTCGTGTAACTTGTAATAGTATAGTCAAAAGTTCCTTGCCATATGACCTACATTCTGACAGTTGAAACACTTTATCGGATTTCCCTGATTCATATTTCCATAATTCCCAGCAACTGGAGCTGCAACATTTCCAATCTGATTACCCACTGATGTGTGGTTTTGCGACCTTACAACAGGTTTTACCTCTCGAGGGATCTCAAGAGGCTTGCAATCCCCACCAGGCAGTGTATTTGACCGATGTAGTATAGTGTAGTGGCAAGTACCGGGGGATTGATCGTTCTCTAGGGGAATAGTGTCGTTAGGATTGAAAAACTACTCTAATAGGTCTAAGGGTGAGGGAAGATTCTTTTTGTATTTTTATATATTTTTTTATGAAAGCAAGTAAAATCTCGGGTTTGAAGGAGTGGGCGGAATTAGTTGCTAGTCAACTAACCCAAATAACTACAATTGCAAATAAAATAAAATAACTGAAAATGAAAAGGTTGTGGAACTTATATGGAGAGAAATGTGTTTACTTAGATTTCCTTACTCCCTAACTATCTTTTACCGGTTGATTAGTGTGTATTAATTGCGTGGATGACGGGTGTATTCCTTAATACCAATCGTGGGGTGGCGTACGTACTTCCCCAACTCTATAAGCTCCTACTTCACTCCTATGTCGAGCCGGCTAAGAAGCTCCTAACATGGGATCACTAGAATTCGCTCATGCATTAAATACAACCATAAAGACCTTAGTACGCATTGGTTCATGTTTCTTAAGACGTTCAAGCAAGTTACCGTATAGGAGGTTAGCCAGTTTTCTTAAGCCTAACATCGATAAACAATCATCCAATACAATTAATAACACACCAACAACTAATAATCAATAGTTAGGTTTCATTAGATCTAAGCAAACACAAGATAAATCTAGCCTAGCATGTTAATTAAAAGACAAGAACAAGATATAATCAAACAACACATAGACATATTGAATGATTAAATGATTACTTACTTCCTGGAAATCCTGCAAAACATCATTATGACTCGATACAAACATTTGACTCAAACAATTACTAATATGTATGTTCATTTATTATTGTTACGATTCATGTTCATTCTTGTTCTTGTAAACAAATTTGGATTCCCCTACACTTATCTTTTGCAAAATACCTTTATATGTAGTTAAGACGAAGTTAAAAACAAAATAAAGCATTTTCACAATTTAGTTTTGAACATGAATCAATAATAATAAAAATTAAAAATACATACGGAAGCAAATAAAATCAAACAAACAAATAAATAAACACACAAAGCAAATAAAGCTTGGGTTGCCTCCCAAGAAGCGCTTTTCTTTATTAACGAGTCTTGTAGCTAGACTCAAAGTCCTTCTACCCTATGTAAGTGAGTTCGTCATCGAGGACGTCTTTAGGGTTAAGCTTGGATTGAAGTTTCCTATTGGTCCACTTAGTACAATATATCTTTTCAAACTTCTCTCCATCTGGGTCATACAATGTCATCTTAATATGCCATGACCCATCTCCATCTTTGGGTGGTTTGTCCCAATCCCACTTATGATCATCGTCCTCACAAGTCCACTTATTCATCCCTAGGTTAATTGGCAAAACTCCTAGGAAATCAATCATCTTCCTAAAAACTAGAGGGTCTTCAAATGGATCCAATTCGGTGTCCCTAGCCAAGAGTTGCTCTACCGTATGTGTTCGGTTCACAAAGTCCTCTTCTAGGTAAAATGGGCGTTGGGGTCCTATGAAGTCTCTATCGATCCAAGGTCCATATCTAGATGGTCTCCTATTTAATTCTAACCAATGGGGTGTTGGTTCATCACTAGTATCATAAGCATGTTTCTTCACATCATAGACTGACCAAGTATCACCTTCTCCTACCGCTATCTTAGATTCCTTACAATCAATCATAGCACTAGCGGTCGCCAAAAATCCTCTACCTATCAACAAGGGGCATGTAGGGTCGCTAACCAGATCAAGGACGTGGAAATCGGCTAAAATGGTTAGTTTTCCTATGTGTACTAACACGTCCTTGACTACTCCAACTGGGTAAGCAACACTCCCATCCGCTAAGCCTATTATCACATCGGTTTCTTCAAGTTTTCCTAGTTTTAGAGAGGTGTAGTGATGAAGCGAAAAGTGTACCGCTTTTAAGGGGTCATTTAAGCCCTAAATCGTATTTATTTGATCAAATATTGCCCTAAATCGTTCCTTTTGTCATTTTAGGTACTTTTGAGGAGAAATCTGGAAAAGGAGGCATTTTGGATGTTTTTGGAGCATAAAAGTGAAGAAAACGACAAAGTCTCAAAAATCGGCTAAAAGTTACCTTTGACGGCGTCAGATTTTACTCTGGACGGCGTCATGGCTTGGCAAGAAAAGGTGGATGTGAAATTTACTCATGATAAGCCAGTGAAAATTGCATGTAAATTCTGACGGCGTCACGCTTTAACCTGATCAAGGGCGTCACGGCTTAATTCAAAGAGGGACGGCGTCACGTTCAAGGTCTGACGGCGTCAAGCCTTGATAAGCCAGAACGGATTTTGGAGAGCTAAAGAGGGACGGCGTCAAGAAGGTCATCCGGGAACCCTAAAAGCGGCGAGGTGACGGCGTCACACTCCATAAATCGACGCCGTCAGATCCAAAAGTCTATATATAGTTTTCTAATTTTTTGTCATTAGTGTGGAGCTTAGTGTGGAGTTTTTGGGAGAAAACCCTAAGACGATTTTAGCATCTTTTTCAAGGCTTTTTGCCTTGAGATCTTCCATGTTACATTGAAAGATAAGTTATCAATTAATCATTCAATATGTCTATGTGTTGTTTGATTCTATCTTGTTCTTGTCTTTTGTTTAACATGTTAGGCTAGATTTATCTTGTGTTTGCTTAGATCTAATGAAACCTAGCTATTGATTATTGGTTATTAGTGTGTTATTAGTTGTATTGGATGATTGTTTATCTATGTTAGGCTTAAGAAAACAGGCTAACTTCCTATTCGGTAACTTGCTTGAACGTCTTAAGAAACATGAACCAAATGCGTACTAAAGGTTTTTATGGTTGTATTTAATGCACAAGCGAATTCTAGTGATCCCATGTTAGGAGCTTCCTAGCCGGCTCGACATAGGAGTGAAGTAGGAGCTTGTAGAGTTGGGGAAGTACGTACGCCACCCCACGATTGGTATTAAGGAATACACCCGTCATCCACGCAACTAATACACACTAATCAACCGGTAAAAGATAGTTAGGGAGTAAGGAAATCTAAGTGAACACATTTCTCTACACTTAAGTTTTCACCAACATTTTACTTTCAGTTATTTTATTTTATTTGCATTTGTAGTTATTTGGGTTAGTTGACTAGCAACTAATTCCGCCCACTCTTTCAAACCCGAGATTTTACTTGCTTTCATAAAAATATAAAAACATAAAAAAGAATCTTCCTCAACCCTTAGACCTATTAGAGTAGTCTTTCATACCTAACGAACACTATTCCCTGTGGAGAACGATCAATCCCCCGTACTTACCACTACACTATACTACATCGGTCAGGTACACTGCCTGGTGGGGTTGTAAGCCTCTTGAGATCCCTCGAGAGGTAAAACCTGTTGTAAGGTTGCAAAACCACGCATCATGTCGAGAGGTAACGGAAGTAGGTTAAGGCTTGATCCAAGATCGGCTAATGTGTCATAAGCCTCCGAATTACCGATCTTGCAAGGTAGAACAAATAAGCCTGGATCATCTAACTTCTTAGGTAGCTTGTTTTGAACAAAGGCGGTCCCTTTTTCGCCTAACTTGAGCTTCTTCTCATCCAACACATCAATAACCGGACTTTCAAGGTGGAGCTCCTTGAATTATTTGTCAAGGTTTTGAGTGGGAGGTGTTTCAACTATGTTGTTGACCAATTTGGATATCATAACTTCTTGGTCATTTTGAACGACTTGGGTTTGTTTGAAACACGAGCTCATGGAATTGACCGAATAATATTGTGGACAAGAACTAGGAGACGAAACCGATGAGATGGCGTTGACGTTTAGTTTCGGGTTCTTGACTGTGTTGCTAGGGAGTGCTCCCATTTCTCGGTCATTGAGGGCTTTCAACAAAGTTTCAATCTTATTGGTCATCTCGCTTTGTTTTTGTTTGAAATCGGCTTCAAACTTGGCCAAACGAGCTTCTTGAGATGCCATAAATTGGGACATCAATCCTTCAAAGTTATTGGTACTACCATAATTGTTGGAAGGATTGTTATTGAAAGTACGGTTCGAGTTGGAACCGCTTGATTGGAAACGATTAGGTGGGTTGGAAGAATTGGTTTGTTGTGCGTTTTGGTTTTGTTTCCACCTAAGGTTTGGGTGATTTTTCCATGAGGGGTTGTATGAATCACCGTAGGGGTTTGGCTCGGGTTTGAAAGTGTACCACTTGTCTCCCGCTCCGTCGGTACGCGAGGATGCGTAGTCCGCAAAAGCTTGTTCTGGGAGTTCCACGCAATCACGAGTGTCGTGGGGACCACTACATAATTTACACGAAGAAGTGATTTTGTTCACTTGGCTTGAAGGTTTAGGAGCCTCGTAGGATTTCATAAGAAACTTGACTTGGTCTTCAAGTTCTATGATCCTACGGTCGGAAGTGCTTGAATTGTTCGAAGGCAAAGATATTGCCTTGACCGTTTTATTCAAATCACGGGGATCATTCCAACTTTCGTTGTCATAAAGAGCAAGATCTTCCAGGAGAGCCCATGATTGTTCCGCACTTAGATCACGTAGCTTACCACCGGCCGATTGGTCAACGGTTTGCCTCGTGGAGAGATTGATATGGTCATAGAAGATTTGGACTTGGAGCCAAAGTTTTATGCCATGGTGAGGGACTTTTTGGAGTAAGTCCTTGAATCGAGTCCATGCCTCATAGAGGGTTTCGCCTTGACGTTATTGGAACATCAAGATATCATTCCTTAGCTTGGTAGTTCTTCCTGGTGGGAAAAACTGAGCGAGGAAACGAGTGGTGAGATCATCCCAAGAGGTGATGGATCCTGCGGGTAGACGCTCTAGCCATTGACTAGCTCGGTCCCGCAGAGAGAATTGAAAGAAACGCAGTCGGGTCGTCTCTCGAGTGGCAACATCAAGGTCTATGGAATCAACGATTTTGAGAAAGTCCTTGAGATGTTGATTAGGATCTTCGGAACGAAGTCCATGGAATGCGTATCCGCTTTGCACCAACCGGATGGTGTCGGATCGCAAAGGAGTGACATTGGCTCCTTGAGTGAGCTCAATGGTGTTTCGATAGCCATGGTGGCTAGGACGGGAGTAGTCTCCTAAGGTACGGGCTCTAGGAGGTGGGTGTTGTTGTGGTGGTGGGTTGTTGGAATCGAGGATATTACCACCTTCCATGATGTCGGATGGTAATGGTTACGAAAAAAGAAACGAAGAAAAAAGATAGACTAAAGAAAACCTAGAAAAATAAAATAAAAATCTCACTAGAAAGGAATCTAGTGAGTAGACCTAATAAAATAAAAATTCAACCTAAACAATAACTATTCCCCGGCAGCGGCGCCAAAAACTTGATGCGTGGTTTTGCGACCTTACAACAGGTTTTACCTCTCGAGGGATCTCAAGAGGCTTGCAATCCCCACCAGGCAGTGTACCTGACCGATGTAGTATAGTATAGTGGCAAGTACCGGGGGATTGATCGTTCTCTAGGGGAATAGTGTCGTTAGGATTGAAAAACTACTCTAATAGGTCTAAGGGTGAGGGAAGATTCTTTTTATATTTTTATATTTTTTTTATGAAAGCAAGTAAAATCTCGGGTTTGAAGGAGTGGGCGGAATTAGTTGCTAGTCAACTAACCCAAATAACTACAATTGCAAATAAAATAAAATAACTGAAAATGAAAAGGTTGTGGAACTTATATGGAGAGAAATGTGTTTATTTAGATTTCCTTACTCCCTAACTATCTTTTACCGATTGATTAGTGTGTATTAATTGCGTGGATGACGGGTGTATTCCTTAATACCAATCGTGGGGTGGCGTACGTACTTCCCCAACTCTATAAGCTCCTACTTCACTCCTATGTCGAGCCGGCTAAGAAGCTCCTAACATGGGATCACTAGAATTCGCTCATGCATTAAATACAACCATAAAAACCTTAGTACGCATTGGTTCATGTTTCTTAAGACGTTCAAGCAAGTTACCGTATAGGAGGTTAGCCAGTTTTCTTAAGCCTAACATCGATAAACAATCATCCAATACAATTAATAACACACCAACAACTAATAATCAATAGTTAGGTTTCATTAGATCTAAGCAAACACAAGATAAATCTAGCCTAGCATGTTAATTAAAAGACAAGAACAAGATATAATCAAACAACACATAGACATATTGAATGATTAAATGATTACTTATCTTCAATTAAACATGGGAAATCCAAGGGTATAAAACCCTTAAAAATGGCAGAAAATTCTTCTAGGGTTTCTCCTCACAAAGTTGCACACTATGAATAAAAATTGCAAAACTATATATAGAATTTAGGGGCTGACGGCGTCACGTTGTAGGAGGTGACGTCGTCACCTCGCCGCGGCTAGGGTTCCCGGATGGTCTTCCTGACGCCGTCCCTCTTTAATCCTCCAAAATCCACTCTGGCGCGTCAAGGGTTGACGCCGTCACAATTGTTCTTGACGCCGTCTCTCTTTAACTTAAACCGTGACGACCTTGATCACCTTAAAGGGTGACGCCGTCAGATTTTCATTGTAAAACTCTCTGGCGCGTCACGTGTATTTTGTCATATCCACCTCTTTTGCCAAGCTGTGACGCCGTCAGGAGCAATCCTTGAACCGTCACGTTTACTTTTCCAGCAGCTTTGGAGACTTTGTCATTTTCTTCACTTTTATGCTCAAAAAACGTCCAAAATGCTTCTTTTTCCAGATTTCTTCTCCAAAGTACCTAAAATGACAAAAGGAACGATTTAGGGCAATATTTGATCAAATAAATACGATTTAGGGCTTAAATGACCCCCTAAAAGCGGTACACTTTTCGCTTCATCACCCACTGTCTGATTCCTAACATTCTGACCCCTCTGATTTCCAACAAATTGACCTATCTGATTCCCTGCATACTGACCCAACTGATTTATTGCATACTGCCCTGCATTCTGCATATTCTTATTACCCATCTGAAATCTAGTAGCATATCCCTGCTGATTCCCAATAACTCCAACCATTTTTCCTCCTTGACCTATATTGAAACTCGGCTGTGTAATTTTCCTGTTGCGTGTATGTGATGAAATCCTGTGCTTGTTGTTGGTTGGTGTAGAATAGTGTCCTTGGAATGCCTTTGTCAAATAAGCAAATGCTTGTATCAAAGCATCAGTAGACTCATCATTTTCAGTGAACTCTGGTTCTTGGAATTGTGGATATTGTTGTTGTGGGATTACAGCAATTTGTTGTTGTGGAATGTATTGTTGTTGCATGTAGTTGTGAGTGGAAGATGATGATGGTTGATGTTGTATGTTCACTGGTAAATGAGTTGGTGTTTGAGCAATGAATGCAAGAGGATCATGATTCTTTGCCAATCTTTATTTCCTAACTTCATTAGCCTCAGCTTGGTTTTGCTTTAGAAAATCGTAGAGCTGATCATAATTCACCTAATGTAGATCCTTGGTTTGGTTGACAATAGTGACATATCGTCCTCATTCTTCTTGAAGATTGTTGATGAACTTCATGTTGTTCGCTATTGGTCTTGGTGTCAACTTGTTTCTGATTAGCTCATTCATTAAAGTGCAGAACCTGGTATAGTAGGATTTAATGGATTCTCTAGGAGTGGATGTAAACTTCTCCCATTCAGTTAGTAGCTTGTTTTCTATATCTTGTTGCCCAATTTTTGTTCCATGACATAGCCTTCTAACTCGTTCCCACATGTCATAGGCAGTTTCACAGCTGTCGACAACAGCAATGATCTCTCGTGGTAATCCTAGTTGGATTAAGTGCATTGCCATATCATCAGCGTCGATCTGCTTCTTGTCTTCTTCTGTGTATTCTGCTTCTGTTTGTTCACGAAAGAATGGTAGAACAGGAGGTGTTCCATTTGGATCTCCAGGGTCTTGAATTTGTCGAGGCTTGAAGGGTCCATTCTTAATAGATTGGAGCAGGAGTTTATTATCAGGCTTGGTTTTAATGTAACAAAGCATGCGGCTTGTCCATGGAAGATACCACTACAAGAAAAGTGGCTTTTTAGGACCCTTTGTCTGGGACGGTATGATAATGGAGTCCTAAAAAACTGTTTAATAGGACATATGAGCGTTTAGGGTCCTTTTTAAATATTTGCTACTTAGGCGGTGTCCTAAAAAGTTATATAATAGGATGGTTGATTATTTGGGGTCATATTATCATATAACTTAATAGGACACTTAAAATATGGATCCTAATAAATTACTTTATAAGACATTTAGTTGTTGGTGTCCCATTATGTGATAGTGTAATACGACACTTGATCACTAGATGTCCTATTATGACATAACCTAATAAGACCCTTGACACTTGGGTCTTATAACTTTAACCTTTATAGGACGTTTATTCATTATGGTTTTATTATAATACACCATAATAGGACACTTGAGTTTTGAGTCATAAGACATCAGTTAGTTAAAACGCTTATTCACAAAAAGTTTTATTATAACAAAATTTAATATGACCTTTGACACGTGGGTATTATAACGTAAACCTTTATAGGACGCTTATGCATAATGGCTTTATTATCATACACCATAATAGGACATTTTATTTTTGAGTCATAAAACATCAGTTTTATGGAACGCTTATTCGCAAACGTTTTTTATTATAACAAAACTTAATAGGACCCTTAAGACGTGGGTATTATAATGTTAACCTTTATAGGACGCTTATGCATAATGGCTTTATTATCATACACCATAATAGGACATTTTGTTTTTTAGTCATAAAATATCAGTATTTTAGAACATTTATTCGCAAAAGTTTTATTATAACAAAACTTAATAGGACCCTTAAATGACGCATATTCATTATGGTTTTATTACAATACACCATAATAGGACACTTGATACATTAGTCATAAAACATTAATTATTTAGAACGCTTATTCGCAAACGCATTATTAAAACATAACTTAATATGACACTTGACACTTGGGTCCCATAGATTGATACACCATTATAGGACACTTGATATTTGAGTCATAAAACATCAGTTTTATGGAACGCTTATTCGCAAACGTTTTTGATTATAACAAAAGTTAATAGGACCCTTGACAGTAGGGTCTTATAACGTTAACCTTTATAGAACGCTTATTCATAATGGTTTTTTTATGATACACCATAATATGACACTTCTTTTTAGAGTCGTAAAACATCCGCTTTTTATAATGCTTATTCAAATTAAGTTTTATTAAAACATAACTTGATATGACACTTGACACTTGGGTCTCATAAATTCATCCACCATAATAGGACACTTGAAATTTGAGTCATAAAGTATCAGTTTTATAGAACGCTTACTTGCAAAAGTTTTATTTTAACAAAACTTAATAGGACACTAGCTATTTAAGTAATAAAACATCAGGTTTTTACAACGGTTATTCGCAACAGTTTTATTATAACAAAATTTAGTAGGACCCTTGTCACTTGGGTCTCATAGGTTGATACACCATAATAGGACACTTGAAATTTTAGTCATAAAACATCAATTTTATAGAACGCTTAATTGGAAAAGTTATATTTTAATAAAACTTAATAGAACCTTTGACACTTGGGTCTTATAACATTAACCTTTATAAGACGATTATTTATTATGGTTATATTATCATACACCATAATAGGACACTTCATATTTGAGTCATAAAATATCAGTTTTTTAGAATGTTTATCAAAAATTTGATTCGCTAAAATCAATGTGTAATTATTTCCTAGGAAACACAAGTGAAGTATGTGTAACCCGGTTCGTTATCCCCAACGAAGGATGAATGGAATTTGTGATCTCGATTCGTGATACGTGTTTGAATAGTGAAAACGGAGAGATTTTGGATTTTTAATCTAAAGAGTTAATTACATAAATGGTCAATGTGGTTTGTTTTTTTTTTCACTTTCAGTCACTGAAGTTTTTTTTTTTACTGATTCAGTCACTGTGGTTTGCATATATTACGGATCCAGTCCAATTTCGAATAAAATGACCAAAAAGCCCTTGTCATCTTCTTTTTCACATGAGTAATTACATAAATGGTCACTATAGTTTGTCTATTTTTTCACATTTAGTCCTTTAGACTAACGGCCGTTAGTCCTTTACACGTTTTCGTCCGTATTTACATGTTTTCGTCAATTTTTACACGTTTTCGTCCGTATTTACACGTTTTCGTCCGTTTTTACACGTTTTCGTCTGTGTTTACACGTTTTCATCCGTATTTACACGTTTCATCCGTATTTACATGTTTTCGTCCGTTTTACACGTTTTCATCCCTATTTACACTGTTTTTGTCCAGTACTTACACGTTTTGTCCGTTTTTACACGTTTTCGTCGTATTTACACGTTTTCGTCCGTTTTTTTTAGAGCAGTTTTCATTCGTTTATTTAACGTTTTCATCTATTTTAACATTTTCATCGTTTAATAACAAGTTTTCATCGTTTTTACAGTTTTCGTTCGTATTTAAAAGTTGTCAGTATTTACATGTTTTCGTCTTTATTTACACTTTTCATCCATATTTAAATTTCGTCCGTGTAAAACGGACAAAAATGTGTAAATACGGAGAAAACGTGTAAAATGGACAAAAACGTGTAAATATGGATGAAAACGGTAAATACGGATTAACAAATGAGTAAAAACGATGAAAATGTTTAAATACGGACGAAAACGTGTAAATACGGATGAAAAGTGTAAAAATGGACGAAACGTGTAAATACTGACAAAATGAGTAAATACGAACGAAAACGTGTAAAACGGACGAAAACGTGTAAATACGGACGAAAACGTAAATAACGGACGAAAACGTGTAAATACGGATGAAAACGTGTAAAAATAGCACAAAACGTGTAAATACGTGACGAAAAACGTCGTAAATACGAGCAAATAACGTGTAAATACTGACGAAAACGTGTAAATACGGATGAAACGTGTAAATACGGATGAAAACGTGTAAATACGGACGAAAACGTGTAATATGGAGAAAACGTGTAAAAACGAGAAACGTGTAAATACTGACAAAATGTGTAAATACGAGAAAAGGGTATAAAAACGGACGAAAACGTGTTAAATACGGACGAAAACTGTAAAAAAAAAAACGCAAACGAGGTAAAAATAAAACTGTTAAAAACGGACGAAAAGTGAAATACGGATGAAAACGTGCAAAACGGTGAGAAAGTGTAAAAAACGGACGAAACGTGTAAATACTGACAAAAAACGTGTAAATACGGAAGAAAACATGTAAAAACGGACGAAAACGTGTAAATACGGACGAAAACATGTAAAAATGGACGAAAACGTATAAATACGGACGAAAACGTGTAAAAACGGACGAAAATGTGTAAATACGGACGAAAACGTGTAAATAAGGACGAAAACGTGTAAATACTAACAAAAACGTGTAAAAACGGACGAAAACGTGTAAATACTGGCAAAATATGGTAAAAACGGACGAAAACGTGTAAAAACGGACGAAAACGTGTAAGTACGGACGAAAATGTGTAAAAACGGACGAAAACGTGTATATACGGACAAAAACGTGTAAATACGGACGAAAACGTGTAAATACTGACAAAAACATGTAAAAATGGACGAAAACGTGTAAATACGTATGAAAACGTGTAAAAACGGACGAAAACGTGTAAATACTGAGAAAAACGTGTAAAAACGGACGAAAACGTGTAAATACGGATGAAAACGTGTAAATACGGATGAAAACGTGTAAATACGGCGACGGAAAACGTGTAAAATACTGACGAAAACGTGTAAATACGGACGAAAACGTGTAAAAACGGACGAAAACGTGTAAATACGGACGAAAACGTGTAAAAACGGATGAAAACGTATAAATACGGACGAAAACGTGTAAATACTGAGAAAAAAGTGTAAAAACGGACGAAAACGTGTAAATACGGATGAAAACGTGTAAATACGGATGAAAACGTGTAAAAACGGATGAAAAGGTTTAAATACGGACGAAAACGTGTAAATACGGATGAAAACGTGTAAAAACGGACGAAAACGTGTAAATACTGACAAAAACGTGTAAATACGGACGAAAACGTGTAAAAACGGACGAAAATGTGTAAATACGGACGAAAACATGTAAAAACAGACGAAAACGTGTAAATACGGACGAAAACGTGTAAATACTGAGAAAAACGTGTAAAAACGGACGAAAACGTGTAAATACGGATGAAAGCGTGTAAATACAGATGAAAACGTGTAAAAACTGATGAAAACGTGTAAATACGGACGAAAATGTGTTAAAACGGACGAAAACGTGTAAATACGGACGAAAACGTGTAAATACTGACAAAAACGTGTAAAAATGGACGAAATCGTGTAAATACGTATGAAAACGTGTAAAAACGGACAAAAACGTGTAAATACGGACGAAAACGTGTAAATACGGACGAAAACGTGTAAAACCCGACGAAAACGTGTAAATACAGACGAAAACGTGTAAATACGGACGAAAACGTGTAAATACTGAGAAAAACGTGTAAAAACGGACGAAAACGTGTAAATAAGGAAGAAAACGTGTAAATACGGATGAAAACGTGTAAAAACGGATGAAAACGTGTAAATACGGACGATAACGTGTAAATACGGATGAAAACGTGTAAAAACGGACGAAAACGTGTAAATACTGTCAAAAACGTGTAAATACGGACGAAAACGTGTAAAAACGGACGAAAACGTGTAAATACGGACAAAAACATGTAAAAACAGACGAAAACGTGTAAATACGGACGAAAACATGTAAATACGGACGAAAACGTGTAAATACTGACAAAAACGTGTAAAAACTAACGAAAACGTGTAAATACTGACAAAAAATGGTAAAAACGGACGAAAACGTGTAAAAACGGACGAAAACGTGTAAGTACGGACGAAAATGTGTAAAAACGGACGAAAACGTGTAAATACGAACGAAAACGTGTAAATACGGACGAAAACGTGTAAATACTGACAAAAACGTGTAAAAACGGACGAAAGCGTGTAAATACGTATGAAAACCTGTAAAAACGGACGAAAACGTGTAAATACGGACGAAAACGTGTAAATACTGACGAAAGCGTGTAAATCCGGACGAAAACGTGTAAATATGGACGAAAACATGTAAATACGGACGAAAACGTGTAAAAACGGACGAAAACGTGTAAATACGGACGAAAACGTGTAAAAACGGACGAAATAATTTGGTTAAGACCAGACATATGTCGATCCGGTTAATCAACCCGGTGGGTCTGGGGTAGTAAAAGAAGTAACTCCACGTCGTCCTGATCCGGTTAATCAACCTGGTGGATCTGGGGTTACTCCACCTCGTCCTGATCCGGTTAATCAACCTGGTAAAGACGAGGAAAAGAATGAGGATGAACAGACGAAGGACTTTGACATGGATAAGGATGATGAGACAAAAAAGATGTTTATTGATGAGGAAGAGATCAATAAAGCTGCTGTAGAGCTGGAATTGGAAAAGAAGAGGGAGGAAGAAGAAAGGCTGGCTGAGGAAAAGGAAGACGACCGTCATATTCAAACACCACCAACCACTCCTCCACATTCTCCACCAATTGTCCATGAATCACCTCAAGTGTCTCAACAAGCAAGAAAACAAAGAAGATAACTAGGCTCAAAAGGGATGATCTAATCTCCTAAGCGTCTGAAAGGGTGAAAAAGTCCGCAAAGCTGGAACGTACCAAGAAAGATGACCAACTACGTGACCAAGTCGAAACCTTAACCAATATGGTCACTGGTCTTGTCGAACAAGTGAATGAGCTGCAAAACACCAAAGCTAGTGTAACAACCGACAAGTTTCCAAAATTTGTTCTACGAGCCAAAATAACTATTTTGATATTCCTTAGCTTTTAAAACTCTTTGAACTTGTTTTGGATTGAATAACAGTGGATATCTTGTTGAAACTTGAGAGTTATTCATTTATCGAGCCAACATAACCTAAAACACGCGAAACGAATCGAATTTGCCAAATAAATTAATTTCGATAAAGTTATGCATATTTATACTCGTTCTTATCAGAAAAATTATTTCGGGAATAATGAAGCAAGTTTCATAATTTTTCGAGTCTGTTTGGTACGTCGAATGGGTCCCACATTGTTTATGCCAAAAGTTTTACCCAGTTGGCAATTTATACCCCCGCCCAAAATTTACCCCCGCCCCCATACTATGATTTGGCCAGGTTTAGTCCCTCACAGTGTATAAAAGGCGAAATTTTTTTTATATTTTATTCATTTTTACACACTCTCACACACATATCTCTCTCACCCCTCCCCCACCTCCGTCCGGCCACAATTCTGGCAGCCACCGTCGATGGAAAATTTTCCGGCGAAACCCAAACCTATACCATTCGATAGATCAAGCAACGGAGACCCTTTCTGGAGAGTATGAGACCAAGAGGAGCTCGTTTGATCATGTTTTGAAGCCACCACATCCGCACACCACCATCACCACCACTCGCCACCACCCTTTTTTTCCCTCCTCCCTCGTTGGTAAAACACTTGAACCACTCTTTTACTTATTTTCCTCATTTTAATCAAACCCTAATCAGGTTTAAATTCATATTAAAGATTTAAAAAAAAAATGAAACTAAAATTAATGTTTTATATTAAAACTTGTGTGGATCCATGTTTTGAAACCGAGAATCGTCTGACTTGTGGGCGAGTCGACTCAACTCAGTGAGTTGAGTCAACTCGACCGAGTCAACTCACCGAGTTGAGTTGACTCGGATATTGGCTATATTTCTGTGTGGATGTGATATCCTAGATTCGCATTGGGTTTATTGTTGTTGTTAATTATTTTGACTCGTATGGAGTCGAGTCATGACTCATTATGAGTCACGACCTGATTGGGTGATCCGAACTGTATATACCTTTGCTTATCTGCTTTTTGTTGCCTCGGTTCAAATTAGATTAGCATGTTCGGTTGGTGCTTGGTTTTGTTTATAGTTTAGATTTGACTCGGATTTGGTATTTACTTTGTTGTTGGTTGCGATAAGCTTACTCCTCTTGATCATTTTATTGTTGTCGTTGTTTTGTTTGACACATATTAGGGTGAGTCGTGACTCGTTACGAGTCACGACGTGAGTGTGGTTGTCTTATTTAGATAGTGGCGATTTGTTGTCGACTGATGTGGTTCAGGGTTTGGATTCGTTTAGTTATGCTTTGTTTTAGTCAAAAGTACATGTATATTTTAACTTATAATAGCGAACAGTTACTTGTTCTTCATCTCTAGCATTGTTAACCATTAGCAAATTTTTTCTCACTGTCTTCCAATCCCATTAGGTAATTTAGGTTAGGAAAAAAGTTGTCTGAAGCATTTATATTAAAGGGTGTTGCGGATTTAGTCAAAATTTCAAACCGGGCTTATTAGTTACAGTATAAAAAATTATCCATTAAATGACTAAAACAAAGTAAATTATAATGTGGTGATATATATAAGATTGGTCATAAATTTTATTTTTGGTCCTAGTAAACAAATACGAATACCGTTCTGTGTTAAGTTCCTTAACCCCACCATGCCATGTTATTAGATTGGTTTTGTGGTATTTTTTTGTGATCCTATTAACATGCGTTAATTTCTTTCTTTTTCTTTTTTATAATAAGCTATTGTGTATAATTTGACTTCGGAATTTCTGACCTCTACAGTATACAGAAGAGGAGGTTGAGCTCAGTTATGAAGACTTCTATGAAGATGTGCATACAGAATTTTTGAAGTTTGGGGAAATTGTAAATTTCAAGGTATGACTGAATAACTTATTTAAACTTTCAAATAGTTGATTACGTTGAGTATTAGTGCAGCTATACCTATTATTGCTTCATAAATAGAGATACAGCGCTTCCCTCTTACTGCGTGTCTCTGCAATAGGCCGGATTAGGTGGGTTAGGTAAATGGGTCAACCTAGTAATTTTTTGGTAAGTGCCAAATTGTGCAAGACTACACTTTTTATGCAATAAGAATACACTTTAGCGGCTTTCAGCTTATTCAACATATTTAACCTGTTTCCTCCCTAGTTACTTTTTTTTTTCATCTTACCCATTTCACCCATCCAAGTGAACATGTTCATAAGTAAATGGGTCAAAATTGCCACTGCTGAGTGATATAAGAAAATTTACTGGGTTTTAGTTACTAACTTCAATTATTCCGAGCAGCTCTGTAATCAGTCACAAAGGGTCCAAACTTTTAAGTCTCTTGAAGTGTACTCAGGTGTTATGTATTCAAATGCTTACGACCTCATAAACTGAAATACTAATTATTTATACAAAATATTAAAAAATGTGAGCAACAAGTCGGTGGAGGTCAAACTGACAGACACGTTTTGAGCCAAACCTATTTTGACATGTTAATATGTTATCCAACCCTGCCTGATCCGCCCTTAGTAGATTAGCTCTATAATAATTCATTTTTGGATTCAACTGTTTAAGTCAGAGCCGATATGTGAAACAGGTCAACAAGGTCAGGAAAGTTGCTCGAGCCATTTGTTTAATGAGTCATCCCATCCCAGATACCAATGATTGCCACTCTTGCCAAGTGATTCTTCCACAGAAGCAACTTGATCGTAAATCAGATGTGTATGTTTGATATCGTGAACTTATCTTTAACTCTTAGCCATCACAAGTAATATACATTCATGCATCTTTAAAAATTACTCGGCATTCATTAGTTAATACACTCTGTGGTTAAATGAAGGGTCTAATATAATTACTGATCTTGTATCACTTCAGGTATCTATTTTGTTGTTCTTATGCACATAGCGTGGCTCCACAAGGCAAGTTTATTGCTTTTGTCACAACAGAGGCCGAGACTGATGACCCTGAGAGTGAATTAAAGCTTGGTGTAGATCTTCTGGGACCCGTGGATGAGATCTTCTATGAAACTTATGACAGATATGAGCCCACAAATGATGCTGAAGCTGACAGCTGCTTCATATCAACTGTAAGTAGTCCTGTACTTTTTTTAGCTGATATTAGCATGTATTGATTTTTAAGATGGTAAAGCCAATTTTATGCGTGGGCGAATTTGGTATCTTTTTTCTGTCAAGCGGGTCAAAGAAAAGAAAATTAACTTATATACAAAAAGGTCAAATGGTTGAGTTGAAAGTCACCTAAAGTCAAATTTTAATGCATATAACCTACTAACTTGGGATGCTGATAGCCTGATACAATGAGGGAGGGCTACACGTAAGTCTTTTATCTTTTTTGGTTGCCACAAAGGCACATTGGTACTTGATTCTAATCTGTTTTTATTTTCAGTTACCATTTAGGAGCAGATTTGCTAAGCACGGGTTCAGTTGTTGGGGACTCGTTATTGAAAGATCTTTGGCAACATCAAGATGCCATATTGTGCTGTTCGTTGAAGGTATATAACTAAGAATCCGTGTAATATTATATTTTTCGAAAATTTATAGGTGGCTGATTTCTAATCCAATATTTGTATGGGTGTGGTTTGCAGTCATTGCCGGTTTTCATATTCGCAAATCAAGCAGGGCTTGACATATTAGAAACGACTCTTGTATCCTTACAAGACATCAGTTTGGACACAATGTTTGATGATGATGGACGAAAGGCGCTGGTTCCAGAATTGCCAAAATAATGCAACAGGTATTATACTTATATTCAACTTTCATTATGAGATTTCTTGAATCTTTTAAAAGATTACAACTTTGTGAATCTTTTAAGTAAAAGATTACACCTTTAAGTATCTTCTTTAGTAAAAAATTGTTTTATGCAACTTTTTAATGCATAATTTAGTAAAAGATCTTAACTTTATACATCATTTTTGATGAAAGATCGATTTTATGTACCCTTTATAATGTTAATCATACGAGGGTTTTGAGGGATTCACGCATTTACCTAATCTGCACACACCCATTCTGCTACCTAATCTGTTTTTAACATGTGAGTATGTAGTCGCGTATCTGTTTTGCCAATTACCTAATCTGCACACACCCATTCTGCTACCTCTAGTATGTACTTTCTATATCATCAATATAACATGAAGAGGGGGTGTCACTCACTACTTGCATAGGGTGATTATGTTTCGTCATATTTTTCTTATACCTTTTTCCTGGTATATACAAGACTGTTACAAATTAATTGAATGATGTTGGCAGGTGACCTTGTTGGATTTAAAGTTCTTGATGGCCTTCACAAGGTGGTTGAAGGTGGTGCATTTGTTTTGACACTGAAAGATCAGAACATACTTGGTGATGGTGACATTAATCAAGGTATTCTGATTTTATTTTTTCATTAACAGTTTGGCAGTTTCTTCATCTGTTATCTTTAGTTTTTTTCTGCTGTATTAATCAAGGCAGCTAAAAAGAAAACTAGAGTTTATTATGATAAGTAAGTTAAATAGCTGTATTAATGTGGTTTTCTAGTAGGAGATGAAATGTAGGTCGGAGATGAAATGTAGGTGAGACCATATGGGTTATTTGCCACAATTGCAGACTGTGTTGGTGCAACCATAGCATGGCCTTGTCCCTTTATCTCGGTATGTCTTTGTTAAACTTGTGATACCAATAATTTTAATAACATGGAGCTTAATACTTATACATGGATGTTTATTTGTAGGTGGTCCGTGAGGATTGAGAAAGGATGCATGATGACCCCGGACTAAGCTTCTTGTTGCTTTAATTTCTTCTTTAATGTTACAAGACTTTATGTTGGATAATGTCTATACCTTATGTTTAGTGCTTTTGTTATGACAATTGCTTATTTGAAATACAATTTCGTTTTATTCATTTAATAATTAGTTGATGTTTTATTCATATCGTAAAATAGAGTGTGCATGCTGAAATTAGCGTCCTATCATATGACTTGTTAGGACTTTGAAATTGTCCTATTAAACTTATTAAGCATCCTAACAATAAACTTTTAAGGACGCTTAACATTGTAAAAGTGTCCTAATATGTTGTTATTAGGACGTTATTTAGGTTGTTAATAGACATTTTATACGACCAAAAAATTGGTTTCATAATCTTCTTTGAGATATTAGAACCCTTTTTTTGGTGCTAAAGTAGCTATAATGTTACATGATAAACGTCCTAACAATTATCTTTTAAGTACGCTTGTATGTGTATCAAAAGATTAAAATTAGGTAACCACATGTTAGAACATTGTAAAAGTGTCCTAATATGTTGTTATTAGGACGCTATTTGGTTGTTCATGGACATATTATGCGACCATAAATTTGGTTTCATAATCGTATTTGGGATATTAGGACCCTTTTCTTGGTGTTAAAGTAACTATAATGTTATATGATAACCGTCCTAAGAATCAACATTTAAGGACGCTTGTATGTGTATCAAAAGATTAAAAGTAGGTTACCACATGTTAGAACATTGTAAAAGTGTCATAATATGGTTTTATTAGAACGTTATTTGACCTATTATGCGACCATAAAATTGGTATCATAATCTTATTTGAGTTATTAGGACCCTTTTCTTGGTTGCTAAAATAGCTATGATGTTGCATCATATGCGTCCTAACAAACTTTTAAGGACCTTTTTAAGTGTGTCAAAAGATTAAAAGTAGGTAAGCACATGTCAAAACATTGTAAAAGTGTCCTAATATGGTTTTATTAGGACGCTATTTGGGTTATTCATAGTCATATAATACGACCATAAAATTGGTTTCATAAGGTATTTGAGATATTAGGACGCTTTGGACCTATTACGACCGCCTTACATGAAACGCTTTCATCCTTGGTCCTATTAAATGAAAGGTCCTAAAAAGTACCATTTTATGACGCTTATGGGGGTCCTAAAAAGCCACTTTTCTTGTAGTGTACCCACATTTTTCAAGCATAGGAGGACGGTTTTTCGCACCGGCTGCATGAATGTCTTGCTGAATAGCCATTGAGGAAGGTATGTATGATAAAGTTGATCTTGGATCGGTTCAACGACGTAGGAGTTGTGTTTGGTGAAAGTTAGGTTCAGTTGTTGTAGTGAAATTTTAGTCTTAAACTTAAAATCGTCGATAATTTCTTTCCAGAGCGATTTCAGGCTTCAAAAATTTCGTTACCCAACTTAGTGGGGTAACCTCACAATATACAGGCTGTTCCGGTCGTTTTGACAGGTGTTTCGCTGAAAACGGAGTTAAGGTTCAAAAGTTATGGCCGTTTGAAGTTTTGTCGTAAAAAGTCAAACAAAAGTCAACTTTGAAGGTTCAATTCCGATGACTTTGGTTCAATTCCGATGGATTTGATTCACTTCCGATGGATTTGGTTCAATTCCGATGAATACTATTCACTTTGGTCCAATTTTGATGAATCCTTGCAATTTCGATAAATTATGCAATTCCGATGAAAGTTGCAATTTCGATGAGTTATGCAATTCCGATGAAAGTTGCAATTTCGTTAAAAGTTGCAATTTCGATAGAATCTATCTAATTTGTACAAATTAGAAGATTTTTCCTTAGTCGAAGTATTCCACAAACTTATACAAGCAAGGGAATACAGAGTAATCGTTGGATCGTGAAGTAAACGTGTCTTTGATGAATTTCGATAACCAATTCCGATGAATCCAATTCCGATGAACCAATTCCGATAAACCCTTAAAAATACAATTCCGATAAACCCTTAAAAAGTGCAATTCCGATGGACGAACTGATTTTTTATGGTTCAATATTACGACTAAAAACAAACTTCTAAACAGTTTCTATCGACTAAAAACCTTCAAAAACATTTAAATAACAATAAAGTTGAGACCTTTAACGTTTATAACCAAATTTGAAGAATTTCGATAAGTAGCTAAACCTTTCTAAATCGATAAAAAACAAGTTTTTTGATGTTTTTGATGCGATTTTTTTGCCAAAACTCACTAACAAGTAGTAGATCTATAAGAAAGACAACAACTTTAACCTAGAAAATGTAAAAATCAAAGCTTTTGGACGAAAAGCTAACGTTTTTATAAAGAAAAACGCAACTTTTTGCAAAACTTTAATAAAAAAAGGAGACTCAAACACTCCTAAATCGTTGTTAGGCAATTGATACCACTTGTAGGACCTTAGATATAGTTACTTTATCACACAATATAATAAGCACGTATGGTGACTTGAGAGAAGTATATATGCGTCGAGCTTAGGGAGAGAAAGTAGAGAGATGAAGAGAGAATTCTTATTAATAAAAACACACAATACACACCTCAAATGACACATTTGAGGTGTTTATATAGTTCCATACATACGAACCCTATGGGCTTCGTTTGGATTGGACAAGAATTACAACATAACTAAATAGACTAGCTTAGCTTAACTTCTAACCTATTAGCTTAGCCCAATCCACGAGCCCATTGACTATTCTATTACATATTTTACGACATATTACAAAGTTATAAATGTGTAAATGACCATCACTTTTTGTTAAAGCTAACAGTAGTAGACACTTTAAGTGTAGAACCAGTTTATCTACTTGACATTGCCATTCAATCCACCTACTGGATATGATTGTCTCCTCGACAAAGCCAGAGAATTATCTGTTATTGAACGATGTTAAACATGTGTCTTCTATATATTTAGGTCTCTGCTAGTTAACATAAAAAGCTAGAGCCCATTCAATGAATCGAGTACTAGTTTATATTAGTGTCCCGAGACTATCCGTCTCCCAAATTCCTAATAGGTTTTAATGAAATTCTCCTTATTACAATAAAAGAAAGTGCAGAACCAGGCCACTTCCACGCCAGTGAGTTTCATGTGTTGGTATCAGAAATTCGAATGTCTGACCAGATTTATTAATTGTGTGTCGTAAATCATGAATCTTTAAGCACTGTGTGCATGCTATATACGTGATATATTGATTTCTCTAGCTCTTTGCCTTGCAAAAAGAAGAATAAACTGCCACATATCGTATCCATGGTATACATATAGTATGTCAATTGCAAACAGTTTCTAGCTTCACAGTTTTTATTTGTTGCTTCTAGACTTATGCTAGTTTTTAATCCAATCGCGTTAAAAAAAAAAACTTAGTATTTGGTGAAAAATATCCTATTTTTCTAGGAAATTTTTCATGTGAAAATGAAAAAATTGAAAATCCGTTTAGTCACATTTTTTTCCAACAATTTTGTAAAAAAATGAAATTCTCATTTTCTAAATTTTAACTAAGAAATTGAAAAGCACATTCTACCATTCTTATTTTTTTTCTTTCTCATTTTTTTTCTCAACTAAAAAAAAAAACACATACACCATTCTACCCCTAATCTCTCGTGTCATCCTCCACCGCCCACCGTCGCGGCCAACGCCCGCCATTGCCGCCGCCGTCGCAATTTGAGGAAATCTTCTTATCATTTTTTTAAAAAGGAAAATATAACTCCAACTAAACGGGTTTTTAAAATTCTCAACTCTTCTCTAGAGAAGAAAAATCATTCACTTCTCAAGGAATTTAGAAACAGAAAAAGAAGAAAATTTTTTTACAACTAAACGGCACCTTAATGTTTGTAACTTTCTCTGGATTATAACATTACTATTAGTTTAGAACTAGTAAATACTGTAACTTTTTATCTAGATATCAAATCATATATCACCAAATTAACCACGACAGTATTTTACAAACTAGATTAATAACGTTTTCCATAAACTTCAATATGGCTCTTCTTTTTCTCATTTTACGATAATTAAGGTGCCGTTTGGTTTGCTAGTTGGAATCACTATTGGTAAGAGATTGATAAGATGATGGAATCGGTATAAGTATGATAGATCAAAAAGTGTTGTTTGGTTAATAAAGTTGGGTTTTATTAATATTCAAATTAAAAATAAATAAAATAAATAATCATGTTCTCTCTCTTTTGTTTTTTAATGCCAACATTGAAATTTCATATACTCCGATTAATAAAAAAATATTTTAAATAACAGAAAGTGGATGAATTATTAAATAAGTGGGCCACCAAGTGGGCCACTCAAGAATGGATTTTTCATTCTAACCTACCTCATTGTTTTAGGTGTATACCAAATATATACAATGATTGTCATTGTTATTGATCCATACACAATGATTGTCATTAGGGGTGAGCATGGTGCGGTTTTTGGTAAAAATCAACCCGCATCCGCAATTGTGGTTTTTAAAAAATGAGAATTCACATCCGCGCGGTTTTGCGGTTTCGGTTTTTTCGGTTTATGCGGTTTTGCGGGTTTTTGCGGGTTTTTGGGTCAAAGTTTTTTTCTTTTTTTTTTTGTTTTTTTTTTCTTGAAATTATAACTTTTGGTATATATAAGAATAAATATATCATAAGTTACATGATGTGTTGAAACATATATTCAAAATGATGTGTATTAGCATGAAATTATAAATCTATACAATTGTGAAAGTCGAATGAGATGAAGACTTTTATAAACTTCAATGATAGATTGAAAGAAAAATAAAGTTATATTACCTAAAAACTCAGATAATAATTAACAATTAAAATGTGTTTGAAATAATTTATTATAAAAGTATACATAAAAGCATTTTATCATAAAAAAATTATAAATTTTAGTGTGTTATTCTAAAAAAATAAAAAATATATTTAAATATGATAGAGTGGTGCGGTGCGGTTATTTTGGTGCGGTTTTTCGGTGAAAACCCAACCCGCACCGCAAAATACGGTTTTTCTAATTTCAAGAACCGTATCGTCGGTTTTTGTTGTGGATCGGTTTTTGCGGTGCAGATTTTGCCCTTTTTTTGCGGTTTGCGGATTGCGGTGCGGTTCCTGCTCACCCTTAATTGTCATTGTTATTGATCCATTCCCATAGGCGTATACCAAACATATAGTAAACCTGACCGAATATGGATAAATTGTTATTTGCAGGAAACACTCGTATTATATACTGTAAAAGTTTAAGTAAGTACTCAAAGAAATTAAAAGACATAATACTCGATCACACAAACAGCACACTCTTATTACATAAAAATTGCAATTAGGAAACAAAAATGAAAGATACGATCGGTACAAAGATTGAAAAGATATGATCTAGCTATGCTTTTCTTTTCAACTGTTGCCCGAATAATTAAGTCGATTATCACACAAAGAGTAACATAACTGATGCACGAAATCATATCAATATTCTGAACAACTTAAACAAGCTTTGCCTTCAACTCTCGCATGACACTGCCTCCGCCCCGCTTTCCACTGCGTCTGCCACCTCGGATGCCACTGCGTTCACCTCGCGTGCCACTGCCTCCGCCTCACTTTCTATTGCCTCCGCCGAATCGCATGCAGCTGCCTCCACCTCGAGTGCAAGTGCGTCCTTCTCGCTTTCTACTGCCTCTACCGCCTCACAAGCAGCTGCCTCCAACTCGAGTGCCGCTGCATCAACCTCACGTGCCGCCACATCCACTGTCTCTGCCGCCTCATCTGCAACTGCCTCTGTGGCCTCTGCTGCCTCATTTGCCACTGCCTCTGCAACCTCTGCTGCCTCATTCTGCACGACCTCGACTGCCTCCGCCGCTTCGCATGCCACTGCCTCAGCTGCGTCGCTTGCTGACTTCACTATATTCCCAAAGAAATCCATTTTCCTTTTTTACCTTCTTATGTTTTTCTCTCTAAGCAGTATTTTTTTTTTTTTTTTTTAAATGAAAATATGTAAGAACGTGGTATATTGATGAGTACGTGGTTTGTTTATATAGGCCTCAAATAGTCAATCATGTGAATCATGTGAATGGCATTCGATATCATGACGTCACGAAATGACGTTATCCATACCTAATAAACAAGTAACAGTACATTGTTGTTTGTAACAAACAATTTGCTTGTGTTCCTACGTATGATTTTCGCTCATCTTCTGAATAAATGTTCAGTATGCTTTGCTTCTAGGAAATTCAATAATTTTGTTTTGGTTTGACTTTAAATTTCACAATATATGTTTTTATCAATGGGGCAACAAAGTATAAAATGTAAAATTGGTGCGTTTAGTTCAAGAAAAAACTTTATAATTTTCTATCTCGATCTAGTTACGTAGAAAATTGAACGTAAGTTTTATCTACACTAAAGATTTTTTTTTTTTTTTTTTTTTTTTTTAAAGGGTTTATAACCGTTGAATATATTAAAAAATAATAATGTTTGTATAAAGAAGAGTGGTATTGAGCCAATCTAAAAATTGAAAAACAATATGCTTAGAACAAGCTCACAAGCACGACAACCAAAAAAACTAACTAGAGAACAGATCAAACAAACTAAGACATGACACACAAAGCCATTCTCTAGGCCAAACTAATTTCAGCAAGCATTTCGAATTTCATTTGAAAGCTTCCAAGTCTTTTTCATGTTTGCAACTCGAGCGTTCTTCTAGAAGTGTATAGATGCAAGTTTTAACCTCACCTTTTATCAGCCACAATCTTTGTAACTTGCTCGGGATTCCTATCACTTTTATCGTGGATACGATTTTTCCTTTCTTGCCACACAAAGTAGACCGTAGCAGCCACCACTAGACGTCCCACAATAGATGTAACATTATTACGCTTGGATATTGGGAGCATCCAGTTCACAACATCAGCCCATATTGGCAAAACATTGAGCATATCCGCAACCTTCAAGACACTAGACCAAACATTACCCGAATAGGGACATTCAAAAAATAAATGTTCGTGCGAGTCTTGTTGAGTTTTGCATAAAGGGAACCGAAGCAGGTTTAAGTCGACATCATTGCCGACGTCCCATTGCCTCAGCCTAAATTGAGTTTTGAGCCGTTTTCTCATAATTAGCTGTAGAAATCAGAGGGAAAATGAACAATATATTGGTCAGATTCAATGAACAAACAATAGTACAAGAGATTAAATAGAAAAATAAAATAATAAACCCTAAAGACTAGACGGGCCTAAATGGCTATGGGCTAATGTGTCACACCCCAAAAATGGCGCAACGGAATGACATTTACGGGGTATGACTTCATAGTTAAGAACACAAGGTGTCACAACAGAGAAACACTAAATGCATAACATACGATAGATAATAGTCGCAAACTCCCACAACCGGGATAAGTACAAAGATCCATAAGTCTCAAGGTTACACAACATCACTAATCAATCTCAGAATGCAACTCCACGAGATGTAACCCGGGAGGGTCTTGACTAAGTCTTGCTAAGTTAGGCCAATACTCAACCTCCTATGGTACCTTCAGTCTTAACACCTGAAAATGGATACTCGAAAACGTCAACATAAAGTTGGTGAGCTCGTAGGTTTAAAAGTAAAACCGTTGAGCTGTGATATATAACATAGGACAATAGTGCACATGAAAGCCAATCACAAGCATGTCATCCAAACAGTAATAGTGTCACACCAATTGAACCTATAATGTCCATCGTACACATAATCAATATCACGTGGGGAGCTACCCCGATAGATCTATCAACACGTAGGCTCTCAACAGAGAGTTAACAGTTACACAAACTGAACCTATAACACGTAGGCTCTCAACAGAGAGTTAACAGTGGCGCAGTCAAGAAATCACAAACAACAAGTCACAGCATATAATTTTATCAACACACATAATGTCCAAAATCATGAAAACAGTATAATCACAGCATGAAAAACAGTTAAAATGTCATTTGAGCACCATTTTCCCCCAAGAAAACAAAATGAAAAAGGGGCTACGAGAACTCACCTCAGTGTAGTGGTAATCTGAATGCAATAGAATCAAATGGTGTGTAGTAACTCCAACGCGTGACCTAGATTAGTATGGTATAATTTAGTTTGCAGTTCTGATTTGAGACTCGATGAACGTAAATAAGTTTAAAAGTTTTCAAAGGGTTTTTTTTTTTTTTTTTTTTTTTTGTTATTGTTGCTGGTGTGGCAGCATTTAAGTTTACAAGTCATTTCTAAGTATTGTAAGTATTGGCTCTTGGAAGTGTATACATGTATCAACGTATCACAATAGAAGTATCGAAGACGAGTAAACCTTGGGTTGACAATAACCGAAAGATGACAATCGGAAAATAAACATTAAGCGTTGATGGATTGTGAAATAAACATTATCGTTAAGAGAACATATAATGCTAAATGTATGTATATATATATATATATTTTTTGACGAAAGACGGGCATGACCCGTGTATATGTTTTAGTTGGCCGAGGTGGCTAGGAAGCCGAAATGTTTATATTGTAAAAATTAAATTGTTAAATTTTATAATGTTTGTATGAGTGTTTTAAATTAATAGTTATAACTTGTCATATGTCTATAAAAGAGATTTTTGTATGACGAATTTATTTTTCCTGACTAAGTAAATTGCATAAACCAATTTGTTATAAACTCGGTTGAGTTAATAAATAATTTATGAAATATGTGTCGTGTAAACTTGTTTTGTCGGTAAGGTACGTCGCGGCACTCGTGGTCGAGTAATATGAGCGAGTCGTGAAATAACTGAAGTGAGCACAACACTTGGTTCGACGTATAAAAACTACAAATTTCAAGTATACATGTTATGTTACTAATACCATATACCTAATGCCATTTCATATAAAAAAAACTCATATATCTACTTTTATATACAGTTTCAAACGTACCCTATATTCAAGTAATATGGGCTTCTTGGCCCAGTCGCAACACAAGTTATCACTTGGGCTTGATTCAGCCACGACACACAGGCCCAAACTCCAAATATTGCTAACAGGTTTGTGTTTTTTTCCTTTTGAATTCGTTTAACACCAAAACAAGTAAACCACGCTTTTAAGTCGAGTTCGATTGACCCTCTGATGAAGAAACTGAATATGTTCGAGCTCGACACAGCTCAGCGATGTGGTCTCGTCATTCGTGCATTATGGCTGCTGGTTTGGTTTGACGCCACAGCCACGGAACACACTCGAATACTATTCGAGTGCAAAAACCAAGCATCGTCCAACAAAACGTAAGCAAGCACAAATTACACTAGAACAAAAACTACAAATTCAACACATCCCATTTGTATCTATTTCAACCCGGTTTCAATGGGTTCAAGGATTAACCATATCGACCCATAGTGAGTAAAACCAAACGAGGTTGCTTCTAATACCAAGACGACCACGCCAAATCAAGAATGACAAAAATAAGCTACGATTCAAACTAACTACAAACTAAACATGCGCACCCTATGTGGGTCATTGTCGAACCAAGAACAAAACCAAACATGAACTGCTACCTAAGTCGAGCATCAAGAATGTCAAAATAAGCTACGATACATAATCAAAAGGCTATAACAAGGATCGACACTTCCTAATCCGAGCCAAAATTAATCCGGTTTGACTTATTAGAAAAACGCTACCACACAAAAGCAATAATCACAACAGGAGCAAATCAGATAATCGGTTCTATAAAATAAACAACTAATCGATTCACAAATCCAACAAGATAATAACAAGAATCAAGAATTTTCAATAATCACAAAAGAATTACATGCGTATAAGGTAGAAATATCAAACAAGGTTTCGAGATTATTACAACAACAAGAAAAGTCGATTAGCAAGGAGGCCAAGGAGATCAAATTAAACCTAAATCCGATCTAAGCAAGCAAATCCCACCACAGCTCCTCTTGAGTTTTTGAGTGTTGTTTTTTAGTTGTGGTTTTGCTTGTGGACCGATCGTGGGTATAAAAAGAATCGATACAAGGATGGTTTGATTCTTTTTCCTTGAGTACCAGACGTTGCTAGGCCTAAAAGAGAAGCTACAACATCATATTTTTGGCTCGATTTGGGGTTCGACAGAGTGGCAGCAGACGCTCCTCTTGGACTTATAAGCTTGATCTTGTCTCCTCTTGCATCACTCTTGTGTTTGTTTGTGGCATGGAAGTGAGGCCAAAGGAGGTGATGATGTATCCTTCTGATGGAAGCAGTAAAAAGAAAACTTGCAGCGAAGCAGATGGAAGAAAGAGATGAGAGAATGAGGTGTGGGGTGAGTGAGGCAGTATTATTATAATTATTCAACTTTTGGATGAGAGTAGCAATTATTAATATTTGTTTGCATTTAAAAAATGTAAGTAAAGGTAAAATGTAATTGTTTTGAGTAGAATAAAAATGAGGGTTAAATAAAAAAGTGAGATGTGGGAACATTGTTGATTAAATAACTCTCGAATGAATTTAACGAGCCTCGTATTTTAATAACACTCGGTATTAAATTATTAGACTTATGCCATACTATCACGGTGTCAGGACGCGTGTGGTTCCAGTAAAAAAGGAACATGTGTTTTGCCACATTGTTCATTTGGCAATATCATTTGTCGTTTCATAATTTACACAAAGTAAAACTTTAAATGCGAAAATGAATAAAAAAGCTCGAATAAAACTTCGTAATGAATTTAATAACTTGAAAAATCAAGATATACGTTACACGCAAGAGAATATGAAAGGTCTAAACTAAATTATTTTGAGTTCTAAATGTCGAGTAACGACCTGGAAAATTCGCGGTTGCTACAGTCTACCCCCGTTAAAAAAAATTTGTCCTCAAAATTCAGCTAGTAGCATTGTCAAACAGGTGAGGGTATTTCTGTCTCATCTGATCCTCGCGTTCCCAGGTAAACTCTGGTCCACGCTTTGAGTCCCAACGTACTTTAACTATTGGTATCTTGCGACGTTTCAGCTTCTTAATCTCGCGTTCTAGAATCTCCACAGGTTTCTCTACAAAGTGTAACTTAGGATCTATCTGAATTTCTTCCAAGAGTATGTGTAAGGTCTGATCAGCAAGGCACTTCTTAAGGTTCGACACGTGAAACGTGTCATGAACGCCACTCAGCTCTTGTGGTAGTCTTAGTCGGTAAGCTACCAGACCGATCTTCTCAATGATCTCAAAAGGTCCTACATATCTAGGTGCTAACTTGCCCTTCTTTCCAAATCGTACCACACCTTTCCAAGGTGATACCTTGAGTAACACATGATCACCAACACTGAATTCCAAGGGTCTCCGTCGGTTGTCGGCATAGCTCTTCTGACGGTCTCGAGCGGCCTTGAGCCTATCCTTAATTTGAATGATCTTCTCAGTGGTTTCTAACACTATCTCGGGTCCTATCATTTGACTCTCTCCAGCTTCCGCCCAACCCATGGGCGAACGGCATTTTCTTCCGTAAAGTGCCTTGAATGGTGCCATATCTATGCTGGTATGATAACTGTTGTTATAGGAGAACTCAGCTAATGCAAGATGGGTATCCCAATTTCCACCGAAGTCTATGGCACACGCCCTGAGCATGTCTTCTAGTGTTTGTATGGTACGCTCGCTTTGACCATCGGTCTGTGGGTGATACGCCGTACTCATATCTAGGTGTGTCTCTAAGGAATCTTGCAATAATTTCCAAAAGTTTGATGTGAATCGGCTGTCGCGATCAGATATAATCGATATAGGCACACCATGTCTTGCCACTATCTCCTTGATGTAAAGTCTAGCTAATTTTTCCATCGAATAATCTTCCCTGATAGGTAAGAAATGTGTAGACTTAGTCAACCTATCTACGATGACCCAAATCGTATCGTACTGATGAACTCAAATAAGTACATTTTATTATCATCATTTATCCTATTTATTTGACTTGTTTTATTATATTATACATGAGAATCGATACATTAATGTTTACTTTAGTAATTCTCAGGTAAAAACAAGCATTATATGAAACTTGGCGATTTTGGACTAATTATGGAGCAAAACAAGCAAGATGTCAAAAGCCTACTGAAATCCAGAAGATCAAGCTCGTTCTACTCCAGATACGCCGCATTATACTTCTAACATACGGCGTATCACTATCAAGATTTCACAAGATACAATCCAAGTACATACGCCGCATACAAAGATCAAGATACGCCGCATCTAAAGATGGTGTACGAATATTCCTGAATATATTAATCTTGGACCCCACGCGAAGTTAAGTCAATGCGCCGCATCTATTCATTCTATGCGCCGCATCGACCCCTCAGACAGAAACTATAAATACCCCAAGGACAGACGAATTTAGAGAGTTTTGAAGAGAGCTTAACTCAGAGACTGAAGACAGAAACCCTAGAGCCGAATTCAGACGACCAAGCAGCACAAGACACACCTAAACGAAGATACAAGAGCTGTAAGAAGGTCCTGCATGTATTCAATTCATTAAGTAGTTTTGTTTTATTGTATTAGTACACTTTAATTCATCAGGATTGATGGGCTTGTGTCATGTGACTACGGAAAATCATGCACTCCCCTTAATATTGCTTTCCCATTAATTAAAGTTTATATGTTGATGTCTTTGGTGACTTTTATTAGTGCATTGATAACCTCTGTGTCTAGCTGAGCATTGCTTGGGTCGCCATGCCCCTTCCTCGCCTATTTGTTTTAGCGTCTCTTAAATAAATAGGATAGACATAAGTAATCATTAAGGGTTTACTCGCCGATAAGATTAGAGCCAACGAGAAAGGTTTAATTACATACACTTCATATAAAACTAGCAATAAAACAAGTGACAAGCTACTTAATTATCAGGACAGGTCTTCTTATTGTCTCGAGTATCTATCTGTGTACGTGTGTGCTAATCGCTGATTCGTGCTCATTAGTTTAGTTTACTATTTAATCATAACCAAACCGTGCCAGTCTCTCAGGCTGAAACCCCCTTGCGTTAGATTAGGTTGTATAGCTAACTTAGGATATTAAAATACTGATTAGAATAACTAGATAATACGTTCCACTCTTACTGATCGACACTCTACTTACCATTATATTCATACTGACCGGGTACATTGCTCGTTAAGTGTGTGTGTTATTGATAAGTCGACTAAATATAAATTTAAAACTTGAGTAGGCATTAATACTGCTAAACCGCAACGACACACGCGCGCACCAAGTTTTTGGCGCCGCTGCCGGGGAGTGAATTGTTATTATCTGTTAATTTGATTAGTATTTTAATTAGGTTTTTCTTTTTAGTTTTTTATTAGATTCTAACCACTAACCCTGTTATATATTAGATAGATTGCATTCATTGTATAATTTGCATATTTTCTATTTTTTGTTTGTTTTCTGTAATTTTTGTTTCTTTTTGTTTGATTTTATTTTTGTTTTTCTTTTCTGTATTTTTCTGCATTCTGCTATCGTTGTATTGTGCTGATACAAATGATACGGCGCATCTGTTTTCACAGATACGGCGTATTGCGTTTAATTTTTATAAAATACAACGCGTTTAATAAATTCGAGTACGACGCATCTTTCCCCAAGATACGGCGTATTCTGTTTTTAATAAGAAATTTTTCTAAACCCTAACGCCATACGACGCATCTGTTTTAACAGATACGGCGTATTTTCTATTTAAATTAAAAACAGTTTTTCGAATTAATTAAACAAAAGCGACGCATCGATCTTTATCGATACGGCGCATCCTCTAAATCAAAAATCTTGTATTTTGAAACGTAACAAAAATACGGCGCATTAGCTTTTGTTAATACGACAAATTTAATTCAATAAATATAGTTGATTTTTGATATTCACTTTGATCGTTCCACTACTCTCGTGCACAAGTTGGTTTACTTTCAGAATAAATGATGGCTTAAGCATCACTATGGAAGATTACATTCTGAACCTAACCAAGAGATGCTAGCTGGAGTGATCAAACCTTCGATGACTGGAAGGCTATAATAAGACGACAAGAGTGAAGGAGAATTCAGTACTGGTAACATTGAGTATCTTAAAATTCTTGAAATAGAATTCCAGGTATCCTCTACAATAATTTACCTAGCCTTATAGAGAGTTCTCTACGAAACCTCTCCCGAATATAATCTCAATTTTGTAAGCTTAAAACGATATTTGCTCCTAACCTTGGAGTAAATCATTATCCACTAAACAAGAAGATTATAATCATTAATAAAACGTTTATGCCTATTGCTCTTATCTTGAATATATATATATATATATATATATATCATATGGTATACCGTTTTACCCCGATTTGATGTATAAGGAAATGTGTTGCGGAGGCCAAGGTACGATCCTTATTTAAATTTAGTTCACTGTCGCAACAATACGGCGGATCTTAGTATTCTAAGCGCCGTATCTCTGACTAATTAAAACTTATTGACCAGTCAACGAATTTAGATAGATACGGTGCATGACAATTATGAGATACGGCGCATCGCATCTGCCCTATAAATATGAAAGAGATGCGCCGGATTTCAACTTCTTACCCAAATTTACACACAGTAATACGCACACCAAATTATACCCTTTAATCCGAAGTGCTTTTCTCGAATCAAAACCTTCTAATCCGAACTCTAGACCGAATCCTAATCATAATATAAGGTAATTATTCTATTTAATTTTGTTCAATTTAAAAATTAGGGTTTATGCAATAATTCGATTAGGGCTTGAAAGATTTAGGGGATTCGATTAGAACTTGGACTAGATGAATTCCCCTATGTTAATTTTTGATAGACTATTGAATTAAAAGCCAATTTGATTCGAATGAAAATTAGGGTTTTTTAAACTTTGGAGGGAAAATGAAGTAACAGGAAGTTTTAGATATTGATATTGGGATAAATGGAACTGTGATAGTTTACGTCACGGGCCCGGATTCTTGGAAAACGTGCCTGACCCCCTTTCTTTTATACTGATGCATCACTAGATGCGGCGCATCTAAGTTACATGATACGGCATAACATCCTATTTTTAATTTAAATATTTCCACTATTGTTGCGGCGTATTACGTAATTTAGATACGACGCATCATCCATACGTCGTATTCCATTGCATGCTCATCATCTCTTTTATGCAACCTAGATACGCCGCATTGGTTTATCAGATGCGCCGTATCAACCTTATTTCAGAACTATTTTCTAACCTTAAAATTTATTTCAGATGGAATTACTAGCTGTTGGACACAGGCATATGTGGCTCCGTTTCGAGACCATGGGACTTGCACCGGACACCAAGGCTGATTATGTGCAGAGACTTAGGATGATTTTCTTTAGGAAAATCTTTATAGTTTCGGTTTTAGACTTTGAGGGTGTTGGGTTGATTGACGGAGGGAATGCAGTTGGTGGTCTTCATGATAGGTTGGAGATGGTAGTAAGGGATGATGATGATGAGGTTGTGTTCAGGTCTTATGCATGGGAGAGGTTGTTCGGGATTGACGAGCCTCTGATTAAGGAGCTCATGCTTGAGTTCTGTTGTGACTAGAAATCACTCTTTATCACACTTTTAGATGGATATGTTAAGCACAAGAGGATGGGACAATGATGTGTATGTTTGGATCGTTTGATATAAAGATAGAGAGATGTTAAAGACTTTTCTATTAAACACACAATACACACACAGTGAGCCACTGCCTAAATGAGGCATTTTGAACTTTAAATACTACAAGGATTTTGCCTTGTGGGCTTTTGTGTGTGCTTGGGCTTGAGTCCATTGTATTGGACTTTTACAAATGATAATAAATCTAACATAAGCCCAATTTATACAAAGTTCTAATTCATTTGAATGACCATCACTTTAATATAAAATTAAAGCTAACAATCTCCCCCTAAGGGATGGTCATTCAAAAGATGCACTACGTGATTAGATCTTTAGACTTCTGGGTCTTGAACTTTGTGATTCTTTGTTCCTTCATGCATTGTGATCTTCATCGTATTGCCTTTTGGATTGATCTTTGCCTTGATCAACATCTTCATGTATTTACAGCGTCTTTTCTTCCATTGTAGATGTTGAGACATACGATGATCGATGGACTTTCTTCAGTACCTGCATAAAACAGTTAGCAATAAATAGTCCAGCTCTTTCAGGTTCAGATCTCATTATGACACTTACAACTTATGTTCTTTTTGGTGAACACAAGTGTATTTTATTGAAAGTGTTCCTAAGAGATCTTTTGATGAATCTCATGTCTCTAGACTCAATTATGTGCGTTTTGGTTTTAGTCGTCGGAGGCGTGGAGCAGAGTGCCACCTTTTCAATATCAACACATCTCGGAGTGAGAGGTCGATAGATTATGCATTGATCTCCGTGAGAAATGAAGCAAATATCTTTTAAGAGATATCTGAGTGGCTAGGAGGGGTTTGTGCACCGCGTCACTGGGTCCATGACGTCTTGTTTTCAATATCAGTATCACCTTAGTGAGTACCGATAGCATATGTATTGACCCGGTGTCTATCCTAAGTTTTCATGAAGGGCTATTTCTTTTCACCCTTTCATTAAACTTTTCTTTTTCATTCTTCAACCCCTTCTTTCTCCTTTCTCATTTTGCTCCTTTTTTCAATCATACCTAAGGACTTCTACTTCTAAACTATTTGAATTGTCCTTGGGTAGATCCCTCCGGTTCTGGCGGATCATTAGACATTACCTAACCATAATCACCTTATTACTCCATGATTATCCTAGATTTGTTGATCACTTGCCATAAAACCTTTTGTGAAAATCTCTTAAAGCGTTTATGTATAAAACACATTTTTGGTTAACACTTCAAGAGTTTGGCATTTTCTGAAATACTCCCCCTTCACATGTGCTCATGCATTTTGAAATAAATTGCACATGATGGGTAGAGTTCGCACTTTTTGAACTGATCGATTTTCAATTAATATGACCATTGCGAGACACATTTACATCACTAGTTAGACTAGCTTGAAGTTATTACCCGTCCCGGTCATATCAATGATCATCTCTCGAATTGGTACATTCTACTCAGACAAGTCCTTTGCGAGACACGTTTACATCAATGGGTAACCATCTTGAAATTATTACCCGTCCTGGACTAGTCTTTTCGATTACTGACATTTAAGCTTCGTCAATTCGATGGTATTTTCTGAGTCTTTCTGGTGAGCTCCTTTGAGATTCGAACCATGATCACATATTAATCACATTTCTCCCCCTCAAAAATAGCATTTCGATGGTATTTTTGATACCGTTTGATTAAAATCATTGTTTTGGAAAGCTAATAGGGAGAAACTGATATGCATGAACATTTTGGAACAAAATTGTTTTTGAAATACTCCCCCTCAAAACTTGCATTGGTTGAGACATTTTTGAAAACTTTGGAGCAAGTGGGGAGTAACAATTTGAAAATCTTAAGCAAAATTTTTGAAAAGATTTGAAAAACCTTTTGAAGAATATTTGAATAAAATTTTGCTTAAGATTAAGAAGTTTGATTTGATAAACTTTGCATGAAAACTTCTTATTGTTTTAGGATTGTTGCAATTAAAACGTACAACAGGGTCCTTTCTTTGAAAAACGGGTTATACACTGTTTTGTGCGCATAAGCCAAACCGTTGAAGCTCGGGTTGTAAGCTGAAATACTTACAAGCCATTGATTTTTAGGATAAGTGCTCGAAATTTTTGGATAAGCACTTTCCTTTCTTTGAAGCTCGGGTTTCGTACTGAAGTATACGAAAACCATTAATGAAGCGCGGGTTTTGAACTGAATTGAACAAAAGCCATTTTGACCAGATTAGACAACAACTTTTGGAACCCATTTGAGCACTGCACCAATGGGTTTAGCATGTTTTGCAATCCATTTGTAAGTTGTGTCAATCTGATTCAAAGAAGTTGAATTCCAACGAGGACTGAAAACCGGTGTTTCATTTGGAAATAACACTCGTGGAATCAACGGAGATTTAAAATCCTTTTTCAAAACAGAGTCCTTGTGTTGCAGCGGAAGTTTTTCAGAGTTTGAAGAACTTTGCTTTGGTCTCCACACTTGCGTTACCCGTGTAAAGCTAGATTGTGGAGTTTGAAATCTTGAAGTCTCTTCATGAGACATGTTTGACCTTGAAAGCTTTGGAGGAGTAGGTGTTTCAGAAAATCTTGGTTTCTTTGTAAACTTCCTTCCTTTTTGCAAAGAATAGGTTGTAAACTGAGAAACCTTTTTTGAAAATGGTCTTGGTCTTGAAGATTCACCCGTGTAAACCTTCTTTGAAACACTAACTTTTGGTGTTGAGTGATTTGAAATGGGAGCTTTTCCTTTTGAATGGTTAAGAGACTCAAACTTCACTCTTAAAGCATTGTATGAACTTCGCAAATCACTGTATTCCTTTTGAAGATGATCTTGAGATGTCAATTTAGATTCCAGAGAGGCAATTTGTTTCAAAAAATGATCTTTTTCGGCTTTTGAATCATCCATTTTACGAGCCAATTTTCGTTCGAAAACAATATTTTCTTTTTCAAGTTTTTCAAAATATGTTTCGAATTTGTTCGTTTTGTTGAAAAGATCAGTTTTGGCATCCTCAAGATCATTTGTTCGTTGAGCTAAAAGAGTTTCAAGCTCAAGTACTTTTGTTTGAAGCACATGATTTGCATTTTCTGTTTCAAACTCGGGAGAATCAGAATCAAACAGGGGATTTGGATAGGAAACATTTGTGAATTGAGACTCAGTCTTTTTCTTCTTCATTGATTCAATCTTTTGCAAAACCTTTTCGAACTTTTTATCAGCGAATTCAGACAATTGTAACTTCAAAATTTCAGTCTCTTTTGGTTTTGAGATTGATTTTTGAGTTTGAACTCGTGAACGCTTGATTGAATCAAACAAGTTTTTGTAAGTCTGTTTCAAATGCTCATTTTCTTTTTGTAATGATGCCACAGTGTGTTCCAATTCAATATTTTTTGTATCAAGTTCGTCCAAATCAAGCTTGATTTTGGCATCATTACAATTTTCTTCAAAAATCTTTTCCTTTTCAGAAGAAGCAATTCTTTTTGACAATTCCTTTTTGACATCAGCAACTTCTTTTGATAGTTCAGTGATTTTCCTTTTGAAACAAAGATTTTCAGATTTCAAAAAATATGTATGATCAGAATCCACATTCTCATGCTCATGATTGACATACACAGACTTGAGTGACTCAATTTGATTTGTGAAAAATTCTTTTTGAATATCCAGATTTAAGCATTTTGCATCAAATTCATCTTCAAGAGAATGGATGTACTTTGAATCTTCTCTCATATCAGTGACAAGAAGTTTTTCGAAATGTTCAAAACTGAAATTGATATTTTTCACAAGAGGTTCAATCTCATCTTTTAAATACTTGCAGACTTCCCTTTTTAGCCAAGCGTCTGATGACATGAGACGACGGTAGTCACTCTCGGTGTATTGTTGTTTTGACCAAATGACCTTTAGCGTGTGGTCAATGTGATATTTAAGATTACAAAACTGTTTCCTCGCTTTATTTTGCCATAGATTAGCATCATAAGTAGCAAGTTGAACTTCTTTGAAAAATCTTTTCACATTTGTTTCTTTTCTTTTTAAAGGTGGTTTTGGTATTTCTGACAATTGTATACAACCATACACAAAGCCTTGGTACGAGAGTGGGCTTTTTCCTTTTTTGGCTTTTAAGCGTTTTTCCTCTGCCAATTTTTCATCTTCTTCTGATATGAACAGAGCATCAGGCGGCAAAAATTTATGTTCAACCTGATCTGTATTTTCAAAACCAATTCCTGATTTTCCCTTATGAACTTTCTCAGCTTTAGGAATCATCATTTGAAGAGTTTGAGCACTTTGGTCTGTTTTTCGAAGTTTTTCTTCAAGATTGTTTGCACGTTTTAAAACCTCTTGATTTTCATTCTCAAGTTGTGTATTAACAATCTTAAAATTTGAAGTGCTTTCCTGAAGCATTGAATATCTCATTTTTAATTCAACGTTCTCTTTTAAAAGCTCTTGGACCTTTCTGTTGGCGGGGCCCAAATTTTCATCCAGTTGTTGAATGGAACGTTTTTCACGTGAACGAGCTTTGCTTAACTCAACTTCAAGTTCTTTGTTTTGTTTTAAAATTGGCGAGAGAACATCTTCGCTAATTTCAAATTTCTGAGCTTGGGATTTAAGGTTTGAGATTTGAGTTTCTTTGCTTTTTGTTAATTTTTCAAGCTCTTTAGACAATAAGATGTTTGTTTGCTTAGTTTTGTGATTGTCCTCTTTGCACTTTTCAAGTTCATGTTTGAAATTATGGATTAAAGAAGCAAATATAGCATGATCTTGATCATTAGAAGATCCATCCTGGGCAGGCTCACCTCCATTAGGATCCATATCTGGGGTTGTAGGAGTGATATTAATATCAACCTGTTCCACCACATATGTGTCACTGATGGACTCTGGATGCGCAGGATGTGTCTTGTCATGAACAAACATATTCTCGAACAAATCAACATTATCATGATCGTTTGAATGTTGTACCGTAGCCACTATTGAAATGTCGGATGAAAGTCTGATGTGGTCAGCTTCAGTATCCCAAACAGCTTCATTCCTGTGTGAACCCTCAGCTTCCGAATCGTATCTTGGAGTACTGCATACAACCTGCTGTTCTGATGATGTGTCACTACCCGTTAAAACCGAGCTATCATCAGATGTTGTACCCTCATCGACCTTTTCTTCTTTGTTTGCCTCTTTCTCATTTCCCACTGATTCATTTAAGAGCCGTTCTCTTTCAATTTGCTCCCTTTCCCGTTTCTGCTTTTCAATCTCACTCTGCTCAACTTCTTCTTCAGCAAGTGATTTTTCGAGTTCACTCATGTAATCGATGCACTGAGTTTGGAAGTCTTTGAAGTCAAGCCGGTATTTTCGGGAAAATGCATTGAGAAACCCTGACAGGCTTAATATCCCAGGTTGCAGGATAATCTGAAGTTGAGATTTGATCACTTCAAGAGCATCCTTGCAGTTGTGCGTATACAGTTCTTCTTCATTCAGTATCTTCTCATATTGATTCAGGCTTTGTTGAAGTGGAGGGGTGAAATAATGAAATTGGCATCTTATGTAGTATTCAAATGCCTGATCAAAACTTGAGTCATATCCCGAAGAAATGATGACATTCTCAATATGAGTCTTGAGCACAGTAAACGCTTTCCTTGATTTTCTCTCTTTCATTTTCATTTCCTTTTCCATTTAGCTCCAATGTGTGATAAAGTTGATTCAGGATCTTTGCAACGAAATAGGAGATGTTGTTGTTGACGGTTAATCTTTGTTGTTGTTGTTGTGAAGCAAGTTGTTACGGTGGAATTTTGGTCTGGAAACTTAAAACCTCAATAACTTCATTCTGGAGCGTTTTCAGGCCTCGAAACTTGGGTTGAATGAATAAATTAATTCAACGTGTCCTTCTCCTCGGTCTCACGGTCGTTTTGACAGGTGTTTCGCTGAAAACGGAGTTACGGTTCAAAAGTTATGATCGTTTGAAGTTTCACAGAAGTACGAGGGCCAAAACTGCCAAATCTGAAAGTTCCCAAAGGCTGCTGAAAAGTACAGGGACTGAAAATGTCAATTCTGAAAACTGCTCAAAATCCTTTGTTGTCCGATATCTGAGACTCTTCTTTGTCCGATATCGCAGTTGGCTAAATATCTCGGACAAAACTGGGAATGGTCAACTGCGATAAGTCGGATCTCAGGCCAAATGCGATAGTTATCGCAGTTGCAATTGCGATAAGATGTGAATTGCGATACAGCTTGAACTGCGATAAAAGCACAATTGCGATAGGACCAGAACTGCGATAGTAGCTCAATTGCGATAAGTCGCAATTTTTTCAAATGCGATAAAAGTCCCGAAATGCGATAAAATGCTGATTCTCACCCCAAATGCGATAAAACGCAACTTTTGTTGACTTTATAGTACCTTCCCACGTGAAAACTTCTTTCCCTGACAACTTTTCACCCACTAGCTAATATTCTTTACACCTTTTCACCACTTGACCAATCAAATCAAAGATATTATAAAGATAATATCCAATAACACACAAGTGAATCTTCCCTTAAATAATTTCGATCTAAAAACTATGAACACAAAACAAAAGTGCACATTTTTCCTAATAACCAACTGAGAAATACTTACACAATCACAACCCAAGTTGTTTACACCTTAACAAACACAACTTTTTCGGATTTTTTCTTAGATCGAAGATAAAAAAAAAACAAAAACACACGTTTTTAAGAGTTAAAAACGTGGCTTATGGTTTTCTTGTAAGCACAAACCGAACACAAAAAAAACTTCCTACCTCGTTGACCGGCTGTTGATACCACTTGTTGTGACTAGAAATCACTCTTTATCACACTTTTAGATGGATATGTTAAGCACAAGAGGATGGGACAATGATGTGTATGTTTGGATCGTTTGATATAAAGATAGAGAGATGTTAAAGACTTTTCTATTAAACACACAATACACATACAGTGAGCCACTGCCTAAATGAGGCATTTTGAACTTTAAATACTACAAGGATTTTGCCTTGTGGGCTTTTTTGTGTGCTTGGGCTTGAGTCCATTGTATTGGACTTTTACAAATGATAATAAATCTAACATAAGCCCAATTTATACAAAGTTCTAATTCATTTGAATGACCATCACTTTAATATAAAATTAAAGCTAACAAGTTCTTTAGTACAGTTCACTATAGGGAGACTGACGAGGGGATTGATACAGCTGACACTCTGGGGTTCAGGTTAGGAGGGGTGCATAGGCAGATGTCGATGAGGCAGTTTATTTTGGCCATGGGGCTACACACTGAGGAGGAGCTTGGATCTGCTGGGTTTGCCAGGTACTGGGCTGAGAGTTTACGGGCTGTTCCAGATAGGATGTTGCTTGGTGATTTCTGGGAGAGGATACTGGGAGAGGATATCCTCCGGGGGTGATTCTACTGCTTCCACCCCATCCTACACATTGATCAGAGAGCCTATGAGGAGATTATGCCATAGGATGATTGCATTGACCATCGCTGGGAGGGGTCTGTCACCTGAGAAGGTGACCACTCTTGACCTCTTCCTTCTCAGGAGCATGGATGAGGGATTGGTGGTGAACATCCCTCACTTTTTGGTACATTTCCTCCATAGGGGGGCTTTGGGGAGAGATAGGAGGAGCCAGATGACTGGGGGGCATTTTGTATCTAGACTGGCCCGACATTTTGGTGTGATTGGTGATGAGATCCCTGCCGGCTTAGAGGTTGAGGTGACCAGTCTACCGGTTATTGGGCAGGATTATTTGGTCAGGTTGGGGATTTGTGAGATGGTTATGGGGGGATGCTATTGGGTGGCGTTGGGTCCCGCGAGACCAGCAGAGGTAGAGGCGGAGCAGGGAGGTCCCCAGGGAGCTCCGGCTGCTGCTCCAGCCCAGGAGGAGCCACAGGTACCCCTACCACCACCAGTTGCACGCATAGTCGGTCAGAGGGTAGAGCTAGTCGAGGGGGAGGTTAGAGCTTTGAGGGGCGTCGTTGATGGTATGAGGGCTGACCTCACTGTAGTCAGGAGGGATTTAGGTTGGCTGGTCGGGAGTGTGAGCCAGATTTTGGAGGGTCAGGGCACGAGCCATACTCGCCCTGATGGTACTTTCATTAGAGGGATGATCACATACTCCCGGGTCCCTTCACGCAGAGTCCGACCTAGGACCGACGATGCCAGCACCTCAGGGACTCACTCAGCTGCAGAGGACGACTCCCCACACCCTTGATCTCATATGTATGATCTTATAGACATTGTTCCACATACATTTTTATTCTTCTTGGGATTGTACTGAATTTTATTATCATATATTTATTTGATGTTTCAGTTTGTGTTTCTTATTGTGTTTGATGAAGACTGGCATTAAGTTCAACATGAGTGAACGAGAGAACCCGAGAGGTAAACCGTGGAACGAGCCCATTTTACAACAGACTGTTAGCAATCTGTTTGGTAAATACATGCGCCGCATCTAGTAAAACAGATGCGACGCATCCTATCCTTTATTTTATTTTATTTCGTATTTATTCCAGGCTCGATACGGCGTATCTTCTTCCATAAGATACGGCGTATCGACTGACCTGATGATTTACAGTTTAATTTTTTAAGTTTTATTTTTACTAACTACTAATGTATTATGCAAGTTTAAACCTTCTTAACTCAGGTGTGTTAAAGTCTAAATGGTATTATAGATTCCTGCAATTTTTGTGGATACATCATCTATGAAGCTTAAACGTTCTAATCCACAAGAAAGTTGATTTTTGCTCTTATACGAATAATGGAGGATCATACCGAGCAAATCTCAGGGGAGTTTTTCTGTTCTAATTCTTTTATTTTCCAGTTTTTAACCTTTAACACAAACAACGAGGACGTTGTTTAACTTAAGTGGGGGGATTAGAGAATTAGAACACTTACTTGTCCTAAACTTTTTCAAAATATGCTTAAAATGCGCTTAATATATCAAAATTAAAATTTTTTTAGCATATTTTTGTTTAAAGTCTAAATTACATAACCGCACACATAACTCTATTTTTTTTTCAAAAATATTAAAACTTTAGTGTGCTGGTGACTTGTAAACTTTAGAACTTGGCTTGTATACTATTCGAGACCACCATAATAAGTATTATCTATATAATTGGAGTGACTTGTCTAAATTGGTAAATTTCTAGGATTACACCCAAATAGCCTTTATATGTTATGTGATATTAACTAACTACACTGGTTAGTTAACCCCCGTATAAACCCTTTGTTACTCTCACTTTTAGAGTAAGATACCCCTAGAAAAACCCTCAGAGCCATTCCTTTCGTTTCTTACACCTTTGTTATAATGTTTCGATACACCCTTACACCTTAGCCTACCCTGTAGATTAAAATCCGTGGTTAATTGCTTTAGGCAAAGTGTGTTTCCTTACATTACCTGTGTTCGCGTGCGTAATTCATTATCTTTGGTTAGGTCGGGAAATTGCACAATGCAATTGGTATGAAAGTAAATATTGTATATCTTTTAGTTTATTTTTTGTGTGTTTGCTACTTTCACTATTACAGTTATTTCTGAAAGTATGAAGAGTATGGAAAAATTATCCGGAAAAATAGTGATAGAAAAGTTGTGGAATTTTACACATATATGTTGATGTCAAAAAAAAAAAAAAAATCGAAAAAAATAGAAAAGAAAAAGAAAAAGGAAAAGTTGGAAGTTTGTTTTAACCAACTTATGTAAAGTTTTGTATTAAGTGGGAGATATCACCACTAGTTGTTGTATATTATATTTATGGATTGAATGGGAGTTGGCCGTTATGGGAACGCCAACTAAGGTTATTCTTTGATTGAGATTTTGTTGAGTATAATTCGTGTCTACCTAAAGCGTGTGTTTCAAGTGTTAAAGCGTGAGTTATTCAATGATATGAGTCTTATTCATGGGATGGTTGGGAAAGTGATTTGCCACACTTAGGATTTTAATTTATCTGTTTTGTTTATTTTTCATTTTACACCAATTTGTATCCCAAATATTATCCATACCCTATATCATTCTTCATCAAAACCTTTGATTTATTGAGATTAGGGATTTGAGCAATCTTAAGTATCGTAGTCGTGGATTCGGCTATGTATTTATGATTTTGTCGCCCTTTTTGATATAATATTATTGGTGAAGATTACTTGGTCCTATCTTTAGCCTATTCGAGTTAAGGATTTGAGCAATTGCAAGTATCGTGGTCGTGGATTCGATCATTTATTTGTGATTTTGTCGCCTTTTCTGGAATATGAGATCGATAGAGATTAAAAAGGATGATCAACCCTTAACCAACAAATCCTTTTTACCGCTTTAGACTTGTTATTCCTTGGCTTTAGTGCGGGAGATGCGTATACTTGCCAAGCCTATGATAGAATATTCGTCACGACTAAGCAACTAAACGATTTAGAATTGTTTTACATTAAAAATTATTTTGGTTTCTACTTCGTTAAGTGTTTGGTTGTGTGATTATGACAAAACGAATACGTGCTTAAATATAAAAATAAATCCTAACATCTTTTAGGATACATTTTCATTCGATTAATTCTAAGGTTTACTTGGGGATACATTTTCAGGAGAAACTATACTGAATACCGATACCAATCCCAATATCAATACCAATACCAATACGGATACCAACAACAGTACCAATACTAACGTCACACCATCGAACCCGAACCTAATATATTTGGCCAAAACTGTAGAAATATATTTACCATCCACCACATGCGAAATCATCCAGCCAATTTAATATGAATGAAACGTAACCATAGTATCATACACTTTATTTAATTCAACCATATCTTCCTTGTGTCATAAAATACACGTGACCAAGCAAACAAATGACATGGGCTTGCCATCAGGTTTTTAATTATTTGTGAATAAAACTTACAGTGACTTTTTCTTCTTCTTCTTTTTAATCGACAATAAGCATATAGCGGCAATCAATGATTTCGAAGGCGCAGATCCAACTACGAACAAACAAACAAACAAATCTTTTTTTTTTTCTTTTTCTTTTATAGCTCTGATAAATGGCTATGAGCAAATGGGCCTTATTAAACTAACACTAGCCATAAGTGAGTCTCGGAATGCAGTAACTCGACCAAACCAAGTAAAACCAATCCATTTCCTCTCCATGCTCACGTATAGTATGCCATACATTTCGGTTAGAAAAGTCTTGAACAATGCCATCGTGAGTTATCCATATAATTTTATCTTCCTGCTCATTAGCTAGTAGAGAAACACAATCATGATTAAATATTGGAAATAAATTGTACTATGCAACTGGCCAGGTCCACGATCCATTAGAGACCATATCAGCAACTTTCTCTTGTCGATTAAAACCCGCTTGCGTCACCACTCTATTCGTCACATGATTCATCAATGGACAGTAGTCATTCCAATTATCGTGCACAAAAGAATCTACAGGACGTGTTTTCTGATTTTGTATATTCTGTTTTAGAAAAAGGTAGGAGTTTTTTGCGTTACAAGCAAAAACATCAAAATATGTTTTATAAGTTTTCTTATATAGTAGAAAATAGAGATTTTCAGTTTTGGCAAAACTTTAATAAAAAACGAGACACAAACACTCCTAAATCATTGCGTGAGGGCACGCAACAAACTAATTTTGGGGGTTGATGCGCGTGATGTGTCATTGCGGTTTAGCAGTATTAATGCCTACTCAAGTTTTAAATTTATATTTAGCCAACTTATCAATAACACACACACTTAACGAGCAGTGTACCCGGTCAGTATGAATATAATGGTAAGTAGAGTGTCGATCACTAAGAGTGGAACGTATTATCTAGTTATTCTAATCAGTATTTTAATATCCTAAGTTAGCTATACAACCTAATCTAACGCAAGGGGGTTCAGCCTGAGAGACTGACACGGTTTGGTTATGATTAAATAAAAACTAAACTAATGAGCACGAATCAGCGATTAGCACACACGTACACAGATAGATACTTGAGACAATAAGAGGACCTGTCCTGATAATTAAGTAGCTTGTCACTTGTTTTATTGCTAGTTTTATATGAAGTGTATGTAATTAAACCTTTCTCGTTGGCTCTAATCTTATCGGCGAGTAAACCCTTAATGATTACTTATGTCTATCCTTCTTTTCTAGAGTATTGGGCAATTGTGATGCCCACGTCTCGTATACGCTAGAATAGATAGGCGAGGAAGGGGCATGGCGACCCAAGCAATGCTCAGCTAGACACAGAGGTTATCAATGCACTAATAAAAGTCACCAAAGACATCAACATATAAACTTTAATTAATGGGAAAGCAATATTAAGGGGAGTGCATGATTTTCCGTAGTCACATGACACAAGCCCATCAATCCTGATGAATTAAAGTGTACTAATACAATAAAACAAAACTACTTAATGAATTGAATACATGCAGGACCTTCTTACAGCTCTTGTATCTTCGTTTAGGTTGTGTCTTGTGCTGCTTGGTCGTCTGAATTCGGCTCTAGGGTTATTCCTTCACACACTATCCCCCTCTCAAATTCGTCTGACCTTGGGATATTTATAGTTTCTGTCTCAGGGATAGATGCGGCGCATAGAGTGAATAGATGCGGCGCATTGACTTAACTTCGCGTGGGGTCCAAGATTAATATATTCTGGAATATTCGTACACCGTCTTCAGATGCGACGTATCTGTATCTTTGTATGCGGCGCATGTACTTGGATTGTATCTTGTGAAATCTTGATAGTGATACGCCGTATGTTAGAAGTATGTTGCGGCGTATCTGGAGTAGAACGAGCTTGATCTTCTGGATTTCAGTAGGCTTTTGACATCTTGCTTGTTTTGCTCCATAATTAGTCCAAAATCGTCAAGTTTCACATAATGCTTGTTTTTACCTGAGAATTACTAAAGTAAACATTAATGTATCGATTCTCATGTATAATATAATAAAAAAAGTCAAATAAATAGGATAAATGATGATAATAAAATGTACTTATTTGAGTTCATCAAATATCCCCCCACTTGAACTTTACTTGTCCCCAAGTAAACCTTAGAATTAATCAAATGAAAATGTATCCTAAAAGATGTTAGGATTTATTTTTATATTTAAGCATGTATTCGTTTTGTCATAATCACACAACCAAACACTTAACGAAGTAGAAACCAAAATAATTTTTAATGTAAAACAATTCTAAATCGTTTAGTTGCTTAGTCGTGACGAATGTTCTATCATAGGCTTGGCAAGTATACGCATCTCCCCCACTAATGCCAAGGAATAACAAGTCTAAAGCGGTAAAAAGGGTTTGTGGGTTAAGGGTTGATCATCCTTTTTAATCTCTATCGATCTCATATTCCAGAAAAGGCGACAAAATCACAAATACATGATCGAATCCAAGACCACGATACTTGCAATTGCTCAAATCCTTAACTCGAATAGGCTAAAGATAGGACCAAGTAATCTTCACCAATAATATTATATCAAAAAGGGCGACAAAATCATAAATACATAGCCGAATCCACGACTATGATACTTAAGATTGCTTAAATCCCTAATCTCAATAAATCAAAGGTTTGGATGAAGAATGATATAGGTGATGCGTGGTTTTGCAACCTTACAACAGGTTTTACCTCTCGAGGGATCTCAAGAGGCTTACAACCCCACCAGGCAGTGTACCTGACCGATGTAGTATAGTGTAGTGGTAAGTACGGGGGATTGATCGTTCTCCACAGGGAATAGTGTTCGTTAGGTATGAAAAACTACTCTAATAGGTCTAAGGGTGAGAGAAGATTCTTTTTATGTTTTTATAATTTTATGAAAGCAAGTAAAATCTCGGGTTTGAAAGAGTGGGCGGAATTAGTTGCTAGTCAACTAACCCAAATTACTACGAATACAAATAAAATAAAATAACTGAAAATGAAAAGGTGGTGAAAACTTATGTGGAGAGAAATGTGTTTACTTAGATTTCCTTACTCCCTAACTATCTTTTACCGGTTAATTAGTGTGCATTAATCGCGTGGATGACGGGTGTATTCCTTAATACCAATCGTGGGGTGGCGTACGTACTTCCCCAACTCTACAAGCTCCTACTTCACTCCTATGTCGAGCCGGCTAGGAAGCTCCTAACATGGGATCAATAGAATTCGCTTGTGCATTAAATACAACCATAAAAACCTTAGTACGCATTGGTTCATGCTTCTTAAGACGTTCAAGCAAGTTACCGAATAGGAAGTTAGCCAGTTTTCTTAAGCCTAACATAGATGAACAATCATCCAATACAACCAATAACACACTAATAACCAATAATCAATAGCTAGGTTTCATTAGATCTAAGCAAACACAAAATAAATCTAGCCTAGCATGTTAAACAAAAGACAAGAACAAGATAGAATCAAACAACACATAGACATATTGAATGATTAATTGATAACTTATCTTCAATGTAACATGGAAGATCTCAAGGCAAAAAGCCTTGAGAAAGCTGCTAAATTCGTCTAGGGTTCGTACACACAAAGTTCCCCAATAAGTTCCATACTAATGACAAAAAATTAGAAAACTATATATAGACTTTCAGATCTGACGGCGTCACGTTATGGAGTGTGACGCCGTCACCTCGCCGCTTTTAGGGTTCCCGGATGGCCTTCTTGACGCCGTCCCTCTTTAGCTCTCCAAAATCCGTTCTGGCTTATCAAGGCTTGACGCCGTCAGACTTAGGGGTGACGCCGTCCCACTTTAAATTAAGCCGTGACGACCTTGATCACATTAAAGCGTGACGCCGTTAGAATTCCATGCAAATTTCTCTGGCTTATCATGAGTAATTTTCACATCCACCTTTTCTTGCCAAGCCATGACGCCGTCTAGACTAACATCTGACGCCGTCAAAGGTAACTTTTAGCACAATTTTGAGACTTTGTCGTTTTCTTCACTTTTATGCTCCAAAAACGTCCAAAATGCCTCCTTTTCCAGATTTCTCCTCAAAAGTACCTAAAATGACAAAAGGAACGATTTAGGGCGATATTTGATCAAATAAATACGATTTAGGGCTTAAATGACCCCTTAAAAGCGGTACACTTTTCGCTTCATCAAATACCCTTACACTTGAGATTTGCTTGTCCTCAAGCAAATGCGCTTTTATTCTAATCAAAATACAAGTTAGGGGTCATTTAATGCTAACATAAAAGTAATTACAACAAATATTCGTTCCACTTTAATCATAATAAGCATGGAGATTACAAACTAGCACCTCACAAGTAGTGTTTAGATACTTACATCTCTCAAGTGTCATCAAAATAAATCTCATAAGTGAAAACGGATAATATCTCTCACTACCTGTCATAGCAAATAGATTACCATAGGCTTGGGAAAGGATCGAAAACCTCCTCCACTAGGCGTAAGCACCTAAGATAAACTATCAAAGAGGGCTTTTAAATGGGTTATAACGTTAGGTGTAGGGAAAAGGAAAACACGGTTTTGTTGGAATAAGGATATTTTACTGGTGGCGAGTTAAAGATCTTGATTAATTACATGTACTATACAATGTTGCTAAGCCAAGACTCGACTCAATCTTAAGCTAAAAACAAAATAACAAAAACATAAAATAAAAATAAAATAAAACGGGATGGTAGTCCGTATGTTTTTTTTTTCTACTTTTCTTTTTCTTATTTTTTTGTATTTTTCTTGATTTTTCGATTTTTTTTTTTTTTTGCATACACTTTTGCCCTACCATCCAAAATAATACATCATAGGGGCATTGCATTCCCCTTACACTTGAACTTTTACATAACTTTACAAATTACTATTCTAATGACTCGAATTAAGATAATTAAAACACTTGGAGTACTTTTAAAATATTTAGCACATATGGGGGTAATAAATGATGTTCTTCCCCATTACTCCATTACACTAGTACTTTACCCATGAGTCCCAATCGTCCCAAAACAATATGTACAAGGATATGACTCGACTTAGCAACCATGTAATCAACTAGATAATTAACTAAGGGTTTAAACAAATGTTGTCACAATAATGCACTAAAAATGAGTGCATACAAGGTGGGCTAAGGCGATTTGGGTGTACATTTAAGTGGGGTGTAACAAATTCTTCCTTTAAGTAAAATGCTTAAAGGTCGAAACGAAAAGATAGGCTCTGAGGGGTGTACTAGGGGTATCGTGTACTAAAAACGAGTACAACGCAAAGGGTGTGGGGGAATTACTTGACTAATGTAGCCAAAGTAACTATAACAAAAACACAGGTGTAAAACAATGGGTTTATCCTAATGCCTCTTATCATGTAGTAAATCTAACTACACGAATGTAGTCTCACTTGTGGCCTCGGAATGGTCCTAACGCAAGTTCTAGAATCTAAGTGCTACCGGTACACACATCATAGCATAAATGCTTTTCCTACCAATTCTAGGGGCGAACCTCACATATTTGGGGTGTGGAAATTTTTTTTAGTGGTACGGTTTTTGTGCTAGTCATATAACTCCTATCCGTGAGGCGCTCATTAAGACCAAAGTTTCACTCCTATATGTTGTAAAAAATTTTAAATTTGGCACTAAAATTGCCTTAACAGGTATTTCTCTCAGTTTTATTACACATCTACCATTAAACAAACAAAAATCAAGCGTAATTGTATTCTCTAAAGTATCGTACTTTTACCCCCCCTTACACTTAAGATGAACATTGTCCCCAATGTTCAAATAACAAGATGTAAAAGCATAAAGGTAAAAGAATGAAATCAAATACTCCCCTGATTCGCTCGGTGGATAATGAAGTAACATGGTTAAATCTTCTTCCAAAGAGAATGTAAAAGCTCCATGACTAATGCATCGCCAAAAGCTTGATCAAAAACATTTCCTTGTCCAAAATAACCTGTTAAACCTGAGAAAACAAACACGAAAACCTGCATAACATCGGCGGGATAAATCTATATATAAGGATATAATGCTTGTGGAATGATAATTTTGCAGATTCCTGGAGATTATAAGTTAGAGATTTAATAAAAACTTTTTATGAAAACAAAACTTTCAAAAAATTTCAGAAAATTAAACCTGACGCCGTCAGGTTGTAAACCCTGACGCCGTCAGAAACAATCTGACAGAATTCTCATGTTACGTTTCCGGAAAATTTTTGGAAAAACCTATACCTTACTTCCTGGAATTCCTGCAAAACATCATTATGACTCGATACAAGCATTTGACTCAAACAAACACTAATATGTATGTTAATTTATTATTATTATGATTCATGTTTATTTGTGTTCTAATAAACCGATTTAGATTTCCCTTACACTTAATTTTTGCAAAATACCTTTATATGTAGTTAAGACGAAGTTAAAAATAAGATAAAGCATTTTCACAAATTAGTTTTGAACATGAATCAATAATAATAAAATTCAAACATACATACGGAAACAAATAAAATCAAACAAGCAAATAAATAAACACACAAAGCAAATAAAAGCTTGGGTTGCCTCCCAAGAAGCGCTTTTCTTTATTAACGAGTCTTGTAGCTAGACTCAAAGTCCTTCTACCTAGTATCGCTTATGCTCACGTATCCGAGTGTGAGCCATCTAATTGTTGCCTCATCTTTCTTGTATTCGTTATTCAGCTCCAAACATCCATGATAGTATCTCTTATTTTTCTCATGTGGATATTTGAGCCCCTTCCTCTTATCATTCTCACTTAATAAATCAAGAGGCACAAGTCTATTGCAAGATTCAATGGAGAAGTTTTTAAACCTAGGATGTGCTCGGGGCATTTGGTAAGTAAAATCTTCATCCCCATCCGAGAATGTAATTAACCCGTCCACAAGTTTTTCGTCAAGGTTGGTCAACCTTTTGAAGGGTTCTCCAAAAATGACTTGGGTTAATTTGTTATCAATGAATTCTCCTAAATTCTCCATAACCATAAAATCCACCAAATACACAAAACTTCCAACGAATACGTGTAGTGGCTTAATCCTAGCAACAATGTTATCTCCTTGATATTCTAGCTCATCTACCATGATCTTATTATAATTAGCGCGAGAGATAATGTTCATAGGCAAAGATGAGTTAAGATAAGCATAAAAATCATGATAACCAATCTTACACGGAAATTGCATGTTAAAGAGGCTATCCTTTTCGATCTTAGTCCTAGGGTCAACATACTTAAAGGGATCAATTTCCTCTTTTCCCCATTCCTCGTTAACCACTTCTCCATTACCGGCATCCTCATCGGAGTCTGAGTAGTAAAATGGACTAACATAGTCATTCTCATGGTCAGACTCCTCCATCTCAGAATCGTTACCAAAGTGGTGGTCGGGTGAAAGGTTGTTGTTTTCTACGATGGGGGCGGGAACGGGTAGTTGAAAGTTTGCACGGCGGAAAATACGAATAACAGGGATCAAATGATCAATATTACTCATGAGGTAAGTGGAAGGTATCACAAACAAAAGTACAAAGAAATAAGATAGACTAAAGAGAACCTAGAAAAAAAAAAAAAATAAAAATCTCACTAGAAAGGAATCTAGTGAGTAGACCTATAAAATAAAAATTCAACCTAAACAATAACTATTCCCCGGCAGCGGCGCCAAAAACTTGATGCGTGGTTTTGCAACCTTACAACAGGTTTTACCTCTCGAGGGATCTCAAGAGGCTTACAACCCCACCAGGCAGTGTACCTGACCGATGTAGTATAGTGTAGTGGTAAGTACGGGGGATTGATCGTTCTCCACAGGAATAGTGTTCGTTAGGTATGAAAAACTACTCTAATAGGTCTAAGGGTGAGAGAAGATTCTTTTTATGTTTTTATAATTTTATGAAAGCAAGTAAAATCTCGGGTTTGAAAGAGTGGGCGGAATTAGTTGCTAGTCAACTAACCCAAATTACTACGAATACAAATAAAATAAAATAACTGAAAATGAAAAGGTGGTGAAAACTTATGTGGAGAGAAATGTGTTTACTTAGATTTCCTTACTCCCTAACTATCTTTTACCGGTTAATTAGTGTGCATTAATCGCGTGGATGACGGGTGTATTCCTTAATACCAATCGTGGGGTGGCGTACGTACTTCCCCAACTCTACAAGCTCCTACTTCACTCCTATGTCGAGCCGGCTAGGAAGCTCCTAACATGGGATCACTAGAATTCGCTTGTGCATTAAATACAACCATAAAAACCTTAGTACGCATTGGTTCATGCTTCTTAAGACGTTCAAGCAAGTTACCGAATAGGAAGTTAGCCAGTTTTCTTAAGCCTAACATAGATGAACAATCATCCAATACAACCAATAACACACTAATAACCAATAATCAATAGCTAGGTTTCATTAGATCTAAGCAAACACAAAATAAATCTAGCCTAGCATGTTAAACAAAAGACAAGAACAAGATAGAATCAAACAACACATAGACATATTGAATGATTAATTGATAACTTATCTTCAATGTAACATGGAAGATCTCAAGGCAAAAAGCCTTGAGAAAGCTGCTAAATTCGTCTAGGGTTCGTACACACAAAGTTCCCCAATAAGTTCCACACTAATGACAAAAAATTAGAAAACTATATATAGACTTTCAGATCTGACGGCGTCACGTTATGGAGTGTGACGCCGTCACCTCGCCGCTTTTAGGGTTCCCGGATGGCCTTCTTGACGCCGTCCCTCTTTAGCTCTCCAAAATCCGTTCTGGCTTATCAAGGCTTGACGCCGTCAGACTTAGGGGTGACGTCGTCCCACTTTAAATTAAGCCGTGACGACCTTGATCACATTAAAGCGTGACGCCGTCAGAATTCCATGCAAATTTCTCTGGCTTATCATGAGTAATTTTCACATCCACCTTTTCTTGCCAAGCCATGACGCCGTCTAGACTAACATCTGACGCCGTCAAAGGTAACTTTTAGCACAATTTTGAGACTTCGTCGTTTTCTTCACTTTTATGCTCCAAAAACGTCCAAAATGCCTCCTTTTCCAGATTTCTCCTCAAAAGTACCTAAAATGACAAAAGGAACGATTTAGGGCGATATTTGATCAAATAAATACGATTTAGGGCTTAAATGACCCCTTAAAAGCGGTACACTTTTCGCTTCATCAATAGGGTATGGATAATATTTGGGATACAAATTGGTGTAAAATGAAAAATAAACAAAACAGATAAATTAAAATCCTAAGTGTGATTAATCACTATCCCAACCATCCCATGAATAAGACTCATATCACTGAATAACTCACGCTTTAACACTTGAAACACACGCTTTAGGTAGACAAGAATTATACTCAACAAAATCTCAATCAAAGAATAACCTTAGTTGGCGTTCCCATAACGGCCAACTCCCATTCAATCCATAAATATAATATACAACAAATAGTGGTGATATCTCCCACTTAATACAAAACTTTACATACGTTGGTTAAAACAAACTTCCAACTTTTCCTTTTTTTTTTTTTTTTTTTTTTTTTTTTTTTTTTTTTTTAAGACTTTATATGTGTAAAATTTCACAACTTTACTATCACTATTGATGCGTTTCATAATAGAGGATTTTATTTAGTTTATTATCTCCGAATTTCACTTCAAATTAAAATTTTTTTTTTTATATTCTTATTACCATTATCATTTCAAAGAAACACACACGAACAAGTATACTCGTTCAATTGTAGTATTGTTGTTGGTAAATAAGGTTCGTCCCAAGGAACTAGTTAATTGTGATTTTAGTAACATTAATGGTATAGCACTTAAGATTGTCACGATCAAAAGTACTAGAAACGATTTAAACGAACAATGGTTTCAATGTAACGCGAGCAAACAAACAATTAAAGCAAAACATACTTATTTGGGAATCATGACTAATCGTGATATGATGTAGAACATGTTTGGGTGAAACTTAGAAGGCACATATCAATATTCACAAGGACTTCTAATCAAATGATAATATCAAGGAAATCCATGTTTCTACTAGTTTCACGGGTGAGTCCTTTCCGCCAAATCTCATCCCACTACGCTAGCTCTTTCGTAGTAAAATGTATGAAAAAGTTGATTAGTTAAATTGGTTCATACGAGTCTTTTCAACCCATTCTCGTGATTAAATATTTTCGAATCCGTTTAAAACTTGTATATTCGATATTCGTCACTTATCGAACATCAATTTGTTTGTCACTAACTCTTGGAATTAAATAATCATTAGAAGTCTTTTCATCCTTTAAATCCAACAACATTCAACCAACAAGTTTTAGGACACAAATTTATTTAAACAAACCCATAGAATTAACCACTTTTTACAACCTACTAAACGTCCAACATTCACACAATTAGTCACATCATTCCCAAACAAGTATCACGAATCATTCCATAACAAGTATCATAATAAAACATAAAATTGCATTCAACTTAAACCAATTCAACATGATTAATAATAAAGGAAATTACCCAAGAGTAAAATTACAATGAGTAATGAAAGAGTTGTAGCACTCTTTGAGGCCTCCAATCGAACAAGGGAATCTTCCACCTCTTCTACTAGTTATCTTCCTTGAGAATGGCAGAGATTTTTAAGCTCTTTTGGGTTAGAAAGTAGTATAATCAAATCCTTATGGTGTAAGGTTTGATTGTGAGTGTTGTCTCTAAAACAAGTGATTAGGGGTCTTATTTAAGCTTGTAAGACACCCCTAAAACTGATATTCTTCATCAATAATCATAATTAAGAAGCAAATGATCGGACTCAATACATAATGGTGCTTAAAGTGGAGAGTTAATGCAACTCTTCATGTCAGTTTTTCTGCATACCTCGGGTATGGAAATGTAAACCCTGGGTATGAGCTAAACCTCAGGTATAGACTCAACTTTCTTCACATAACTTGGCTTTAAGCTAGCATAGAGCTCCAACTTTTAACATACTTTTTGGCTCCTAATTATGACTTAATCCTTTCATCCTCTAACGTACAACCGGAAATGATCATATCATGCATCCATGTATTTTTCTTCGATATTTTCTTGAATTTCATAGCTTTTCTTCGTCTTTCTTGATATTTCCTTGTACCTAGACTTAAACACATCTTCAACAACTTTTAAGCATAAAACCATCATAATCATGACTATATTTCGGATAAAAACACACAAATAACGCTATAAAAACATGTACAAAATGAGCGTTATCAAATCTCCCACACTTAAGTTTTGCTTGCCCCCAAGCAAAGTAATCATTTGGAAAATTATTTTTCAATAGCCATCATCCATTATTTTCTAAAATGTCACTAATTTCCCTTAATATCGAAGTACAAAGTCAAAAAGTGATTCCTTTAATTTAATTTGTGAAATTTAAACGATTAACTCGATCAAGCTAGATAACACAACTAAGCTCCTCACGAAAAGAAAAGAATAATTTAATTCACTCACACTCATTTCTTTTATTTGGGAAGATATTTCACTCTATTGCTCAGTCGTGATTCATGTCATACCATAGGCTTGTACAAGTATCAAAACTAATCCAAATCATGTAAGAAATAAATTAATTTATCAAAGAGGACTTTTATTTGGGTTCAAGGCTTCAAGGGTTGATATCAACTTATGCTCAAATAACTATTGTACAAAATATAATAGATCGCTAACAACGAATTCTTGAATAGTCAAATAACGGATGGTCACTAAAACACGTTCTAGTTCGCTAGCAACGTTGTTCAACTATTCAAAAACCGGATGGTCACTACAATATTCATACATTCGCTATTTTCACAAAAGAAGAAAAAGGGTAGGATAAGACATGGGATTATTTGGTTAATATAATTTTCAAGAATCAAGTCAAATACCCGAATTACTTGATGCAAAAACAATCGATCCATGTATCCTCAAATGATTATAGCCTTTCATCATAATTCTTCTTTCCTCCTTTATTCATTCATCGATCAACATTCATATCATATCATTTAGCGCATTGGCTAATTTTCACGATCATAGCTCATTAGCTTTCTCTCTCTCTCTCTCTCTCTTTTTTTTTTTTTTTTTTTTTTTTTTTTTTTTTTTTTTTTAAACTTGCTTCCCCCACACTTTAGATGAGCATATACCTCAAAAAGATACAAATAAGAAGTAGCTACCTTCGTCTTCGTCAGAAAGGTATATTCGAAATACAAAGTGTAGACTCATAATCATCAAAAATTCTTCCAATCAACAACAAGTAATTCATCGATTCAACTTGACTAAAAAGGGTAGGCTAAGGTTTAAAGGTGCAAAAACTTTTTTTTTCTTTTCTGGGTTGAATCATGAAATGAAAAAGATAGGCTCAGATGGTTGAACTAAGGGTATCTAGCACTAAAATTGAGTGCTAACAAATGGGTCCATGGAATAGCGATTAACTAACCAATTTGGCTAGCTAATATATCAATATATGAAAAATGGAAGGCCATTTGATTTAATCCTAAGTCGCCTCTTATCATTTAAATTCATTTATATCACAACAATATTGTAACCTTACTTTGGAATTCGTAATGCATGACAAGTACTAGTTCTAGAATCAATTCAATCACCGGCACACTCTTAGCAAGAAAATAGAATTTAAGCATAAAATATATGCTTCAAATAATAGGCTCAAATCCTCACATATTTGGTAGAATAGGCTAAAAATGCTCAAGCAATGTTATCAATCCTAAGAACAGATTCTTTCACTTAACCGAGATTCGTTTAAAAATTTCAAAATTGCCATTTTATGCTATTGGAAAATTTCAAGCTGTTTTTAATATATAAATTCTTTATGTGCAAAAACAACTACTTCCTTAAGGGCAATAAAAACAAACTCCAAAATAATTAAAAAAAAAATTGAAAATTGAATCATTTCCACAATTTACTTCCCTCCCCCACACTTAAGTTTTGCATTGTCCTCAATGTGAAAAATTAACTTCAAAGTAAAGGAAATTGGGAAAATAAAATAGTAAATGACATCACCGAGAAATCAAGCGGGATCCATATTTGGTGTTAAAACGCATGAGTTGGAAACTCCAAGCTCCAAAATATACCAACCATATGAATAGCAACGATCTCATGGTATCCTAAAAAATAAGCAAAACAAAACACAAAACACAAAACACAAAGTGCAATAATACCAATAACTAAAAAAAAAAAAAAAAAAAAAAATCCTAACCATACATAATAATAATAAGAAGTCTAAGACATAATAGTACTAAACAAACATAATAAAGTACGAATAAAAACATAAATATTGCTCAAAACTCGCAATAGCCATGAATGTAATTCATTCATCATCTGTCTCATCTCCTGCATATGTAACCAAAGGACCATATCCTAATCCTCCTGATGACGTTCCTGCTTCATGACTTTCCGTCCCAACATTAGAATAATATCCCGCAAAAGCTTCTTCGATAACATTGCACCCTTCATTACTTGGACCTGTGCTATATGTTGGGTAGGGTACATGTCCCGAAGGATAAGGCGTGTAAGGGAAAGGGTAAGGTGGAACTTCAATCGGTTCATATGCCAAAGGAAAAGAATAAGTTGGTACACAATTTTTTCCAATGTGGGTGAGAATTGGTGCGCAATAATCCATTTGATGTCCAATTCTCATCAAGCTCATGTCCCTCCACACTTCTCTTCTTTCCACGTGTGGTAAATTCGCGTGCCAATCACCCCAACTAGCATTCAATCCCGAAGACTCTCCAACATTTTGTTGATCTTGTTGTGGTGGTGGTGGTCCTCGATTCTCATTTCTAATTCTATCAACCAAACACATCCGTTCATCATCAAGCTAATCTTTTAACACCTTCTTGTCTAGCTTCTCGTATTCTTTAATCACTGTTATCTTACTCAACTTGTTGGGAATAAAATGATCAAAGTCAAAGAGCCTGCCAAAGATGTTAAAGAGCCTGCTAGTTGATTTTGAAGAGTATGAAGATGTTCTACCAGTACCTTCTGGGTAGAAGGTACTGCTAGAAGATGAAGAGCCTGCCAAGCTTATGTCAAGTCGATTAGATATTTTGTAATAGATATTTAGTTGAATTATTAGTCTTTTTACATTGTTATACGTTATGTAGAAGTAGATTAGTCTTCTGTGGTGACAGAAGAATATTATCAGAGTTGTACATGGGTAGTTGTATTTAATTGTAGGCGCCAATATAGTCAAAGTATAGTATAATACTCTTCCACTTGACAACTTGTAATAAGGTTGCCTTATCTTATAAAAGGTTTCCTTAAGTCACACTTCATGCATGCATCTTTCACAACCATTAACCAAAACTAAACTATCTCTCAAGTAACTTAGTTACTTCAATTCACAAATCCTTTTACAATCTTAGATTCAAGATTACTTTGTAATCCTGGTGATATTTAGATCATCCGTATTATTTCATCAATAATATTGAATCGTTTTGTGTTAACCAAAGTTGTGTTCTTTGTTCATTGCATTCTCATTTATACTCAAACTCACCACCTTGTGTTCTTTTAAGTGTGTTGTAGTAGATTCCGCATGCTAAACACATTCAATACATAAATATCTCAAAAACACAAACGTTCCACAAGTGGTATCAGAGCTAGGCTTGATATTTACTAATTTAAAAGAACAATGGATGTTGAACATATTCGAACAAATGTTGCAGTTAAACTTCCATTACTTAAGAAAAATGAGTTTGAAATGTGGAGACTAAGGGTTGAACAATACTTTCAAGTGCAGGACTATGCACTTTGGGAGATCATTGAACAAGGCAATTCATTTAAACCTCAAATCACCACTACAACAGTAAATGATGCTCTTGTAACAAGAATACAAGACCAACCATCAAATGCAGATGAAAAAGTTCAGAAGAGAAATGATCTAAAGGCAAGGAGTATGTTACTGATGACTATTCCAAATGATCAACTTCTGATCTTTAACAAATACAAAGATGCCAAAACCCTTTTTGAAGCTATTGTGGCTAGGTTTGGTGGTAATGATGCTACCAAGAAAACACAGAAAACTCTTCTCAAACAACAATTTGAGAACTTCACAGCCACAACCAATGAATCTTTGGACAGTATGTTCAATAGACTTCAGAAGCTTGCAAGTCAGTTAGCCATCCATGAAGTGATGATAACTCAAGAAGACCTAAACTCTAAATTTCTTAGGAGTTTACCTTTAGAATGGTCTATGCATGTCATTGTCTGGAAGAACAAGCCAGATATTGACCAGATGAGTCTCAATGATCTCTACAACAATTTCAAAATTGTAGAACATGAAGTAAAAAAGACTACTGGTTCAAGTTCAGAAAATATGGCATTTGTTTCATCACCAAGCATCTTAAAGGCTGATAATGAAGAAAAAGGTGGCAGAGAAGAAGGTACTGCCAACACAACCTTTGGTACTGCTAGTACTTCTAGTAGTACCAAATCCATTTTAGATGAAACAATTGGGTGTGCTTTTCTTACATCTCAACACAATGGGTCCGTATTAACATTTGAAGACCTTCAAGAGATTCATCCTGATGATCTTGAAGTGATGGACATAAAGTGGCAACTTTCACTTTTAAGCATTAGAGCTAAGAAGTTGTTGATGAGGACTGGCAAGAAGATAATGATAAATGGAAATGAGCCTGCTGGCTATGATAAGTCAAAAGTGAAGTGTTACAACTGCCACATGATGGGTCACTACTCTAGAGAGTGTAGAAGACCTAAGAAGCAGGATGACAAGGGTAGAGGGTTTGACAACAGGAATAAAGGAAGCTTTGAGAAGAAAGGAAGCTTTGAAAGCAAGAGTAAGGTTGATGAAGTTGCTGAGCCAAAAGCAATGGTTGCTATTGATGGCATGGGTTTTGATTGGAGTTTCATGGGTGAAGATGAGTCAACTTCTGATGAATTGGCTTTGATGGCATTCTCCACCCCTGAGGTACAAACTATCAAATGTTCTAATAGTTGTGAATTTCTTAAAGAATTAGAAATTATAAGAAAATCTTATGATACAGAAGTATTAGAACACAGAAAAACCCAACAAACATTATTTAACCATCAGTGTGGTATGGCCAAACTAGAAAAACAAATCATTCACTATAGAGAAAATGAACTCAACTTTACTGATGCAAAAAATGCTCTTCATAGACAAATATTTTTGAAAGATTCAGAAATAGAAATGGTAAGGACTGAGTGCACTAAAGTGACATTGGCCAGAGATAATATTCAACTGACTGTTACTAAATTGGAAACTGCTTCTGAATGCACTAGAAGTATAGTTGAGAATCAGATGAATAAGAGAATAAAATTAGGGATAGGATACAATAAATGTCCACCTCCTTATAGAGGAATTCCTTGTCCCCAAGGTAGTGATCTTGCTGCATCAGGTTTACATGAATTTGTTAACAAACCATTAGCTAAACCTGTAGAGATAAGTGAACCTTCTGAGAGTGCTAAGAATGTCTCACTCTCCAAGGTGCTCACTGATAAGAGACCAGATGTCCTAATTGTTGAGGATTGGGTATCTGATGATGATGAAGATGAGACTATTCCTATCAAAGGAATCAAAGTAGGACCATCCAGTCCTAAGAAAGTAGAAGTTAAAGCTAAGGCTAAAGCTGTTTTGAAAACAGTTGAGAGTTGTGAAAAATGTAATAACAAATCTAGGGGAAGCCAAAGAAATTGGAATAACCTTAAGTCACAACAACTAGGTAATGACTTTGTTATGTTCAATAAGGCTTGTTATTATTGTGGTAGCTTTAATCATCTTCATGCTTATTGTAATAAATGGGTTTCTGGGAGTAAATCAACGTCTAAAACAAATGTTACTCACCCCAGAAAAAGTTTTGTTAAGTCTAACACCATAAATGCTAAACATACTGTTAGACAACATAAGCCTGTTATTGCAAAACCAACTGATAAGGGTACAAGAAACACTTTAAAATGTGTACCAAAAGTTGTGAATAGTCCTATTCAAAAGAAATCTATGGTCAAAACAAAAATTTGGACACCAAAAACCAAAGGTCCTGCTAGACCAAAAGGTCCTGCTAGACCAAATGGTACTGCCAAGATTGGTATTGCCAAAATTGGTACTGATAGACCAAAGACCACACAATGGATTAAAAGGGAAAGTGCTGTTAAGTCCTCAGCATGTTGGATTTGGAAACCAATCCAATCAAAAGGTGCATCAACAATCCTGAAAAGGTTTGATTTCATTGATGCAAGAGGCAAACCCAAGTCTGTCATGGCTTGGGTACCCCAAGGAAACTAATATGTTTATTCATGTGCAGGAACATTCAACTGATATTGAAGATCAAGGATATGTGGATAGTGGATGTTCAAGGCACATGACAGGCAACATGTCATTCCTCTCAGACTTCAAAACATTTGATGGAGGATATGTTACCTTTGGGGGAGGAATAAAAGGAAAGATCACTGGTAAAGGTACTATCAAAACCAGTAAACTAGATTTTGAAAATGTATATTTTGTGAAAGAGCTTCAGTTTAATCTTCTTAGTGTCTCACAAATGTGTGACAAAAAGAACAATGTTCTATTTACTGACAATGAATGTATGGTTCTTTCTTCTGATTTTAAGATGCCTGATGAGAGTCAGATCCTTCTTAAAATTCCAAAAAGGAACAATATGTATAGTGTCAATTTAAAGAACATTGATCCCAAGGAAGGTTTAACTTGTTTGGTAGCAAAGGCCTCATTGGATGAATCTATGCATTGGCATAGAAGGCTTGGTCATGTAAACTTTAAAACAATCAACACTATTGCAAAATATGATTTAGTAAGAGGTTTACCCAAAAAGATTTTCCAAAATGACCAAACTTGTGTTGACTGTCTAAAAGGCAAACAACATAGAGCTTCTTGTAAGCCCAAGACCCAAAACTCTATTTCTCAGGCTTTACATATGCTTCATATGGATCTCTTTGGTCCTACTAATGTGTGCAGCTTGAATGGAAAAAGATATTGTCTGGTTGTTACTGATGATTATAGCAGATTTTCATGGGTTTTCTTCTTAAGATCTAAACATGAAACTAGTGAGATACTTAAAACATATATCACTGAGGTAGAAAACCAATCTGATAAGAAGGTCAAAGTCATCAGATGTGACAATGGGACAGAGTTCAAGAATAGAGTTATGGATGACTTTTGCAAGGAAAAAGGCATAAAAAGAGAGTTTAGTGTAGCTAGAACACCTCAGCAAAATGGAGTAGCAGAAAGAAAGAATAGAACACTTATAGAGGCTGCTAGAACTATGTTAGTAGACTCTAAGTTGCCTATTTCATTTTGGGCTAAAGCAGTTGGTACTGCTTGTTATGTACAAAACAGGGTTCTTGTGACAAAGCCACATAGAAAGACACCTTATGAACTTTTCTTTGGTAGAAAACCATCTTTAAGTTTTATGAGACCTTTTGGTTGTCATGTCACTATTCTAAATACAAAAGATCATTTAGGCAAATTTGATGGAAAAGCAGATGTTGGCTATTTGATAGGGTATTCCTTGCAGAGTAAGGCCTATAGAGTGTTTAACACTTGCACTAGGCTAGTAGAAGAGAATCTTCACATAGAGTTTCAAGAGAAACTAACAAATGTGAAAGGAATTGGACCAGATTGGATGTTTGATGTTGATAGGCTTTCAGAATCTATGAATTATGTGCCTGTTACAGGTACAAATACTAATGAAGATGCAGGTTTTGAAGATAATGTTGAAACTCCTAAAGATCAAGATTACATCTGGATGCCAATTTGGAAAAGTATGGATCTATCTTCAAGTCAAGAAGGACCTTCAAATACAACAAATGAAGGCAATGAAGAAGATCATGGAACTAAAGATCAAGAGAATCAAGAAAGTGGTACAAATAACAATGGTACTGCTAGTTCAACAGATGGTCCTGCTAGTTCAAGTATTGATACTGCTGAGCCATTGAATGTTCAAATAGATGATTCTTTCCAAGAAGAGGTGGGAATTAGCAATCTTCCATCTACCTATGAAGTTCCAAAAACACCAAACACTAGAATTCTCAAAGATCACTCAACAGATGATCTGATTGGAAGCATAAATTCTGGTGTTAGAACAAGATCTCAAGTTGGTTTATCTCAAGTCTTATCTTCAGATGAAGAAGGGTTTCTCTCCTCTATTTATGAAGAAAAGAATAATGATACTTCCAATATATGCCTGTTTTCATGTTTTCTATCTCAGGCTGAACCCAAAAACATAAACAAAGCTTTAGATGATGCAAGTTGGGTGGAAGCTATGCAAGAAGAGCTTCTCCAATTCAAGATTCAGAAGGTTTGGATATTGGTTGATTTGCCCAGAGGCCATAGGGCAATTGGAACCAAATGGGTATTCAGAAATAAGAAAGATGAAAGAGGTATAGTGATCAGAAACAAGGCTAGATTGGTAGCACAAGGATATACTCAAGAGGAAGGGGTAGATTATGAAGAAGTGTTTGCTCCAGTTGCAAGACTTGAAGCAATTAGGCTTTTCTTGGCCTATGCTTCATTCATAGGTTTCACTGTCTATCAAATGGATGTTAAGAGTGCATTTTTATATGGTGAAATTGAAGAACCAGTATATGTATCTCAACCTCCAGGCTTCATTGATGCAGAGTATCCAGACAAAGTTTACAAGGTTACCAAGGCTTTGTATGGCCTACACCAAGCTCCTAGGGCATGGTATGAAACATTGGCTTGTTTTCTACTAGAAAGTGGATTCCAAAGAGGCAGGATTGATCCAACTTTGTTCATCAAAAGAACAAAGAAAGACATCTTGCTATTGCAGATTTATGTAGATGACATAATCTTTGGATCAACAAACCAAGACTTGTGTGTAGAATTTGAAAAACTTATGCATAGTAAGTTTGAAATGAGTTCCATGGGGGAACTTACTTTCTTTTTGGGTCTCCAAGTGAAACAATCCAAAGAAGGCATATTTATCAGCCAAGATAAGTATGTAGCAGAGATCCTAAGGAAATTTAATTTTGCTGATTCTAAGGTTGCAAGTACACCAATGGATCCAGACAAAGGGCTACTCAAGGATGCTGAAGGAGAAGATATGGATTTGCACAATTATAGATCAATGATTGGGTCTTTGATGTACCTTACATCTTCAAGACCAGATATCATGTTCTCAGTATGTGTATGTGCAAGGTTTCAAATACATCCCAAGATCTCCCATCTCACAGCAGTCAAAAGAATCTTTAGATATCTTAAGGGTCAACCTAGGTTGGGTCTTTGGTATCCAAGGGAATCATCTTTTGAATTGGTGGCTTATTCGGATAGTGACTATGCTGGTGCAACTCTAGACAGAAAATCCACAACTGGTGGATGTCAATTTCTTGGTTGCAGACTAATCTCTTGGCAATGCAAGAAACAAACAATGGTGGCCAATTCTACAACTGAAGCAGAATATGTTGCTGGTGCAAGTTGTTGTGGGCAAGTTCTTTGGATCCAAAATCAGATGCTTGACTATGGGTACAATTTTCTTAACACCATTATTTATATTGACAATAGCAGTACTATTTGTATCATTAAAAACCCAGTTCAACACTCAAAAACAAAACATATTGAAATCAGACACCATTTCATAAGGGATTGCAATGAGAAAAGGTTAATTCAAGTAGTTAAAATTGATTATGAAAAGAATTATGCAGACCTTCTCACCAAAGCTTTTGATTTAGGTAGATTCAAATATCTTGTAGGAGGTATTGGAATGATAAATCTTTGAAAAACATATGTTTTTGTTCATAAAATTAACTGGTATTGGCTTTTAAACATGGTACTGCTAGATAGTCAAAAGGTACTGTCTATTCATAATTGGTCCTGCTGATATAAAATTCCTATGTTTTGTTTCACATTGATGCTTGAATGTTTAAAATACTATAGATCAAGTGCTTTGCACTTTGTTCTTTTGGTTTGCAACTAACACATTTCAGGTTGATAACAAAACAAGAGTTCTTCCAAACAAAAAGGAGCAACAAAAGTTATATTCATTTCAGGAGAGATAACAATCTCAGGGGAGGAATTAATAGCCTAGAATGGAAGAAAAACCAATTTATGAAAGGAAAGACAAGAGCATACAAGATGATGAAAAGTTGAAAAAGAGATAGTTAGATCACATATCTAGAAGGGATGAAGCATTTCTCAAGGAGAAAGTTCTATCTAGATCAAACTAAGAAAAGTTTCAACTCAAAGGCATGACATTAGATGATTTCACTTGTTGAACCAATCATCCAAGATACACAGCATCATTGCCTTTTCAAATTTCCTCCATCCAAGGAAATTGCACCATCTTTAGGGCCATCATGGCTTTTGGTATTCCACTCACCAAGTTTTTACAAACTAAAGAGTTGGCTAGTCCATAAGCAAACGGCTTTTGGTAAAGACAAATCAAATCCGTTGATGGTTGATAGTTTACCAAAAACTATATGGTTGTTAACTAACCATACTTAATTGTAAATAGTTAGCTAGTCCTTAAGCAAACGGCTTTTGGTAAAGACAAATCAAATCCGTTGATGGTTGATAGTTTACCAAAAACTATATGGTTGTTAACTAACCATACTTAATTGTAAATAGTTAGCTAGTCCTTAAGCAAACGGCTTTTGGTAAAGACAACTCAAATCCGTTCATAGCTGGTAGTTTGCTCAAAACTATAAGGGATTTTTATAAAACTTTCAAAGGTACTGGTAGTTCAAAATTGGTACTGCTAGTGTAAAAAGGTACTGCTATATAGCCGTTGAGCCTGTCAGAAAAAGTTTTAGCCAATTGGGCCTGGTAGTTAAAATTAGCCGTTGGGGTAGTTATGTAAATTACTGATGATTATATTATATTATATTTCACATATAAAAGATCTTTTTAACCGCCTATTCATTTACTTATTATAATCTTTCTTATTGTCGGTTAAAAGTAATTCTCTCATATCTTCTTTCATCAGTCATTATCATAATTCACATACACCTTTCATCTTCTACCAGTACTACCAACAAATCCCGCAATCATATTCAAAATTTTCATTATGGCTTCCACAGTTGATCTAAATTTTGTCCAACGTCACAATCAGTTAGCATTTTTGGAGAAGTCAGAGGATAATGCCTCATTTCATCAAGTAGTGGATTTTTTAAACAACTCCTACATCAGGTTTGCTTTACTGGTCAATCCCACTATTTATGAAACTCAAATTTTACAATTTTGGCAATTTGCTAAAATTAAAACTTCTGAAAATGGGGAACAAAGAATTAAGGCCAAAGTGGATGGTAAACACTTGACTCTTACTGAGTCATCCATAAGAAGACATCTTCATTTGGATGATTCTGATGGTGTTAGTCAGTTACCAGATACTGAAATTTTTGAAAATTTACAAAGGATGGAGTATCGTGCTGAGTCTAACAAACTCACTTTTCTGAAAAAGCATCTTACTCCACAATGGAGATTTTTGATTCACACAATCCTTCACTGTTTGAGCCAGAAGAAAACCTCTTGGGAGCAATTTAGTGGAAACATGGCTTCTGCTCTCATTTGCTTAGCCACAAACAGAAAATACAACTTTTCAAAACATATTTTTGAAGGATTGCTTAAAAATGTGAAAAGTGAAACAAAGTTTTTGATGTATCCAAGATTTATTGGGTGCATCATTGGAAAATTAAAACATTTGTTACTTCCCACAGACTCAATTTATGACACACCAAAACTTTCTCACAAAGTATTTTCAAATATGAGAATTGGTTTTAGAGGGGAAGAAATACCACTTTTTGATGAAATGTTAATTCAACATCCAGAAGAACCAACACCATCTGCTGATACACCATCATCTAGTTCTTCACATGGTTACATTTCACCAACACATCAAACATCACCAATACCATCTCCAGTACCATCAGCAACACCACCACCATCCTCACATCATGTATCACAAACTCAATCACCTCAGACAATGCAAGAACTAAAGGAGAAGGTGAAGATCTTAGAAGAAGCTCTTAAAAGTCAAAGCAAGAAGTTTTCTGAGATCAACATCAAATTAGTAAAGAGGGTAAAGAGATTGGAGGGTGAAGTGAAGAAGCTAAAGGGTAAAAAGTCTGCAAAGGTTGTTTTATCTAGTTCTTCACAGTCAGATGCTGATAGGATAGATCACTCTTCCAAAAAGGGGAGGAAGGATAGGTCTGAAGATGAGGAAGAGGCTCAATTTGAATTCCATGATGGAACTCAAGTTTATGATGAAGAGCCTGTTGGAGCAGGGCAAGAGCCTGCTAGGCCAGAAGAAGAGCCTGCTAGGATAGAAAGGCTATTGGCTATGGGGTACAAAGGATCTGCTGAGAAAGTGTACAAGAGAAAGAGGGAATTAATTGCTGATGAGCAATCTTCTGCTCCATCACAAGCACCAACTCCAAAGGATAAGGGCAAAGGCATTATGATTGAAGATGAGCCAAAGTCCAAGAAGTTGAAAAGAACACAGCAAATTCAGATGGCTTTAGGAGAAGAAGAGGCCAAAAGGGTTCAACAAGAAGAGCTAGAAGCACTTGAAGCTTCAAGAATGCTTGCAGTAATGAAAGAGCAGAAAGATGCTGAAGATGCTGCTCAGACTCTTCTTGATACTCAAATTGCTCAAGAGACCTTTGATGCACAGATGCTATGGATTATCAATAATGATCCAATTGTGAAAGGTCATGCAGCAAATATAGTAAATGACAAGACACTCAATTCTGATGAGAAAACAGAAGCACTTGAATCTTTCATCAACAAGAAGTATAAAGAAGCAGCTTTGGCTGACATATTTGAAAAGATGAAGGAAAGTCAGAAAAGAGGCTATAAGGTAGGGAAATCTCAAAAAGATCAGGTGATTTTTATGAAAAGGTTTCTGAAAGGTCAGGCAAATTGGATTAACTATCAACTTAAGAAGAAATCTGCTGATGAAATCTTCTTCCTGTATCTTCAAGCCTACAAGAGTCTTTACTATAATGTTCCATCTGATGTACACCCCTCTATGAAGAAGAAAGATGCTCAGAAGAAGGAAGTAGCAAAATTGGACACAGAGCAAGTAAGTAAAATGTTGATTACTTTACCTACTATCATTCATGCTGATCCAATTAGCTGTAGACGACCTATTATTGATTGGGAGATCAACCATGATAGATTAGGAAAATCATGGAAAATAACAAGGGTTGGAGGACAGTTTGCTATTTTTAAGAATTTTGAAAATTTGGTTAGAGCATGTGACAGAGCAGACTTGGAAGAATTGTGGAATCTAGTGCAGATTAGGCTAGACACAACTTCTAGTACAGATGCTAAGGAACAAGAACTTTGGGTGGAATTCAATAGGATGTTTGATCCTGATCCCAAAGATGTTCATTGGAAATTTCCCTATTATGATTCTTCAACAACTTGGGAATTTCTAAGCCATAGCAATATTCATCACCTTTTCACACAGAGTGGGATAGAACTCTTTATGTTGGCTGAGAAAGAGTATCCACTTAGCTATGAAGTGCTTAAAACTATGATCTCCAAGAGATTAAGGTGTGATAAAGATGATGAGAACTCAGAGATTGTTCAAAGTTTGCTGAGGAGCATATCTGAGCAATATGAAAGAAAAAGGAAGAACAGAGAGTGAAGGTTTTTGGAAGAGTTCTCTCAAATCCTCAAGGTATGTATTTTATTCATCAGAAACTTGTGTATTTTAATGGAAATAACAAGTTTAGGGGAGGATTGTTGGGAATAAAATGATCAAAGTCAAAGAGCCTGCCAAAGATGTTAAAGAGCCTGCTAGTTGATTTTGAAGAGTATGAAGATGTTCTACCAGTACCTTCTGGGTAGAAGGTACTGCTAGAAGATGAAGAGCCTGCCAAGCTTATGTCAAGTCGATTAGATATTTTGTAATAGATATTTAGTTGAATTATTAGTCTTTGTACATTGTTATACGTTATGTAGAAGTAGATTAGTCTTCTGTGGTGACAGAAGAATATTATCAGAGTTGTACATGGGTAGTTGTATTTAATTGTAGGCGCCAATATAGTCAAAGTATAGTATAATACTCTTCCACTTGACAACTTGTAATAAGGTTGCCTTATCTTATAAAAGGTTTCCTTAAGTCACACTTCATGCATGCATCTTTCACAACCATTAACCAAAACTAAACTATCTCTCAAGTAACTTAGTTACTTCAATTCACAAATCCTTTTACAATCTTAGATTCAAGATTACTTTGTAATCCTGGTGATATTTAGATCATCCGTATTATTTCATCAATAATATTGAATCGTTTTGTGTTAACCAAAGTTGTGTTCTTTGTTCATTGCATTCTCATTTATACTCAAACTCACCACCTTGTGTTCTTTTAAGTGTATTGTAGTAGATTCCGCATGCTAAACACATTCAATACATAAATATCTCAAAAACATAAACGTTCCACACAACTCTTCCTCCGTATCATATCCTAAAGTTTTTCCAATCCTAGTAACATAGTGTCCACCATTTATATAACCACGATCAGACATGATAGTTGCTCTTTTTGACAAATATACCGCCAAATTCCATAGAACATTCATTTTTCTATCTGGATCCATAAGCATTTCTATTATCCACAAATCTGTCGTATGAACTTTATGATTACTATGCCCCCGATGCTCAAACGAATTCACAATGATTTTGTGTAGTAGTAGGGCTAGCGGTGATTGAATTTCCCTTTCTTTATAAGGTGCAACACTATTCGGATCTCCTATTTCATTCCATATTTTCCTTCCAACATACTTGTCTGGTTCTCTCTCTAATTGAGTCAAATGTTCTTCAAAATCTGCATGCTCAAAGTCATCATCGTCATATAACCTAAGTAATTGCCCAAACTCCGGCAAAGTATACACATGATCATGTCCACATAACCTAAACCAAATACATTTCTCATCCATGATATCTTTCACCTTTTGGTTGAAATAAATGGTGGAGAAGAACTCTAGACACCATTCTTTATAGATTACCTTTTCTGCTCCTACAACCGCATACTCAAAACTTCGATCTTCATATTCTTGACCTCCATGCTCTGTACTCATCCTCCATAGGTCTTTAAGAGTGCCAATGAGATTATATTGTCGCAACAAATTTCCACTCAATAACCTAGGTACCGCAATTTCTTTCTTTTGTAACTTTGCCAATCTCCTATTGTAACATGCTTTCGCTTCTTTGCTCAACTTAGTCCATCTTAGATGTTCACTTGTCACGGGCATAAGATTAGTAACTTCGTCGTCACCGAATTTCTCATTCAAAGCAATAAGTGGGTTGACATTTATGTCTCTTCCAGCTCGTTTCTACAAAACAACCAATCAAAACACAAGAGGAATATTGATATTAAAGGTTAGAACATAAAATGGTTAACAAGAAGAAGAAAGAGAATTTTTTTTTCAACACAGTAGCCCCATGCCGCCCGGTTTGCGATTATACCGGCGGTATGGGTTGAATATGATCCCCAGGCCGGCGGTATGATTTTTCCGGCCGTCGGTTTGCAGCTTCACTTCTAAAAAAAAAAAAAAAAAAAAAAAAAAAAATCTCTTCTCTTGCAACAACTAATTCATCTTCAAGATCAAGATTAATCACAACTAAATAGTGGTCCATATAACTAATCATCTAGCATTCAAACACTAATTCTTAATCATATACCACATCAAACTCATTTAATCTTGATGGATTATCCCAAAATTTCAACATATATAAACCCTAAATCTTATAACATCAAATTCTCTCTTAATTCTTAATCATTTCATTCAATTCGACTTCCAAACAATCCTTATAACCCATCTCTAGTAAACCCATCAACTAATTGCACTAAATTCAAACTATGTCAAAATCGCCCAATTTAGAACCCTAAAAATCAAATTCGAATTAGAACAATAAAGAGTAGTTGGAATGGATGTTACTTACTCTTTTTGATGCCATAGGTTATCTATCAACTCAATTGATCTCTAACTCCAAACTTTTGAAATGATGATGATGATGATGAGCTTGTGGGTTTTTTTCTTCCTTTCCTTTCTCAAAGTTTTTGAACATTCATACTAAACCGAAGGTTTAGTACTTGGACCGTAGGTATGGTTCTAAAAACCGAGGGTCTTGACAAAAAATTCATTTTTGTCTTTCTCAAAATCATTCATTCATTGAATAAACATTTCCACAACTTCAAAACACTTCATCATTTCATTCAATCTTATCATTGATCAATTCAAACAAACTAACAACTCAAACTTTTCATTTCTTATTCTTATAAATACTCAAGAGCTAAAACACACTTCAACTTAACAAAGAAATGCAAAACATCATAATATTAAGCAAACAAGATAAAAACTCATAAGAACAAAATGAGCACAAGCTTAATCATAAGCTTCTTTATTCTTCCTCATCCTTGCTTCTCTTAATCAAAATAACTCCCAAACCTAAGAATATCCTCCGAATGAAACTTTCCCGAAAGAACTCTATCGGTTTCCTTTGTTTTAAAAGCACGAGTAAATCGACGTCCACCCGGACTAGTAATCTCTATCTTAGTGTGCCAATCATTATCACCTTCAATCTTTTGATATTTGCTATACCCATCCGATGTCCATTCAATATTCTTGAGCTTAATTGGCATGGAACCAAGGAAATCAACCATTTTCTTGAAAACTATAATGTTCTTGAATGGATTGAAGTAATTCTCCATAGCCAATGCTCTTTCCATATCATCTTCAATGTGATCAAATGATGGGGCTGTTTTCCCATATTTTGGATTGCCTTCATTATCATGGCTTATATCAAATACATCTAACCAATCTTCATCATCCGACTCTCCATCGGCTAAAACTTTTTCTCTCTTCTTCGCATGGTAGATCCTTCTTGCTACTCCATCATCAATTTCCATAGTTCCTTTCCCATTATCAATAATTGCTCCTATTGTGCTCAAGAACGGGCGTCCCACCAACATAGGTGTCTCTCTATCAACAGGTACATGCATAACCAAAAAGTCACACAAATAGGTTTGAAATCCAATTTGTAATCTCACATTCTTAACTTTACCATAAGCTTTTGCCACTGAATTATCAGCCATCAATAAAACATCATTGGAAGGAATAGCTCTTCCCAACTCCATAATTTTGTAAAGCTTATAAGGCATTATGCTAACACTTGCCCCCGTATCTGCCAATGCATTGATTGCAACAGTTCCATTCACTTTTAGTGGAATGAGATAATTACCCGGATCTTCTTTCTTCTTAGGTAACCCTTTCTCCATCACTTTCTCCTCTTCTTCTTCTTCAATTTCCTTCTTCGTATCAAGCTTCATTTTCTTCATCGAAATTTCATCCAATAACTTCCTATAGTGAGCATAATGTTCTAACACATGAAGTATCGGCTTTTCATTCAATAATTCTTTGAACTTCATAGTAATATCTTCAACACATTTTGCTTCATCAATGGGTTCTTTTGTCGGTTTTTCATTTAGTGAGGGTGTTTTGTTGGAAGAACCTTCTCCTTTAATGAGAGTGGTAGGGTGTGGCAATGATGATGGTAAAGGTATGAGACCTTTAAAGGGTGGGCATTTTTGCTTCAAACGGGTGGCCTTCCCCATTTTAACCATTTCCATACTTCCATTGAAACCATCTTCATTTTCACAAACTTCCTCCATTTGTTCAATCAACCAACTAATATCTTTATCATCTTGCAATTCTCCAACTCTAACTTTCATTTCACCCAAATCAAAATCAATAACACATTTAGTTGCCAACAAGAAATTTCGCCCAAACACCACGGAAGGATCCGTAGTATCTTCACATTCATCAATAACCAAATCCATGGCAAAAGTAAAACCATGAATGTCAATCTTCACATCTTTTGCAATTCTCCTATTATACTTGTCAACTTCAAATTTTCCATTTCCAAATTTTTCATAGAAAGCAATAGTCACATAACTATCATTTTGTCCAAGATTACATTCCGCATCCCAAGCTCCTAATCCTTCCACTCCACACGGTGTGGAATATCTCATAAGTGGCTCGTCATATTCTCTCAACTTAGCACGAGTAAAAGTAACTACCCGAGGTTTTTCATGCTCAAATTCCATACATTCAACTTCCTTCCCTTTCTCTTGCAACTTCACCTTTTCAAAATCAATCATTTTCTCCATTCTAGACATAGCATCTCCCTCGTCCATCAATTCCTTTTCCAAATTTTCCAAGTAAGCCGAAACTTCGCTAAGCGTATCCATAACTAAGAATAAACTAAACATACATAACAACATAATCAAACCAAACGTTAGGGGTTAGTAAAAATAAAAATAATTAACTACGAGGAAAAGAAAATCGTACAAAAAGATTAGAACAACTAAATACAACCAAGGTACAAGAACAAATACAACTAATTACCAACAAAGAAAAGAAAAGAAAATAATTTATTTATTTATTTTTTTTTTAGCCAAACCGGCGGTATCATTTTTTCGGCCGGCGGTTTTTTCGAACAGAAGCATTATACCGCCCAGTATGCACTTATACCGGCGGTACGAGTGAGAAATATTTTTTTTTAGAAAACCGGAGGTATTGAAATTTTGGCCGGCGGTATCCGTAAACAGTGAGTTTATACCGCCCGGTATAGGATTATACCGGCGGTTTCAGAAAATCATTATTTTTTTTCGACTGCTGCTGCCAAACCGGCGGTATGGAAAATCCAGCCCGAGGTTTGCAGCAAAATTTATTCTAAAATCATCTTAAAACTTGTTTTTCTTTATAGATTTCGACATCCTTATGCATAGCACTCATTATTTTAAACTAAATAAAAAGAAAATCAAGGAAACTCAAAATAAAACAAACAAACAAACACTCAACAATCATCAACCAAACACACCAAATATGCAAATAAGCAAAAATTGAAACTAAAATGACGCAAACAAATACTAAAACAACTTATACCATTATATACTAAAAATAATTAAAAATAATCATAGTCCCCGGCAACGGCGCCAAAAACTTGATGCGTTTCATAATAGAGGATTTTATTTAGTTTATTATATCCAAATTTCACTTCAAATTAATTTTTTTTTTATATTCTTATTACCATTATCATTTCAAAGAAACACACACGAACAAGTATACTCGTTCAATTGTAGTATTGTTGTTGGTAAATAAGGTTCGTCCCAAGGAACTAGTTAATTGTGATTTTAGTAACATTAATGGTATAGCACTTAAGATTGTCACGATCAAAAGTACTAGAAACGATTTAAACGAACAATGGTTTCAATGTAACGCGAGCAAACAAACAATTAAAGCAAAACATACTTATTTGGGAATCATGACTAATTGTGATATGATGTAGAACATGTTTGGGTGAAACTTAGAAGGCACATATCAATATTCACAAGGACTTCTAATCAAATGATAATATCAAGGAAATCCATGTTTCTACTAGTTTCACGGGTGAGTCCTTTCGGCCAAATCTCATCCCACTACGCTAGCTCTTTCGTAGTAAAATGTATAAAAAAGTTGATTAGTTAAATTGGTTCATACGAGTCTTTTCAACCCATTCTCGTGATTAAATATTTTTGAATCCGTTTAAAACTTGTATATTCGATATTCGTCACTTATGGAACACCAATTTGTTTGTCACTAACTCTTGGAATTAAATAATCATTAGAAGTCTTTTCATCCTTTAAATCCAACAACATTCAACCAACAAGTTTTAGGACACAAATTTATTTAAACAAACCCATAGAATTAACCACTTTTTACAACCTACTAAACGTCCAACATTCATACAATTAGTCACATCATTCCCAAACAAGTATCACGAATCATTCCATAACAAGTATCATAATAAAACATAAAATTGCATTCAACTTAAACCAATTCAACATGATTAATAATAAAGGAAATTACCCAAGAGTAAAATTACAATGAGTAATGAAAGATTTGTAGCACTCTTTGAGGCCTCCAATCGAACAAGGGAATCTTCCACCTCTTCTACTAGTTATCTTCCTTGAGAATGGCAGAGATTTTTAAGCTCTTTTGGGTTAGAAAGTAGTATAATCAAATCCTTATGGTGTAAGGTTTGATTGTGAGTGTTGTCTCTAAAACAAGTGATTAGGGGTCTTATTTAAGCTTGTAAGACACCCCTAAAACTGATATTCTTCATCAATAATCATAATTAAGAAGCAAATGATCGGACTCAATACATAATGGTGCTTAAAGTGGAGAGTTAATGCAACTCTTCATGTCAGTTTTTCTGCATACCTCGGGTATGGAAATGTAAACCCTGGGTATGAGCTAAACCTCAGGTATAGACTCAACTTTCTTCACATAACTTGGCTTTAAGCTAGCATAGAGCTCCAACTTTTAACATACTTTTTGGCTCCTAATTATGACTTAATCCTTTCATCCTCTAACGTACAACCGGAAATGATCATATCATGCATCCATGTATTTTTCTTCGATATTTTCTTGAATTTCATAGCTTTTCTTCGTCTTTCTTGATATTTCCTTGTACCTAGACTTAAACACATCTTCAACAACTTTTAAGCATAAAACCATCATAATCATGACTATATTTCGGATAAAAACACACAAATAACGCTATAAAAACATGTACAAAATGAGCGTTATCAACTATTTTTCCGGATAATTTTTCCATACTTCTTCATACTTTCAGAAATAACTGTAATAGCGAAAGTAGCAAACACACGAAAAATAAACTAAAAGTTATACAATATTTACTTTCATATCAAGTGCATTGTGCAATTTCCCGACCTAACCAAAGATAATGAATTACGCACACGAACACAGGTAATGTAAGGAAACACACTTTGCCTAATGCAATTAACCACGGATTTTAATCAACAGGGTAGGCTAAGGTGTAAGGGTGTATCGAAACATTATAACAAAGGTGTAAGAAACGAAAGGAATGGCTCTGAGGGTTTTTCTAGGGGTATCTTACTCTAAAAGTGAGAGTAACAAAGGGTTTATACGGGGGTTAACTAACCAGTGTAGTTAGTTAATATCACATAACATATAAAGGCTATTTGGGTGTAATCCTAGAAATTTACCAATTTAGACAAGTCACTCCAATTATATAGATAATACTCATTATTGTGGTCTCGAATAGTATACAAGCCAAGTTCTAAAGTTTACAAGTCACCAGCACACTAAAGTTTTAATATTTTTGAAAGAATAGAGTTATGTGTGCGGTTATGTAATTTAGACTTTAAACAAAAACATGCTAAAATTTTTTTAATTTTTATATATTAAGCGCATTTTAAGCATATTTTGAAAAAGTTTAGGACAAGTAAGTGTTCTAATTCTCCAATCCCCCCATTTAAGTTAAACAACGTCCTCGTTGTTTGTGTCAAAGGTAAAAAAACTGGAAAATAAAAGAATTAGAACAGAAAAACTCCCCTGAGATTTGCTCGGTATGATCCTCCATTATTCGTATAAGAGCAAAAATCAACTTTCTTGTGGATGAGAACGTTTAAGCTTCATAAATGATGTATCCACAAAAATTGCAGGAATCTATAATACCATTTAGACTTTAACACACTTGAGTTAAGAAGGTTCAAACTTGCATAATACATTAGTAGTTAGTAAAAATAAAACCTAAAAAATTAAACTGTAAATCATCAGGTCAGTCGATACGCCGTATCTTATGGAAGAAGATACGCCGTATCGAGCCTGGAATAAGTACGAATCAGAATAAAAGATGCGTCGCATCCTTAACCAGGGATGCGCCGCATTAAATATACTGACAGAAAGTTTTAAAGTCAAAAATAAAAATGCAGAAAATGAAATAAGATATGACCAGTGCAGGTGATGCGTCGCATCTTATGATGGAGATGCGCCGTATCTTCTGCAGGTCTGACAGACTCGACACAGAACAGAAAAAAAATTTCTTCCGGGTTGTCTCCCGGTCAGCACTTGTCTTTATTCCAGAGTCTTCAAGTTAGACTCACGTTTAGCTCCTTAATATCGTTCTTGTTAAGCACCATTGACAATTGGTGCACTTCAATTGCCAATCCATTAATCATGTTGTTTTGTTCTTTCAGCAACAGTCCATTGATGAAAGTTTCGACCTCATGATGCTCCTTATCACATTCGTGGGCGAACTTAGATACAATCTCATCGGTTGTAAGTTTAATCCATGGTCCTCCGAACCAGCTTGGGAAAATATCAATCATGATTCCTGAAACACAAAACAAATAGGCTTCGAAGTAAAAAATTTCTAAGAGACAGGAAAGATGATTAGAATTTTCTCCATTCGGGATAAATAAAAGTTACTGATATCTGAAGACGATGCGCCGTATCCTATAAATAGGATGCGCCGTATCTTATAATCGTTAAAATTTAATCAGACTTTTATTCAGAAAACAGATACGCCGCTTATGAATTAGAATGCGCCGTATCAAGTTTAAATTATCAAAAATCGATTATATTTATTAAAATTAAATGCGTCGTATTAACAAAAGCTAATGCGCCGTATTTTCGTTACGTTTCAAAATACAAGATTTTTGATTTAGTAGATGCGCCGTATCGATAAAGATCGATGCGTCGATTTTGTTTAATAATTCGAAAAACTGTTTTTAACTTAAATAGAAAATACGCCGTATCTGTTAGAACAGATGCGTCGTATGGCGTTACGGTTTAGAAATATTTCTTATTAAAAACAAAATGCGCCGTATCTTGGGGAAAGATGCGTCGTACTTGAATTTATTAAACGCGTTGTATTTATAAAAATTAAAAACGCAATACGCCGTATCTGTGAAAACAGATGCGCCGTATCGTTTGTATGAGCTCAATACAACGATAGCAGAATGCAGAAAAATACAGAAAGAAAAACAAAAATAAAAACAAACAAAAAGAATCAAAAATTACAGAAAATAAAAACACACAAAAACAGAAAATATGCAAATTATACAATGAATGCAATCTATCTAATATATAACATGGTTAGTGGTTAGAATCTAAAAAAAACTAAAAAGAAAAACCTAATTAAAATACTAATCAAATTAACAGATAATAACAATTCACTCCCCGGCAGCGGCGCCAAAAACTTGATGCGCGTGATGTGTCGTTGCGGTTTAGCAGTATTAATGCCTACTCAAGTTTTAAATTTATATTTAGCCGACTTATCAATAACACACACACTTAACGAGCAGTGTACCCGGTCAGTATGAATATAATGGTAAGTAGAGTGTCGATCACTAAGAGTGGAACGTATTATCTAGTTATTCTAATAAGTATTTTAATATCCTAAGTTAGCTATACAACCTAATCTAACGCAAGGGGGTTCAGCCTGAGAGACTGGCACGGTTTGGTTATGATTAAATAAAAACTAAACTAATGAGCACGAATCAGCGATTAGCACACACGTACATAGATAGATACTTGAGACAATAAGAAGACCTGTCCTGATAATTAAGTAGCTTGTCACTTGTTTTATTGCTGGTTTTATATGAAGTGTATGTAATTAAACCTTTCTCGTTGGCTCTAATCTTATCGGCGAGTAAACCCTTAATGATTACTTATGTCTATCCTACTTTTCTAGAGTATTGGGCAATTGTGATGCCCACGTCTCGTATACGCTAGAATAGATAGGCGAGGAAGGGGCATGGCGACCCAAGCAATGCTCAGCTAGACACAGAGGTTATCAATGCACTAATAAAAGTCACCAAAGACATCAACATATAAACTTTAATTAATGGGAAAGCAATATTAAGGGGAGTGCATGATTTTCCGTAGTCACATGACACAAGCCCATCAATCCTGATGAATTAAAGTGTACTAATACAATAAAACAAAACTACTTAATGAATTGAATACATGCAGGACCTTCTTACAGCTCTTGTATCTTCGTTTAGGGTGTGTCTTGTGCTGCTTGGTCGTCTGAATTCGGCTCTAGGGTTATTCCTTCACACACTGTCCCCCTCTCAAATTCGTCTGACCTTGGGGTATTTATAGTTTCTGTCTCAGGGATAGATGCGGCGCATAGAGTGAATAGATGCGGCGCATTGACTTAACTTCGTGTGGGGTCCAAGATTAATATATTCTGGAATATTCGTACACCGTCTTCAGATGCGGCGTATCTTTATCTTTGTATGCGGCGCATGTACTTGGATTGTATCTTGTGAAATCTTGATAGTGATAAGCCGTATGTTAGAAGTATGTTGCGGCGTATCTGGAGTAGAACGAGCTTGATCTTCTGGATTTCAGTAGGCTTTTGACATCTTGCTTGTTTTGCTCCATAATTAGTCCAAAATTGCCAAGTTTCATATAATGCTTGTTTTTACCTGAGAATTACTAAAGTAAACATTAATGTATCGATTCTCATGTATAATATAATAAAACAAGTCAAATAAATAAGATAAATGATGATAATAAAATGTACTTATTTGAGTTCATCAGGGGTGTTGATATCCATTAAATTAGAGATATATTTTATATCGAAATTCTCTAATTTACGGCTAAATAAATAACAAAAATATGTATTTTAAGTACATATATTGTTTAAAGTTGTTATTTATTATTGTAGGTATGAGACACGGACATAGGAGCAAAAATACGGAATCTAGAGCAATTAACGAAGATTATTTAAGTCTGAAGATAAGCCCAAGACAAACCTATACTTTAGCCCAAGATCTAATTTATCTACGGTACAATTTTCGTCCAAGTCTTGTTGCCCCCATTCGAACTATCTTGATCCAACCCAAAAGAAGATTAAAAGGATGATTTTATTAAAGAAACTAAAGAAGCGACATGGTACAATATGGACCATTTAAGCTTTCTTGGAAGCTACTCACAGTTGGGATATATAACATCATAGTTGTCAAGATCCCGATCCTGATTTTAGGATCTTACGATTTTTTGATACTTCAAAGCAAAAACAATCTGGATCCTACGTAGGATCTTAACAAGCATAAGATCTTATAAGATCTCGATCTTGACCATAGGATCTAAGAATCTAATCCGATCCGATCTTACTTTTCTCAAACCACAAACTAAAAAACTACAAAATTAAAGATTGTGTTTTGATAGAATTTAGAAAACAACACGTGAATCTTTTTAAACATTTCATATTCATAGTTTAGGACATTATTTCTATGAAACATTCATATAATTTTGTGTTTGTAACACCTCCAAAATCGGGTCCAGCGGAAGCATACATGTCACTAGGGTGCTACTCAATTGGTATCACAACACAAGTACAAAGAACGGTTTTTACCTCAATCATTTAGAATAAAATTCATTAACAAGAAGTGTTAAATTTACATTATTCAAAAGTAGTGCGGAAATAGGCTCATAAAATAAGTAAAGCGGTCCCAAATATATATATCAGAGTCATCTATGACCATGCCCCTTGCCAAGCACCTCCTGAAATAAGATATCACCTTAAACCTGAAAATACATGCTAAAAGGGTCAGCTTACGTTGGTGAGTTCATAGGTTTAAGAAAAAGTATAACAGTGGACCAAAATAAGTGATTTGCTACACTGGACTAAGATAGATATAAATCACAATTCCACAAACATCAATAATCACAATCATCAAGTATCAATATGATAGGTCACAAAAGCCCACTTTCATATTGATAATCACAGTAGGAGTAGGGCCCTAGGTATATCCAACCTTAGTCAGGCACCATGTTATAGCAAATTAGGACTAGATTATTTGCTACCCTGGTCTAAGACAAACATCTGTCGCATATCTAACCTTAGCCAGTCAACAAGTTATAGCAAATAAAAAACAACAGATAGGTCCATTCAAAATAGTTTTGAATGTTTTCTCACATGCATATCAGTCAATCACATAATGCCGTCAAATAACCAAATCAAATATTTCAGCCAAACAGTCAAATATTGAGTAAACAGTTCGCATATTCCAAACAATTAGTCATTGAGTTTAGTTAAAAACGAGCATGTATTCTCCCCCAAAATAGTTAGAAAACCGGTAAAAGTAGGGGCCATGAGCTCACCTTAGCCACAACAATGCAAAGATCACAACTGAAATGACTGGCATCGAGAAGCAAAACACAACAGTATCTAGAAGGTAGGTACAACGGTACACAACGGTCTAGGATCGGCATAACCTAATACGTATACGGTTATCTCGAAATACGTCTCGCAGAATAATAAAGTCTATAAAAGACAACGTGTCGTAGTTTTCGTGGATTACCCAATTTCAATACTTATCAAAAGCTTAGTATCAACGTTTCGTGTGGTGGTAAGAAAACATAGACTCTAAATACAACTCACGCCAAAGTATATTAACTCACGCCAAAGTATAATATATGTTCCAATATATTATAGTACAAGCAAATACTGATGCAGACTCAAGTTAACAAGGAAAATTCAGAAAGTAATAACAGGTAAGCATATTAATACAAGTAGGTCGTTTGAAAAATTCCGGCATTTTCCCAAATAAATTGGTATAACTCATAAACGTTTTATAATTAAACGTAAGTTTAAAATCAGTTTTCCAAGCCGTCGTGACTTTAATTAACCAAGTCTGAAAATTACAATATTTTATAAGTTTTATGTTTCGTTATCATTCGCGTAAATATTAGCTTTTGGCTTATTGAACATTTTGTGTCCGATCCGTGTTTAATATATTAAATTCATAATATATTATACCGTCCTGTCCCAAAATGTCTAATAACGTCAATCTTCCAATACCGTAAATCCAATAACGATCAATACATCCAAGCATAGGTTTTTGCTACAATGTCCAAGTCCAAATCCATATCTTTATCAAATATCTAATAAGTAACCGAAACGTATCAATGACACAAAAATGAATATGTTAGTCTGATAATACAAGTGCCGCAAAATAAATTAATGACAACTTTACCAATAGTAACTTAATAACCATCCCAAACACATCAAACAAATTTATTAGACCAACATAAATCTCTTTATTAGTTTTTATTGGGCTTGACCCAATATATCCTCCAAACGCACCCACTATCTTTTATATGGGCTTCGGCCCAAATTTAATACAAACCAAATGCACTCCATGTCATGGGCTGTTAAGCCCAATATCAACCCAATCCAACACAAACACAAACTTTATCATAGACACACCCCAGCTAAGCTGCTAACCAAAACGCACCCATTGACTGGAAATGCAAACCAAAACGCACCCTAAGCTGTTCAAACGACACCCATGAGGACTTGACCCGAAGTAAGAAACCATCAAACGCACCATTACGGGTGAATCTTGTGGAAAAAAGCAAACCAAAAAACAAATAAACGCACCCTAGTTGACTGCCAAACAAACAACCACACCACTTCGAGTATTCCCTGTCTCCCCTGAGACCAAATACAAACAACTAACACCCTACGTGGGTGTCTCATTGACCCGGAAACAAACCAAACAAACAACTCATGTATTTTTCTTGTTAAGTCCGAACCCCACAAAACCTCCACCAAGCACAAGGATTAATACTAGTTTCCATTATCTTTCTTAAACAAGGACAGACGAAGATTCAAATTAACATAAGCATTCCCATCAAATCCGAGACACATACCAATGAAACAACAAATCCACAACTGAAACCCTAGTCAGGTTATGTCCCGACCCGTATACCAGACGACTCAAGGAAGACTTACCACTTTAATCAAGTTTTAACCACACGAATCCATTTCCAAAACACGTTTAATCCCGTTTTAAATCCATGAAAACTATACACAAATAGTTAGAATCGATTTCAAAACAAAAGATAATATAAATAAACAGGGTTTCACGATTTACCAAATCGAGAACGAGTGAGAGAAGATAAGGCGAAAGAGATGGTGGCGGCGGTGATCTACACGATTCGAAATTGAAACCCTAATGAGACATCACACTAATTCGTAGCAACAACATCCCTTGGTCTTCTATCTGGATGGTGACAGCAAGACGGCAACGTGGCGGCAACAGGTGGTGGTGGCCGGATGGCCGAAAGGTGGTGAAGAGGGGGCGCGTGCACCTCAGAAACGGGCTCATGATGGTGATATAAGGGCGGGTGTGGTGGTGTTTTAGTGGTAGAGGTGGCGGTGAGGTGTTGTTGTGGTGGCAGCCGACGCTAGAGACAGCTAGGAGAGATGGGGGTGGTGGCGTCATGATGGTGGTACAGTTGCCGCAGGTGGAGGCCGGAGGTAGCCAGAACAGTGGTGCAGCTTGAGTCGATTGTAAGTATACGGGCAATTTTAATATTTGTAAGTTTTCCCGTTAGAACCAAAATTCACTTGAGGACAAGTGATAAATTGATCTTCCGAGGTCGTTTTCCCAACGAGATTTGAATTGAGATTTACGTTTGTGTTTTTAGTTTTAAAGCTTGATTGTCGAATATTTTTGGTTTGGTTTTTAAAGATTTAAAAACTATTTTAACTAACTAAAATTTAAACTAATTAAATAGCAACTAAAAGTAATGACAATAAAATTTAGCTAAGAATATGATATTAAAAAATATGCTTACCAAGTGTGGTGAAAAGATTATTAAGTGTGAATTATCGTTTTAAGCCCTTTTTTAATTAATACCCGTCAAAATAAGTCATTTTCTCACAACATTGGCTTATATTGAAAACAATCAATTTTTCTTGGTAAAAGTTATTAGATCTAAATAATTAATTTTCCTAACGGCTTTTGCCCGTTACAACAACCAACAAAAAAGATCTACAAATAATCCGGAAATCATTACTCAACAACCTTTGAATACCCGTTTAAAAATGAATGTTTTCTCACAACGTTGGTTTATATTGAAAACACTTCTTTTTACCTAGGTAAAATCTACTTGGTTTAGATAATTAGTTACCTTAACGGCTTTTGCCCGTAAAAGTTACTAAAAATCAAACCAAGTAGACCAAAGGTTATCAACTAATAATTTCTAAGGTCTCACACTTAATTTCACAATTCACAACACTTAACAAGCATAAAACAAGATCTACTCACTACTCATATTAATTAAACTAATAAAGACATATAGTACCACAATAGTAAACATGATCTTAAACTAGATATTTAAACTAAAAATGATAAAAAGGTAAGAAATTAAGACCCGGTAATTTATATGAGAGAATAACCACCCGATCTTATAAACTAAATAAATGATTAAAGTTTATTTCTTTGTTAACTTTAATTTTGCTATATAGTTAAAAAAGTTTAAAGCTTTATTAACTAAATAACTTAATAAAAGTTATTAAAGTTGTAAACTTTAATGATTTTAAAGCTTATAAGACCCGTAAGCTCCACGCCTTAGATGTAGGATGATGAGAAACAAAGAAAGATCAAAACTTTATTAAGGGTTAATGAACAATAAGCAATAATAAGCACTACTACTATATGAAATAAGCTAAAAGTAGTCTAAAAGGTAAAAAGATTAAAACTTTATAACTAAAAACTATTAGATCTAAGTCCACCCGAAGCTAAGTTGCCCACTACGAAGAATAAACGCGAATCGGGTATGTTTAAGGACTAGATCTAAATGAACAAGCTATTAAATAGCTTATTGTTCAAGAAATACTCAAAAAGTTGCAAACTTTATATGAAAAAATTAATAAAACTAACTAGATCTAAATAATAAACTATCTAAAAAGCTAAAAAGGCTCTCAAACTAAGAGGTGTCAAGGCTTATTTGGAAAATAAGCCGAGCTTAACAAGCTCATGCATCTCTTTTGGTGTTTGAATCGAGCTAGAGGGTGAAGAGAAGAAGAAGAATAAAGCTTAAAGTGAATAAGCTATAAGAGAGCTTATCACAAATAAGCCAATCTAATAAGCTACAATAAGCTAATAAGCTAATATAACTTAATAGATAAGAAAAGAAAAATAAAAATAAAGAAAGAGATGAGTAGAAGAGAAATAAGCACTAAGTAATAAACATCTTTTTCATTAATAAGCTAGAAAAGTTTTACAAATAAGCACTTGAGAATATGCTCAATACAATGAGCTCTTAAATAATACTTAAAGAAAAAAAAAATACACATATAAAAAAAACTACTACTCTAATAAGAAGTGTGTGTGAAAATAATGGCGAGAGAATGAATTCTAATAGGCACGTGATATCCAAACCCCTCCAAAAAATACAAAGGGTACCCCCCTGTTTTTTTTCCTTTTTTTTTATTTTTTTATTATTTTTTTTTTTATTTTTATAATTTTGTTTATATCAAAAAACTATAAACCTGAAAGTGCGGAACATAAAATATAAAGTTTAATAAGTCAAACGCTTAAAACTGTCCAAAATACGGAACAGAAACTGACAAAAAACTTTGTTATACTAGAAACAAATAAGGGGACAAAAGGATCTTTGACCAACTCCTCCTGATTTGACATCATAGGGAGGTTTGTATAGTGTACCCCATTCTAATAATGAAGGAATCCTCGGATCTGGTGATATATTTATAGCCAATGTGGTTCTCGAACTTTCCTCAATTCCTAAGATAACAGCTATCATCCAATGCACAACGTGCCACGTGCCTCAATTTGAATGGTTGAAGAAAAGATGGTGGAGCGAGAGTGGGGTGCGAGTGGGGAACCACGCGCCTAAGATGATTTAATTTGGGCAAGTTGTGTTCACGTGAAGGCACATATATAAAAAGGGGCCTACTATATAAACCCCCCCCCTATGATGTCAAATCAGGGGGGGGGGTTAGTCAAAAGATTCCTTTTGTCCCTTTTTGTTTTCAGTTTTTTGCCAGTTTCTGTTACGTATTTCTGACAGTTTTAAGCGTTTGACTTATTAAACTTTATATTTTATGTTCCACACTTTCAGGTTTATAGTTTTTTGATATAAAAAAAATTATAAAAATAAAAATAAAAAATAAAAAATAAAATAAAAAAAGGCAAAAAATAGGGGGTGCGGTTGGTGTTTTTTGGGGAGGTTTGGATAACTTATCCCATATAAAAAAGATATATCAATGCAAATTTTCCATGTTCTTTGTCGCATGTGGAGATAGACAGCAATCATGTGATTTTTCTTCTTTTCATTCTTGACTTTTGCGCTGGCCTAGATATTCCATTTTTTTTTCACGCCTAGAGCATGAAAATTAGAATGCAGCATTGCCTTTAGTCATTTTTATCTTGGGCTTGCTCCAAATAATTCTTGAATGGTACTTTGGCTGGACCTGGTAATTTTGTGCTCTTTTCAATGTAGTGCTCGGGTAATTTCCGTTTTTGCTTTGTTTTCAAACCCTTGTACCTGCAAGATATAATAACAAAAACCAAACATATTTGCAATATAATTTCGCATTTTTATGGTTATTAGTCTATTTTTAGCGTGTTTTCTAGTATAAAAATGATGTGTGTTTAAGCACACATCAGAATTCCCCCACACTAATCCATTGCTGGCCCCTCACGCAATGTTTATTATACACGTAGAGAAAGAAAATATTTAAACCCTGTAACATATTCATAACAATTAAACACACAATATAGGTGGATATGGCCGGCGGTTTAGAGAGATTTTAGAGAGAAAGAAAGTTGGGAACTTGAGAGAGAAATGAGAGTATATTAGATTAAGAGTGAAGGAAGTTCCAACCCTCTCCCTAGGTGGAGAGGGGTATTTAAACTACTTACTAGTTGTGCCCCGAGTTGGCTGTGGAGTGAGCTGACAGTGGGTAAAGACCCGACCCACTCCACAAGTTCTATAATAACTAATCTACTATTAATATTACTACTAATCCTACGAGCTATTAAATGCTAATAAGTACTCGGGGTGACCGAGTCTTCAGATGAATATTTATATTCCTAACAATCTCCCCCTAAGGGAGGTCACCCCGGAAATAATGTTCTAAATTCTTGCATTCTATCCTTGGATCTTGACTTCATAGCTCGTAGACTTTGATTCTTCAATATCATCAATCTTTGTGCCTTCAGCAGTGTACTTTAGATGACTGTTCTTCTATCTTGGATGATCTTTGAGTATTCTTCGACGTTATCACCCAACATGTGTCTCCAAGTCATCTTACAGCTTCGATTTCATGTGAAATTATGATCTTTAAGCCTTCTTTGAGATCATCAGTCATCGTAAATCTCTGAGCTTATCCACTGCTGTGATATTGCCTCCATGTGATTTTGTTGTGACCATTGGACTCGCATGCTCACACTTTTCTGGATCATAATAGATTTCATCAGAGTTGCGGAAGCAATGTTGTAGGTCTTTCAACTAGCATGATGTTTTTGATAATGAGTTGGAAGTGTGAGCATGGAGTGAGGATTGACACATCTCCACTGGAATCAGGAACCACCATCGCCATTTTATATGAATCTGAAATAAAACAGTTAGCAATAAAGTTGGAGAACGAATGTGGCTTTGTCATTCGTTCGATGTGGTGGTTGGATTTAACCTTCGGTTCGGTGAAGACCGACCTGTGATCAGGTAGAATCCCCTTTAAAGAGGATTCTCCTTGACAGGAATTTCCAGCGTGTAGTAATGAGTCTTCCAACAAATTAATGTCAGAATCATCATACTGAGCATGCTCTCATACCGGAACGTCTCAAAGCAGACAGCACGGTAGAGGGAATCAGTGAATTAAATACCCACTGATTGACGAGAAATTAATTAGAAAAATCACTTGCGTGTCACTGGATAAACATTTTGTGCAACACGACAAGGGTTTTATTAATTGAATCACATTTCTGTTAAAAATACTTTTGTTTGAAAATTTTCACAATCAATATGCTCGAAACTTTGTTGGTGAGCACATTGAGAGGTTTTCCCAAAAGTATTCGTCAATCCATTTCCTGGAACAAGTTTGATTCAAATTTGAATCGCCCCATCGTTTCTTTCCAGTTGTCACAAGCTTGATCCATGAAGGATCTCACATGTCACCTGGTATGTGCTTATTCACATACCATTTATTTGCCAAATTAAGACCAAAACGACCAAAAACTAACCATAAATGCCAAAGATATTGTGTTTTTGTGTTTGTTTCTATGCAGGTACGGATATCATGAAATATGGACAAAATCAAGCAAAAACCGAGAAAACGAGCACGAGATTTGGAAAAGGTCGAAAGCCGAAGCCGGGGAAGCAAAAGATCAAAGAAAAACTCAAAATGTCACCAAAGATCCTTGAAGAATCAAAGAATTACAAGAATGGCCCTTGGATAATTTTATAAAGTTTGGCAGGAAAGGTCCCTTGAATTTCAGAAGTTACACTTTTGGTCCTTATCAATATTATTCCTAAAATCCTACCTTAAAATCCAAAACCGGATCAAAGTTTCTATCCCAAAAATAAAACTAACCCAATACCTTAAATAAACCCACCAGCCCACTATCCAACCCATTTCCCACTTAAATAACCCGTGACCCGTTACCCACATCCAAACCCGGTCGAACACCCGTTTTACTAGTCAAACAATTATAAACTAATAACCATTTTACCCTCCCCCCAATTACCCAAACCTCATGAACCCTAATTTACCCATCCCAGAAATTAACCGAGATTAAGGGCAATTGTGTACTTTTCATGAACTTCTAGAAAGATATCTGACATGTCAGCAATCCAAGGGAATTCAAGGCATTTGATTGGTGGATGGTACGTGGTTTGATGATCCGAGGGATGAGAATGTATGATTGTTGATCAAGAGCAATCTAAGGGCTGATAATCATCTCAAAGAAGCACAAGGAGGTGCGGATTGATGACATGGAGACATAGAAACTTCAATGCTCGGCTATAAATAGAGCCCTCATCCTCTTCAGTTTCAAGTAGTTTTTTAAGTTAATGTTATGTTGTTAGTTTGATTTTAAATTGTAACCTCAGAATTCCTTTTATAATTTTTTTTAAGTTTGTTAATGAAATTTAGTTTAGACTTTCCTTAAATTCGTGTCTCTTTAGTTTTCTACAAGCTTCATATTAGCTTATTCAACTGTTTCAATTAGTTTCTATTAAACCTTTTTAGCTTATCAAAAACTTTGTCTGTCATTATTATTCAACCTATACCAAAAATACAAAAAAATAGAAACATACTTCAAAAATACAAAAAATATTTTAAATTCAGCTTGCAATAAGCTATTTACCATTAGAGTAAGCTCATCTAAGCTTTTTAGCTTATTGTGAGTGATAGTAAAGGATTAAAAAGATCCATTCTTAAAAGTTCCAAAAAGTCAACAAAAGTCAAAGGGCATGGTCAAATAAGCTGTGAAGAATAAGCTATTTGGAAGAGCTTATTGGGTTATGTTTGGCTTGTATGAACAAGCGTGGGTTTAGTTGATACTTGGTTCATTCATGTTTCACACATAAGATCTACTTGTAAGCATCATTTCAATCTCAATCTATAGGTATTACTGTTGTACTTCTTATCTCTAGTCTAATAGTGCTTATTTGAGTATTTGTAGTGATTTTGATCTTATTTGTGCTCATTAATTAGTTTTTAGAGTGCTGATCTCCATTTGGTTTTTAAAATCATAAAAAGTAAAAAAACAGTCTAAATAGGATTAGCTTAATAAGAGCTTAATGAGATGTTGTAGATTGCTTATTAGGTGATATATCAGTTAGATAATCAGTTTCATAAGCTTATCTTGGAGTTTGTAGTGAAAAAGTTCAAAATCAAATTCTAATGGGGTGTTTGGCATTAGATCTGTCTTTGGTCAAAAATTAATGTCACTGTTCATTGGCAAATTTGTTAAATTTGATTGAACTTATTGGAGGCTAGATAAGTTGATTCAAGTAGGTGTTAAGCTGCTTTGATGCTTTTAGAGGATTTGAGTTTGTAGGATCAAAATTAGAATCTAAACAGCTCTTATAAGGTCCATATAAGCTTAAGCTTATTTGGCACACATTTTTGGCAAACTTAGGTGGAAAATGGTGAATCTAGTGTAGATACAAAACTTGGTACTGATTCATTGAAGTTTGGAAAGAGTTGAGGTCATTATACCACTACTGCTGCATCAGTTTCATTGTGCAGACCTGCACACCCAATTTTTACTCATCCCAGCTTTTTGTTTGCTTTGCCTCTGCTTATTCACATGTTCTTATTGCTTGGTTCTTGGTTTCTGAGTTGTTTGTGGTACTGGCTTTTGGGATCTGAGCTTTGTTTTCAATTGGAAGCTTATAAGCTAGCTTAATTTAGGTCTGCAATTTGGTAGATTAGGCTGTTTCAGCACAAGTTTTCAGTTTTAGCTTTTTAATCATATTAGCTTCTCAGTAGTGATAAGCTTGTTTAAATTGGTTGTTTTTGCTTGTTAGGAGTACCTCTAATTACTTTAAGCTGAATTGCCCCTTAGCTTGTAGCTTTCAATTTTTTAGATAGCTTGTAGTTTGCATTTTTCCATTTTAAACTTCTTAAGCTTAACTGTTTGAATAATCAGCTTATACTGAGCTGTTTATAAGTTTAAAAAAAATATTTTGTTTCACAAATAGTGCTTATAATTAAGCTCTTAATTTGTTTCCATCAGAAAAAAAAAATAATAATAGCAAAAAGTGCCAAGGCTGGGATTCGAACCCTAGCCACCCAGCTCACCACACACACCCAACACCAACTGCCCTTGGGACTTCTTCGTTTATAGTCTCACCTTGTTTTTCTTTTAACTACCTTTTTCCCCTTTTAGCTTATTAAAACTGTTTTAGCTTATAACAGCTTATTCAGTTAAGCTTTTTTCCAAATTTTTAATTTTCTTAGCTTCTGAATAGTTTAAAGTAATTTCCAGCAAAGTTTCATAATTTTCCAAATCAGTTTTCTATTTTTAATCATTTAATTTCTTTCTTTTAGTTTTAAATTCATAAAAAATAAGTAAAAATCAAAAAAATATAATTCTTTTTCCTAAAATTTTCTTTTAAAATTTAGAATTTAGTAAAATTATTTTCATAATTTTAGGACTTATAATTTAGGATTTCACTTTTTAGATACGTTTTTAAAAATCGTGAAGTACGTTTTTAAGTTTAAATTACGTTTTAGATATCGTGTGCTTAGATTACTTGTACCCTTAGCTTAATAGCTTGTTTTTACTTGTTATTTCATATTCGTAGTGTAAAACCCCCAATATATCACTCTTATTTTACAATTCACTTCACAATTCGACACCGTTACGACAACTCGACTTCAACCTTCGTTGGGACTACGACCCGGGGAAATACATCCGTTGTATTTTCTTTGAAAAATAAATATGCTTAAAACGACGAATCAAAAAATGGCGCCGCTGCCGGGGAAGGCTTGAGAAGAGTTTGTTAATTTCGATCGTTGATTCGTGTTTTGAAGACCCTTCCCTTGGAAGTTACTTGTTTTTGTTATAAAAAGAAAATACAAAAAGAAAATAAATAAAACACTTTGTCTAAAGTGTTTTCAAAAAAAATACAAAAATAATATATCCTCACTTTATTGAAAGTGTTGTAAACCATTCCAAATAAACAACAAAACAATCGTGAAATTATTTGATTTTCGGATTATCTTTCGATTACAACCTAAAAAAGGGGTTTAAGGAGGTCTTGACATTAAATTGCAGACCGAAAAGAGATCCATTCTTCTCTTCCGCCACTCTGCGAGTAGTCTTGAGAAAAACGAATATCAATTGAAGGATCGGTACCAAAAATATTGTGTTTATATTTTTCAAAAATATAAAAACCAAAAAAGATTTTCTTTTTAAATTATTTTTTTCCTTTTTCTTTAGAGATTTTCAATGTTTCTAAATTTAAAAATCCAAAAATATTCTTCTTAAGTCTCTCATCCATTTAATTCTATCTCTTTATCCCTCTTATGTTTAATTCTTATGTCGTCACTGGGATATCACTGTTTTGATTGTAAAAACCCATTGATTGACAGTCTTCGTTGTTCAAAGTGTAAATGTGAGCGGTGTGGAAATCATGCACCAAAAGGATCTTGTTATTGGTGTGAAGTAGCTCTTAAATCAAAGCCTAATTCCGTCGATAATTCTCAAAATTTTTCCAACCACCCTCCACAACCCCAACCATCTTCACTCAATTAGCATAATTGCTCTATATGTGGAGATCCGTTGGGGGATGATTCACTTTGTGACCGATGTTTTTGCAACGAATGTGGATTTAGTCGTGGACTTTGTATGTGTTATTCTTCGAAAGTTGAAACTTTCAATGAACCGCCAAATTTCTTCGACTATCCTCCACAGCCCCAGATGTCTTCGTTCAATCAACGTTATTGCGATGGGTGTGGAAATCCGTTAGATCCAACATCGACTTATTGTCAACGGTGTACTTGCGAGAGGTGTGGTAGAAATATTATCAATGGATTTTGTTCGTTTTGTGCTTCGGAAGCTGAAAATTCATACACTTATGATTTTAATCCGAACATTTACAATTATCCTCAAAACAATTTCAATCACCCTCCTCAAAACTACTATGAGCAAGAACTGTATTTCAATAATACATCATTCCAAAATACATCAAATTTTGAAAATTATGGGGGATCTTTTGAAAATTTTCATTATGAGCCGAATTTGTGTTACAATTCTCATGGTTTTGACCAGCCCCCACAAAATCCCATCAATTATCAAAATCAAGAAAGAATGCTCGAAATTATAAAACTTTTGGGAATCGTTGTCGAAGGGGTTCGTAATAAAACACAAGCGGTTAATCAATTTTTGGCTAATCATAATACTTGTACTCCCGATCCTCATGAGAAGTCTATTGAAGCATTACTTGCCGAGGAAAAAGCGGCTAAATTTCGAAAGGCCTTAATTTACTGTGACGATGATTCCGATGATGTCGAGGAGAGACTTGTTCCGTTAAACGTTTTCCCTCAAATAGCACACGTCTTTCCTACCGTAGAAACCAAGGACTCTCTCAAAATGGGGGACGAGCATCTAAACACTATTCCGGCAATAGAATCGGATAGTGTTGAGAACCTCGTCCCAATCCCAAGTGAGTCCGGGGAAATTTCTAATGGTGATTGTGAATTTGTTGAAAATAATCGTCTTGATATATCCGCGGGTTTAAATTCAAACGTTGATGATGATACACTTCCGGATGAGGATGTTCCGAACGAAAATATCACTACTTATTCGAACTCTCTTTTAGAAACGGTTGATACGAATGATATGCCGTTTGATGATAATCGCGAAGTTGAAATTTATTCCGATTCTCACAATGAGTATACTACGAGTATTGAAGAATCTTGTGGAGATATCGATGATGTTGAGGAATCGCATTCCGATTATGAGTTCATTAGCTTAGAGGAGATAAAGGATTTTGACCTTGATAATGATGAGATCAAAGATGATTTACTTCGTGACAAATTATCCAATATCAATCATCTTATTTCAAAGATCGAAGCTTTAAATAATTCGACTCCGTCTACTAATGTCGTGATCACCTCTTCATTTCCTATCCCCGATATGGATAGTGATTTCTTACCCGAGCTTGAAATTTTTCGATTTGAAGAGAAGAGTAGTGGCAGTCCCACTATTCATGCTGATATTTCTCTTCCGGATTATGAGCATTTTGACTTTGAGATCGACTCCGAACTTATTTTGAGCAATATTTCCAATAATCCGTCACGTGACTCTCTTTTAGAGGAGGTCGATCTATTTCTTGCTACGGATGACTCAATAACACCGGGTATTGAGAATGACGAGAATGACCTTCGAAGAAATGTTCTTATTGAAGAAATTCATGACGATGATTTACTTTCCGAAGCTGACTCATTTCTCTTTGATTTACCATCTTCTCGTCCACCCGCGAAACCACCGGATGTAGATTTTGAATCTAATGCGGATGAGGATATTTTTGGAGTAATAGACGAGATTTCTGAACATGATGTTCCGGTGCTTGATATTTTTCCTACCCAACTCACCCGTGATTCAGAATTTGACTTTGTTTTCGTCATCCGTGTGTTTCACCCATTCTTCACTTATCCCATCATTTCTCCATTTTTCCACTTCACCAGGAGTGAGGATACCGTCTTTGACCCCGGCATCTTTGTTTTTCATGCCGGGTGTCCGTTGCAGTGATTGATTCTCCATTTACTCCCCCAAGAACAACTAAATTCGGGGTCAAGTCAAGCTACGTGACTCGGTTAACAAAAACAAAGCGCTTCGTGGGAGGCACCCCATGCTTATCCATCTATCTTCTTTCTATTTTCTTAATAAAAATGAGGAGGGGCACCTCTTCCATATCTTGTGTTTCGTGGTTTTCTGTGATGTGTCCAGGATGGGCCCGAATAATGAAGACTCTCGTGCTCGTGGTTTGCTTCTCTCCACTCGAGTTTCATCATTCGTTGCTTATCCGATATCCTTAATCTTATCGTTTTACATCTATCTTTGGCATAATTAATAAACGGCCTTAGATTTATGTAGGAGAACCCTTACCTTTAAGACATTGAGGACAATGTCTCATTTTAGTCTAGGGGGGTAATCTTTCGATTTGATTTTGCCTTGTATTTTTTGCCGTTTACTCATGCAACCCCGTTTTTCCTCCAAAATTGAAAAAATCCAAAAAAATGAGAAAATTTTAAAAATTTTTGTGCAAAAATAGAATAAATTTTGACATTTTGTTGACTTTCCGCTGGTGAGAGCAGGAATAAAATTCTGACTTGATCGGGCGTGTTGAGCCCTAGCTTGTCCTTTTAACCTTTCTTGGCTAAGCATTCGTGGATCTTATTATTTAAGATTTTAAATTTGCGAAGAACGAGAAATGATAGAGTTTATTTAGAAGTTAGATGCTGAACGTGGAGTAGTTGGTTCTGTTTAAAGCTCATCGAAGCTACTTGTGGCCTTTTGCTCCCACAAAATTGTTTCACCATTTATAACTGTAAGAATAATTAAAGATGTTAGGTTTTGCCGATGATTAGTTCTTGGTCTTCTTAAAAGAATTCTTGTTTTAAAAATTGGGTACACATCAAGGATACTTAAAAAATACGTATATTAATAAGTTAAGTGCTCTAAGCTACGGATTCGAGATCGGGCCTTGGATCCTTATTTTCGGAAGGCGTTTAGGTCTTGGCTACCCTCTTGCACCGGCCCTTGGACCTCTAGTTCAGGAATGTGTGAGGTGTTGGTCTAACCACCTTGGATCCTCATTTCAGGAATGTCTAGAGTCTTGGAACACTCCGTTGTAACGGCCCTTGGATCCTTTATTCCAGAAGGTGTAAGGTCTTGGAACTAAACCGTGAAGCTCCGTTGTTTAGGGTACGCAAGTGAAAAGTTAGTGATAAAAAAAAAAAAAAAAAAAAAAAAAAAAAAAAAAAAAAAAAAAAAAGATGAAGAAAAATGAAAAAAAATGCAAAAGTCAAAAATATAAATAAAAACCTTGATGTGGACCTCATTTTCAAAGCAACGGTTCTCGAGAGAAGATGAAAAACTACTTAGCGTCATAATTTAGTATCTTTATCGGACTAAAAATTTATCGAAACGAGAAAATATGAAGCAATTCATTTCTCACCAAAAATAAAATAAATAGAGGCGAATTAGGAAAATGGGAGCAAGAGGAAATTACACAAGTAACTTCCATGGGTAGTTTTTGGCACTTAGATATGAATCAAAGAATTACAAGAATGACCCTTGGATAATTTTATAAGAATGGCCCTTGGATAATTTATCGAAACGAGAAAATATGAATCAAAGAATTACAAGAATGGCCGTTGGATAATTTTATAAAGTTTGGCAGGAAAGGTTCCTTGAATTTAAGAAGTTACACTTTTGGTCCTTATCAATATTATTCCTAAAATCCTACCTTAAAATCCAAAACCGGATCCAAGTTTCTATCCCAAAAATAAAACTAACCCAATACCTTAAATAAACCAACCAGCCCACTATCCAACCCATTTCCCACTTAAATAACCCGTGACCCGTTACCCTCATCCAAACCCGGTCGAACACCCGTTTTACTAGTCAAACAATTATAAACTAATAACCATTTTACCCGCCCCCCAATTACCCAAACCTCATGAACCCTAATTTACCCATCCCAGAAATTAACCGAGATTAAGGGCAATTATGTACTTTTCACGAACTTCTAGAAAGATATCTGACATGTCAGACTGACATGTCAGCAATCCAGGGGAATTCAAGGCATTTGATTGGTGGATGGTACGTGGTGTGATGATCCGAGGGCTGATAATGTATGATTGTTGATCAAGAGCAATCTAAGGGCTGATAATCATCTCAAAGAAGCACAAGGAGGTGCGGATTGATGACATAGAGACCTAGAAACTTCAATGCTCGGCTATAAATAGAGCCCTCATCCTCTTCAGTTTCAAGTAGTTTTTTTAGTTAATATTATGCTGTTAGTTTGATTTTAAATTGTAATCTCAGAATTCCTTTTGTAATTTTTTTTAAGTTGGTTAATGAAATTTAGTTTAGACTTTCCTTAAATTCGTGTCTCTTTAGTTTTCTACAAGCTTCATATTAGCTTATTCAACTGTTTCAATTAGTTTCTATTAAACCTTTTTAGCTTATAAAAAACTTTGACTGTCATTATTATTCAACCTATACCAAAAATACAAAAAAATAGAAACATTCTTCAAAAATACAAAAAATATTTTAAATTCAGCTTGCAATAAGCTATTTACCATTAGGGTAAGCTCATCTAAGCTTTTTAGCTTATTGTGAGTGATAGTAAAGGATTAAACAGATCCATTCTTAAAAGTTCCAAAAAGTCAACAAAAGTCAAAGGGCATGGTCAAATAAGCTGTGAAGAATAAGCTGTTTGGAAGAGCTTATTGGGTTATGTTTGGCTTGTATGAACAAGCCTGGGTTTAGTTGATACTTGGTTCATTTATGTTTCACACATAAGATCTACTTGTAAGCATCATTTCAATCTCAATCTATAGCTATTACTGTTGTACTGCTTATCTCTAGTCTAATAGTGCTTATTTGAGTATTTGTAATGATTTTGATCTTATTTGTGCTCATTAATTAGTTTTTAGAGTGCTGATCTCCATTTGGTTTTTAAAATCATAAAAAGTAAAAAAACAGTCTAAATAGGATTAGCTTAATTAGAGCTTAATGAGATGTTGTAGATTGCTTATTAGGTGATATATCAGTTAGATAATCAATATTTAATCAGTTTCATAAGCTTATCTTGGAGTTTGTAGTGAAAAAGTTCAAAATCAAATTCTAATGGGGTGTTTGGCATTAGATCTGTCTTTGGTCAAAAATTAATGTCATTGTTCATTGGCAAATTTGTTAAGTTAGATTGAACTTATTGGAGGCTAGATAAGTTGATTCAAGTAGGTGTTAAGCTGCTTTGATTCTTTTAGAGGATTTGAGTTTGTAGGATCAAAATTAGAATCTAAACTGCTCTTATAAGGTCCATATAAGCTTAAGCTTATTTGGCACACATTTTTGGCAAACTTAGGTGGAAAATGGTGAATCTAGTGTAGATACAAAACTTGGTACTGATTCCTTGAAGTTTGGAAAGAGTTGAGGTCATTATACCACTACTGCTGCATCAGTTTCATTGTGCGGACCTGCACACCCAATTTTTACTCATCCCAGCTTTTTGTTTGCTTTGCCTCTGCTTATTCACATGTTCTTATTGCTTGGTTCTTGGTTTCTGATTTGTTTGTGGTACTGGCTTTTGGGATCTGAGCTTTGTTTTCAATTGGAAGCTTATAAGCTAACTTAATTTAGGCTTGCAATTTGGTAGATTAGGCTGTTTCAGCACAAGTTTTCAGTTTTAGCCTTTTAATCATATTAGCTTCTCAGTAGTGATAAGCTTGTTTAAATTGGTTGTTTTAGCTTGTTAGGAGTACCTCTAATTACTTTAAGCTGAATTGCCCCCTTAGCTTGTAGCTTTCAGTTTTTTTGATAGCTTGTAGTTTGCATTTTTCCATTTTAATCTTCTTAAGCTTAACTGTTTGAATAATCAGCTTATACTGAGCTGTTTATAAGTTTTAAAAAAATATTTTGTTTCACAAATAGTGCTTATAATTAAGCTCTTAATTTGTTTCCATCAGAAAAAAAAAATAATAATAGCAAAAAGTGCCAAGGCTGGGATTCGAACCCTGGCCACCCAGCTCACCACACACACCCAACACCAACTGCCCTTGGGACTTCTTCGTTTATAGTCTCACCTTGTTTTTCTTTTAACTACCTTTTTCCCCTTTTAGCTTATTAAAACTGTTTTAGCTTATAACAGCTTATTCAGTTAAGCTTTTTTCCAAATTTTTAATTTTCTTAGCTTCTGAATAGTTTAAAGTAATTTCCAGCAAAGTTTCGTAATTTTCCAAATCATTTTTCTATTTTTAATCATTTAATTTCTTTCTTTTAGTTTTAAATTCATAAAAAATAAGTAAAAATCAAAAAAATATAATTCTTTTTCCTAAAATTTTCTTTTAAAATATAGAATTTAGTAAAATTATTTTAATAATTTTAGGACTTATAATTTAGGATTTCACTTTTTAGATACGTTTTTAAAAATCGTGACGTACGTTTTTAAGTTTAAATTAAGTTTTAGATATCGTGTGCTTAGATTACTTGTACCCTTAGCTTAATAGCTTGTTTTTACTTGTTATTTCATATTCGTAGTGTAAAAACCCCAATATATCACTCTTATTTTACAATTCACTTCACAATTCGACACCGTTACGACAACTCGACTTCAACCTTCGTTGGGACTACGACCCAGGGAAATACATCCGTTGTATTTTCTTTGTAAAATAAATATACTTAAAACAAAAAATCATCACCCACCAAGAGCTTGTTTGATGTTGGCTCTAGAAGGATTTCCATCTTCATTGTGAATACTTTACGTATCACTCGGATGTTCTGGCAATACCACAAGGATAATGTGTAGGACTCTTCATATATATTTTCTTGCTTTTCACGGTGTATGAAACATCAAGCGTATTGGAAATGTGTCCTAATGAGATTAATGGATGATCTCTTGGCTCTAGACTCAATAGTGCGTTTTGATTTAGTAATCGGAGGCTGGAGAGGACTGACACCTTTTCAATATCGTCTAACTCGGAGTGTGAAAGACGATAGAAATGTATTGATCTCCGTGACAAATGAAACAAGAGTCCTTTGAGGGACCTTGAGTGGCTAGGGAGGGTTGTGCAGCGTATCACTGGGTCCATGATACTTTTTCTTCAATGTCAGCAATCAACTTAGTGATTCTGACAGCATATGTATTGACCCGGTTTCTGCCTAAAGTGTAAGGAGGGCTTCTTTCTTTTCACTCTTTATCTTTACAATTCTTTTTTATTCTTCAACCCCTTCAGTGCTTACCGAGACTTCATCACTAGCACCTTGTTGGGTTTGTTCCAGTACTAGCTCCATCTCAGTCAGCACTCTTCCCTTATTCAAACTTTTCTCCTTTTTAATCATATCTAAGGACTTGTACACTAACTAGTGGATTGTCCCTGGGTAGATCCCTCCGGTTCTGGCGGGATCATGGGAACATATACCTAACCTTACCATCCTTATAACTCCAGTACGTTAAATAAAATGTTCGGTCTTTGGTGTTCTTCCACAATTGCCATCATAAATCATCCGCTCCCCCTCAATATGTGCATCGATATACGAAAAGGTTTAGCACATATGGGAGAGCCTACACTTTGAGTTCCAAAAAGATCACATTTTATCAGAATTTCATATTTAAATCACATTCTCTCCCTCGATCAAAAATTTCAAACCATTTGAGATTTGTGATCCCAATTGATTTAAATAGTTTAGAAATTATGGGAGAAAATGTGGTCAGGTTTAATATATTCTGATTACGAAGCATACTATGCTCCCCCTTAATCCACGAGAGAGTGTCACTGCTGATGTTGCACAATGCTTAAAAAGGTGTCAGAAATTTGAACAAATACTCTCCCCTTCAATTAATGACCCGTTTTCTATTTAAAGAGTTGTAGTCATTCAATTGAGCAACAAGAATTTGTGAAATTTAAGTCTAGTTACCACCTTGTGAAACACCAAAACTCTCTTGAAAAATCATAGAACTGAAAGAGTTCATGGTGTAAAGAAGACTTCTTTTCTCATACAAGAAATGATGCACTGAATCGTACATCAGATCAAAGAAACATGGATATAAAGTAATCCATGCCCAGGTGAACATCACCCAGTTGGAGGAACAACCGTCTTTTTGGCGACGTATTTTCCCCATTTAGAAACGCGGGTTGCTATCTAAAGTAATAGCAAGCCATTAAGACATGTTTTAACTGGTTAGTATAATTTCTGCTCGAGCTTCATCTAAAGACCCATGTCATTATTGAATGACATTTCTAGGTCCGTAAATGTTATCGATAAACAGAAGACATGCCTAGAAGAACTATTTTTGGGATTTTATGATTTTCTGATTTTTATGGCTTTTATAGGTTTTATATTTTTCTATTTTCTTTTTGTTTTAAGATATATACAAATATATACAAGGATATGTGAAGTCAATCCTTTACTCCTCCTGTTCTTCTTGAAGACATTTGAGTGATTCAGGTGAAAAGCTCTTCATTCCAAGACGAGGGAGAATAAACTGAAACCGTTCTCTTGGTAGGGCCTTGGTGAAGATGTCAGCCAGCTGAAACTCCGTCCTCACGAAGTATAGTTCCACAATCCCTTTTTCAATTTGTTCCCTTATGAAGTGATGCCTGATGTCGATGTGCTTCGACCGGGAGTGTTGGACATTGTTACAACAAAGAGCGATGGCACTTTTGTTGTCACAATATAGAGGAATCTTGTTGTATGAAAACCCATAGTCTGAAAGTTGTGATCTCATCCAAAGGATTTGAGCACAGCAGGCAGACATCGCAATGTACTCGGCCTCTGTAGAAGATATAGAAGTGCTCATTTGCTTCTTAGAAGACCAACTAACCAACTTTTCCCCCAAAAACTGAGCTCCCCCCGAAGTACTTCGACGAGTATCTTGACACCCCGCATGATCAGCATCAGCATAAGCCATGAGTTCCATTGCCATGTCCTTAGGATACCTGAGACCCATGTGAACCGTGCCTTGAAGATATCTGAAAACCCTTTTTACTGCTTCCAGATTCTTTTTGGTAGGCTTGGACTGATACCGAGCGTACATACATACTGCGAACAGAAGATCTGGCTTGCTAGCAGTAAGATACATCAAGGATCCAATCATGCTTCTATACTTTGTTTGATCAACCGGGATTCCAGAAAGGTCTTCATCCAACTTTGATCTTTCAACCATGGGAGTGTCAACAGAATCACTTGAATCGAATCCAAATTTCTTCAGAATTTCGTTTGCATATTTGGATTGATTAATGAAGATGCCTCCGGGACTTTGAGAGATTTGTAGGCCTAGGAAGAATGACATTTGTCCCATCATTGACATCTGGAACTTAGAACTCATCTCTTTTGAAAACCGAGCACATTCACTAGGGTCAAAAGAGGCAAAGATAATGTCATCTACATATATCTGAACATGAAGTAGATGTTTTCCCGCCTTTCTGGTGAATAGTGTGGGATCAACTACACCCTTGGAGAATCCATTTGCAAGAAGGAACTTGGACAATGTGTCATACCATGCCCTAGGTGCCTGCTTCAACCCATAAAGGGCTTTCTTCAAGCGATAGACATGAGTGGGACGATCAGCGTCCACAAATCCTTCAGGTTGGCTCACGTAAACTTCTTCCTTTAAGTCACCATTCAAGAAGGCTGTCTTAACATCCATCTGGTAGACTATCATATTTTGGCTGGCAGCATTTGCAAGGAAGATTCTGATGGCTTCAATTCGAGCAACTGGAGCAAATGATTCTTCAAAGTCTATTCCTTCTTCTTGTCGATACCCTTTTGCAACTAGCCGTGCCTTGTTCTTCAGAACATCACCATGCTCATCGAGTTTCACTTTGAAGATCCACTTTAGAGCGATAATCATCGCACATTCTGGAGCAGGCACTAATTCCCACACATCAAGTCGATCAAATTCATGAATTTCATCTTGCATAGCATTAAAACAGCAATCTTTGGACATTGCTTCCTTGACATCTTTTGGCTCGACTTTGGATAGTACAGAATTGAAGAAACACCACAGGGCATCGGTGGCAAGTTGCTTTCGTGTAGATACCGGACGTGAAGGATTACCAATGATGTTGTCAATTGGATGATCGTTGGTCCATTTTCTGAGATGGTCATGGGGTTGAGGATTTTGAACTGATGTTGCCGAGTTGATATCTCCTGAAGTGGATGTGTCTGCTGAAGATTCAGGAGCAAATATGTTTTCAAATGGAACATCATCCACAGGAGCAAATGGATTAACTTCAAAAGAATGGTTATCTGCAGATCCTTGCTGCACCGAAGAAGATTGAATATTTGATGATGAGGGTGATGGACTAGCAGACGGTGCATCGAGACTGATTGAGACAGATACTGATGGGCCTTCTGAGTCATGTGGAATTTGAGCATCAGCAACAGGAAGTACAGATGGAGTATCAGTGGTAGTATCAATTGTTGTTGGCTCAAAATATTCTTCAAACATCGGATCAAATAACTTCTTCAACTCTTCACTGGTGGGAGGTACATAAGGAACTGCAGGCGTGGGATTCTGTACAAGACCCGAACTGATTGGTCCGGGTGTCAAAAGGTTAAGAGCGGGTCCAGAACTAGATTGTCCAGAAGCCGGTTGCTCAGACAGCTCATCGAACGTAACGTGAATTGTTTCCATGATTTGTCGGGTTCTTTTGTTATAGATTCTGTATCCCTTACGATCTGGTGCGTACCCAACGAAGAAACCTACGTCTGCTTTAGCTTTCAACTTTCCCAGATCTTGACTGTCATTTGTCGGATAACACAGTGCACCGAACACACGAAGAAAGGAGAGATCTGGCTTCTTGTTATGAATCAGCTCATAAGGTGTCTTGTTGTGAGTAGTATGAATCAGGGATCGGTTTTGGGTGTAACATGCTGTTGCAATTGCTTCTGCCCAAAGAAACATCGGAGCTTTGGAAAATATTAGCATGGTTCTTACAGCCTCCACCAGAGTACGGTTCCTTCTTTCAACCACACCGTTCTGCTGAGGAGTGCGTGGAACACTTTTCTGGTCTGTTATGCCAATACTTTCATAGAAATGACTAAGTTATTGGTTGAAAAACTCAGTTCCATTGTCTGTACGGATGATTCGGACAGTTTTGTTGAGCCTTACTTAGCGGATGTTTGATTATTTTGATGATAACCTCTGGAGTTTCATCCTTTGTTCTCAAAAACTTTACCCACGTAAACCGAGAGTAGTCATCGACTACCACAAGAATGTATTTCTTCCCGTTTATACTGTGTACTCTCATTGGACCGCACAGATCCATGTGAAGGGTGTGAAGAACTTCCAGGATGGTGTTGACAGTTTTGGGTTTGTGGGTTTGTTTCTTTCTTTTGCCCAGTTGACATGCAGTACATAGATGATCTTTCTCAAACTTTAGTCTGGGCATGCCTCGTACAAGGTCCTTGCGAGACAATTCATTTATGGTACCAAAGTTCAAATGGTTTAAACGACGGTGCCAAAGCCAAGACTTAGTCTTTGAGGCCTTTGAAAGCAAGCAAATAGGAGAGGACCTCATCATTTCTTCAATGGAGATGGTATATAAATTGGTGCCATGACTGCCTTTGAGGAGATCTACACCATCCAACTCTCTGACGAAACAAGTGTGTTTCCTGAAGGCCACTTCAAGATCGGAATCACAGAATTGACCAACCAAAAACAAGTTATGCCCTAGTCCTTCCACATAGTATACCCGAGAGATTACACTGTCCCCGAACACATAATCTCCATAGCCCATAATTGCCCCAAAGTGGTCGTTCCCAAATCTAACTGTCCTGATAAACTTTTTCACGAAGTTCTTGAGCCATGAGCGATCCCCCGTCATATGTTTTGAGCAGCCTGAGTCCAAATACCAAAGGACGATTTGTACGACCTGCATTTGAAAACAGACAACGATGGATAACTGAAATATGTGGATCCCCATGTGCAGTTGGGGTCCGTTTGGTTAGCACACACAAATTCAGGAGTTACAGGGTTCACAGATGCTGTTGTCATTATAGTGGATACTACCCTAGATGCAGCAGATGACCTAGTTGGAAGGCATTGTGTTTCTAGAGGAAAAATTCGACCAGTTGGTCTCCATTCCTTAGACTTCACAATCTTATGATTATTCATTCTAGGTAAGGGACACTGGTTTTTTAAAGTGAACTTCCTTCCAGTGGGTCTCCATTTGTATCCAACATTAGCAAACGTTTTTCTTGTTGCTTTCCAAACATTCTTACTTGTTTCAGTTCTCCTAACATTCATAACATGGGGTTGTTTGGGAGACATCAAAAATGAAATAACACATCTATCATGATTGCCAGAAATTAAACATTCATCACATGTCTTACAAATAGCAACAGAATTCGAATCAATTACAATACTTTTAAGACAAATACTAGAATCAACACGATTCTTTTTCATAAAAACAAACTTATTGTTCCTAGGATGGGCTTCTACTTTCTTCTCACTATCACTTTTAGTCGGAGCACTCCTATCATTCTTGGTATTGCTTTTAAGCTTTGACTTGCTAGCTCTAGTGACTTGTTTTACTCCTGTAGAAGCAATAAGGGGAACATTAGTTTGTTGTAGTGCCATTTGGTTTTCTGGTTTAGATGTGCTAGGATCAGATGCTTTCCTTGTTTCATCAAAAGTTGCATACTTGCTCTTAATTATGGATGATGATGCAACAAATCCATCTCTTTTGTTATCGGTCTTAGGGCCAGTGCCAATGGCATATTCTAACACTTACTGAATCCTTTTTGTGAGAACATAAGCATACACAACTGCCTTATTAAGTGGCTTTTCTATTCTGTCCTCTTCTACAACCTCATGAAGTGTGTCAAGGCCGTCCCTAAGGTGATGGAGATATATTTGATGGGCAGGTCTATTGTTTCTAAGGGGAAATGGAATAGGCCCAACATCAACATCATACTTTTTAATAGCAGAAACCTTTGGTGCAACACAATCACAGGTGATACTTGGCATTTTTCCTTTCACCTGAGTCTTAAGATTCTCAATTTCATTTAACAAAGAAGTTATCTTTTCGTTATGACTGTTTCGTGTAACTTTAATCGAGTCATATAACTCTTTGTAATGCTGTTTAATCTTAGAATTCTCAGCTCGAAAACACTCATTTTCATAGTGTAACTTATTGATGGTGTCTTGATAGTGAAAATTCTGAGAATCTGGAGACGAAGGTTTATTGGTGCCATACACATCACACTTGTTTGATTTTAATTGGGCAATTTGAGCCCTCAATTTCCGAATCGTGTTCGTGTGAGCTTGAATTTTCTCATCCCGTTTGCTTAATTCAAAATACGAATCAAACTCAGGAGCATCCAAAGATGTCTTGACATTTGATAGTTTACATTTTTCTTCTAAGTGTTGATATTTTTATTGTAAATTAAGATACTCAACCTCTAGTTTTGAAAAATGATTAACCATGTTATCATGGTTATCATTTTAAATTTTATCAAGCAATTTCAAATTCTCCCCCTCAAGCTCAACAACAAGATTCTGGGTAACATTCAAAGCAATAGAATACTCATGAAATTGACAAGCAGATAATGCAGAATCAGTAGCAGTATAAAATACATCTTGTGCAATACATCTAGCAATCAAATTCTCATTTGTGATGAGAATGTTCTTTCTCTCAATCTCACGGCTCTTAAGTTCTATCGCATTTTGAGTTACCTCATTTTCCATATCTTTAAACACTACTTTCATTTCATTTACTTCAGTTTTAAGGGTATTTTGCATCCCTTCAAAATGTTCTTTGAGTAGTTTAAAGAATGGCATGACCTCAGTCAAGTAACACCTTTTCGTCTGTTCAAAACACCTTTCTCCCTCAGTAATACCGGTTGGTGTTATTCTCTTTTTACATTTTTTATCAAAATCAGCAAATAGTTGACCAAGTACATATATGCTAATTAAGGTTTTACATTCAGTGGGAAGAGTCAAAGGGACCAAATTCCTAGGTGTATTGGGGGGATACACCGTTGCAGGTGCAATTTTCCTAAGGGATGGCGTTTTGGCAACAAGTTCATCGGCCTTTCTCTTTTCTATGTCTAATGACCAAAATATTTGTTCAGGTGTTAACTTCTTTTGAGGAACAAACACAGTCAATTGTTTTTCCTTGTAATAATCATGGGGTTTGACTATTACTCATTTGGCTATGCTTATGGGATCCTTCATTTTCTCATTCAGTTTCTCTCTCTTTCTGTCCTCTAACTCATTACTCTCTTCTAAAGATGTAACATTAGGTGGGGCATGACCAGGCCTAAACATCACATTTTCATCATATAAGGCCGGTTGTGCAACTAAGGCCTTCCTAGAAATAGCAAGTTTAGGTTCACCTAAAGTACTTTCACTATGCTTATCACACAGCTTTTTGTGCTTCTGAAGCATTTGGACAGTGAGTCTGGATTGGTCCTGTGTGTAGAACTTATTTTCAAGCTTATTTTTTAAGATTTTAAGCCTGGAGAAGTCATTCAAGAGCTGTGTTTCCTTTTCTTTGAAATCTTGTTTCAGTGTAGCTATGTGCTTTTGGGCATCCTATTTTTGTTTAACAGACAGATCCAGTTGATTTTTCAAAGACTTTAACTCTTGTTTCAATGTTTCTTCTCTTACATTACGCTCAGTTATAAGTGTATGCATTTGACTTTCCATTTTTTGCTCACGTTCAGTTAGTTCAAACTTAGCACGCTGTTCATAAAGGGCCACCTGATCTTTATATATGTTTAATCTAGTGGTCAAGGTATCATCAGTGACAAACACAGTGTTTTCATGCGACTCACAAGTATTATCTACAGCACAAACATTATCTAAGGCACACACATTATTTACAACACAAGCAATGTTTTTAATAGAAGATGCACCATCTTGTACATCAGACATGTTGTTGTGATTCACATATTGTTCATATGGAATAATATTACTATTTCCCATGTCAACAGTATCTGAATCAACCACATTTGTCTGTTGTACTTCGTTGGGAATCTTCTGTACATCAACCACGTTATATGTGTCATAAAGTTTTAGTACCTCAGAAATCACAGATGAGTTGGAGGAACCAGCTTGTTGAGGTGATGAGACAACAGAGGACAAGTTAGCCATGAAGATCGTTTGAGCAGTTGGTTCTTCATCCACATCAGAGTCAAACGCATCACAATCATCGGCTTTGAAGATGTTCGGATCATTAAGTTCAAGGTCCTGAACTGGCTGTTCGTCCACATCAGCATCAAAATTATTTCCCCCATCGCCAGCAAGAAACAACAATTCTTCTTCATCCAACACAACACCACTTTCTTGTGCTTGCATCAATAACATCTTGTCCTTGAAATAGTCAGAGTTTTGAGGACGTTTAGGCTGATTGCAATTCCTAGCAATATGTCCCAATCCACCACAATTGTAGCACTTTGCTTGCCTTCCTTGTCCCTGGTTGACATTTCCAACTCTGTTATGAGCATTCCCCCTACCAACATTCCCAACATTCCTTGGATTCCCATTTTGTCTTCCCTGCACAGTCTGAACAATAATTCTACCATCTTCCACAGTAGCCTGATTGCGTGGGTTAGATGAGTTTCTGAGTTGATTGTTTGTTTGAGCAGCTTTGAATTGTTGCACAAGTAGGGACACTTGATTGGAAAGCTCATCAATCATCTGATCAGTGCGAGAATATCCAGAGTCTAGTTGAGAGTTCATAGTAGGTTGTGGGTGCATGGATGATTGAGCAAACAATGACTGATTCTTTGATGGGATGGGATTTTGATATGATTTATCAAGTTGTGGTTGATTGTATTGCTGAACATTTGCAACAAAGGCCAGTGGATCACTTGGTGCAGTAGGATTGAGTTTTTCTCTCAACAGACGATCATAAGCAGCATGTTTCTCATGTTGTTGCAGGTATGCATACAACTGTTCATAGTTTGTGTCCCTTAGACCTTTGTTGAGTTTAACTGCGGTAACAAATCTGTCCCATTCTGGTGTCATGTTGTTCACAAACTTTGAGTTCAGTTGGATGTTCGGCATAGTCATTCTTATGATTCTCATATCGTTCACCAACTTGTGGAACCTTACATAGTAGTCTGTGATATTCTCTCCTGGGTTCATTTTAAAATGCTCAAACTCATCGTATAGTTGTGACTCACGATCTTCTTTTGTGAGTTCTGATCCAGCCAAAAGCATCTTGACATTGTCCCATACTGCTTTTGCTTCCGTGTTGAAATTGATGAGTTTGTAAACATCTTTGGGCAAACCTTGAATGAAAATATTGGAGGCCCTAATGTCTGCATCGTACCTCTTCTTTTCTTCTTCATTGAGATCATTGTTAGTGCGTAGCCTGTCAATTCCCAACGTAACCGTTCCATCCTCACTAGTAGTCACAACATCTCTTGTGGTTCCCATCTGAAATGGTCCTTCATCAATTGATTTGAGAATATTAACTCCATTCTCTTTACCCAAGCAGTAAAGACGTATTCGTTGTGCCCAAGACTCATAGTCTGTCCTATCCAGCATGGGAGGACGGGTGTCGGACCCTGCTGCTTGGATGTCATCAGATGCGGTGCTTGGTATGGTTGCCATACTGTATACGGGATTTTACAATTCTTGAGATTTAACCGAGAAATAAGTTCTTTCGCGGGA